>JAEVFN010000061.1:600000-1002604 GCA_030449075.1 Murraya paniculata
TAGAATTTATTAAAGAGTCTAAAAAAAAACTATTTTACCCTTAAATGTATTAAAAGATCATTTTTACCCTTTGATACTTTGAAAAAAATACAAAATTTATAAATTTAATTAAACCATTATTTACAAAAATAAAAATAAAACAAAAATACATTCAGCTAACTCTCCTGTCTATCTACATTTTCGCTTGTTATGTAATTATAAGTTTTGTTATTTTCCAAAGTTACAGAAAATAAAATAGTATTTTAATACATTCGTCATTCAAGGATGAAATTGTCATTTTGTTTAGATTCTTTAAAAGATTCTAATAATATTAGTGATTAGATGTACATATGACAAAATAGAGGGGATGCAAAGATAATTTTCCTATAAGTGAGAATACATTTTCTAACTAATCTCTTACACGTATATGTATGTTCTCATTGTAATTTTTTTTTTTATGATAACAATTTAAAAATGGTGCAAGATATTTATCTTTGAAAATTTAAAAAAAAAATTGTTGTATATCTATCTTACATGTTTTTGATTATTTAATTTCCAATTAAGACCTAAAAAGGATTTGCTATGAGTTTCTGAGTTTATCTTCAGTATCGCATGGTTGGATTGCTCAAGCCCATTTCGATCATTTTCACTTGACAAGAGAAAATTTATTGTAATATTATGTCGAACGTCATATTAACTATGAATATAAATTTTGTATTCGAATTTTGTGAATGATAAATTTAACAAATGGAAATTTTTCTACATTTTCAAGTGATTTATGACACTACGTGTTTGTGTACAAGGGGTATTTCAAAATACCCAAATTCTCACACGACACATGATGAAAATAAAAACTAAAAAAGTATATAATGAGAAAACTCAGATTGAGTGTAAAAACTTAAATAATACCCAAATTCGCATATATACGGCTAGTGTGGATTTTCTACGTTACTTTACTCTTTAGAAAATTATGAGTGTGTGCTAATGCTATACTGCAAGCTTTGACTTTTGATTATTTTTTCGTTAGGCGTGATTCAGCCGTGGACTAATCTTCCATTGATAACATCAATTTACTACGGAGCTACCTAATTTATCGAATAACGGCACAAAGTCACTTTTCCATCCATAACTTTGTGTTGTTATTCAATATTTTATGCCAAAATTTCATTCTAGATAATGAAATAATATAATTAATTTATTTGGAACCTACAAAAAATTATTAATCACTTGACGAACAATATATAACATGTCGTATCATATCATTTAGAATATGATTTTCCATAAAAATTTGATTTAGAATATGATTTCTCATAAAAACAATTCCTATTTTTCTATCTCTATTCTTTGATGAAATTAGGTAAGTACATAACGAAAAAAATTAAAGCTCATGCATTTAGGGCCAATTTGATAATATTGTAGCTTTTAATATAACTGTCGTTAATTGTGCTATATATATAATCAGTTATGAAGGAATCGGTTAAATGTTTATTAAAATTTATTTTTAAAAGTATTATGAATTTTAAAAATAGTTGCATACGTTTAGTAAATTTTACTGTAAAACTGTTGTATGAATATAAATAACTAAATTCAACATAATGTTTAATAAAATTTATTTAAGTATTTATAAACATATATATATATATATAATATTTTTTATTGTATACATATACTAATTGATAATTAAAATAATTTTTTATATTATTAATTTATGTTTCATTTTTTCATCTCAATATATTTGGTAATAATAATAATCTCTTTAAAGTTAATAATTTTATCTCTTAATTAATAAGGATAATTTTAAATTTTTATAATATATATAAGGATATATATATGGATTGTATTAAGTATAAAAGTAATTTTCAAAATTAAATTTTAAAAAACTACTCCTTCCCTACTTTTCAAAATTTATTATAGAATTGGGTGATTTTATTAAAAATAATTTTTACAAAAATTTACTAAATAATAAAATTAACTTTTAACATTTTTGAACCCAAAATTCAAAAACAATTCTAAACGGACCATGATGCAAGAAACTCAGATCCTAATTTTGTGGCCGAGGTCTAAGGCGGCTCAACACGGCCCAAAAAGGAATTAGGGAAAAAAAAAAGAAAAAAAGTTGGATTAAGAATTTTGTGCTGTAAAATAAATTTGGGATATTTATTTCCTTTACGTTAGATCTAAAAATATTTTAGTTTTATTTTTCTGGATTCTTCTCCGGTCCGTTTCGTACAGTGAGCTGATCTGCTCTCGCGTCTCAGCCATGGGCGACGAGTTCGAATTTGGTGATAAGGTCCCTCCCTCTTTCGATAGCATGGTATATTTATTTTACGTTTTTATCATTATAATTATCTCGAAATTATCTGCTGATTCACGAGATCTATTTCGCTTATTTGACTTGATTTTGCATTTCTAATCCGAAGATTTTTTTTTTTAATTTTTTGTTAAAATTTTCTCGCGTTGATCTGTTTTTCTTCATCGGATAATTGGAAGCTGACATTGATTTAGTCGTATATGTGGATTTCTATACCCGTGGAACGTTTAATTTTAATTAGGGCTGTTTGATTTGTGTGAAATTCGATGAAATTGTGATGGCAATAATTGAAATTAATTTTTGAATGCTTTTGATATACGAGTTATTAAGAGAAAATTAATATGCATTATTTTTCTTTCAATGGAGTTGTTTCATTTATTTATTTGTTGTTCTATTATGGTATTTTAATCATCACAATTTAGAATCATTAATAATGAGAAATTTTGGTTGGAAGAAATAGTTTTACAAAATGGTTGATTTTTTTCAGAACTGAGGAAGTTTGTCAATATTTAGATATGGCATTGGAGATTCTTCTATGGCCTGTCAATGAAATAGGAATGTGGATACTTGAATTTTCAGCCAAGTTACTACACATTCAAACAGACTTATTTTTTCTGAATTTATGAATCATTTCAGTTTTTATAGTTTAACAATCGTTTCTTAATTACAATTCAACCGCTTAGAGTGTTTATGGAGCAGTAGCTAGGCCATTTATGATTTATGATTGTGGTCTCTATTTGGTCATGGAACAGTGAGAATGTGAGAGAGTCTGAGATATCATGCCATGCATTAATTAACTATGAGATCTCATGCCACGAATTAATTAATCATTTACAAATTATACTCATCAGTTGGATTTGGGATGTTTTATCTCTTGTGATGTTATTATCCCATAGATAAATTTGGTCAAGCTTTCAATTGTAGAGCTGGATGATATCCTGTTTTCAATGTGGAAGGCGGATTGTTTTTGTCTATAGTGTGTTAGTAGTATTGAAATGATTGTAGGACAAACATTTTTCCACAGAATGTGATATAAAAATTTGTACGGGTACAGAGGAGTCTTCCAGAAAACTCTATTTCTACTGCACTTTTTACATGGCAAATGAACGTAGAAAAAAAATTAAAATATGTTGTTACCCACTTTGAACTTCAGTTCTTTAGTCTTTGGCTTGTGTTAGTAAAGTAATGCGGAGCATGGGTAACAGCAATCGGTGGTGAGGAATTCTTGAAGGTGAATAAACCACAAAATAAATTTTAGGCTGTTGTTTAGGAAAAAAAAAATGTCTGCCATTATGGTAAGATTAGAGCCCTGATAATGTCGCAGTATCACATTGGCAAGTGGAACATGTTGAGTGTAGTTGGTACGATTTTCTTCTCCTGTAATTTGTTTTCTCACTTTTACGCTTTAATGATAAACAGGGAAAGACAATTAAGGATGCTGGAGCCAAGGGGTTCAATCCAGGATTAACAGTGCTGCTGGTTGTAGGAGGGCTGCTGTTGATATTCCTTATCGGCAATTACATACTGTACATGTATGCACAAAAGAACCTTCCCCCAAAAAAGAAGAAGCCGGTCTCCAAGAAGAAGATGAAGAGGGAACGACTGAAGCAAGGTGTCTCTGCACCCGGAGAGTAGAAATTTTAGATCGGGTTTTAGTTCTTCTCCTTAAATGTTGAACATTCATGTTCGAATTTTTTCTCCAGATTTGGTGTCAAGAAAGTTGTCCCAGTTGTTTTCTCTTTTTTCGCGATACTGTCTAGAAACATAACCTCATGATTAGGATTGACCCTATATTTGGGTAGACTAGGAGGCAAATGCTGTTCGTCAATTATATGCAGTTTAATTTTCCTCACGCCCCCTTTTTTGTCTCTTATATTGCTGCTTTATTTGAAAGAAAGTGCTATGCTGTAGGGATAAAAATTTCGGTTCATAACCTATTAGAATCTATTGGCTTTCTTGTAACTTGCATCTGATTTTAGTAACATTCAGTTTCAATTAAGGTTGAATGTTGCTAATGTCTGTGTATGAATTCAAATGGGAAACCTGCATTTCACTTGCACTCTGCAAAGGATGTAGGGTTAATCATGTTGTTCCTTCTGGTGTGTGATCTTATTTCGAAGTAATTTTGGTGCAAGATAAAAGTTAATCGTTGCGTCCAACAATAAACTTCTTTTATGAGAAATAGAATTGAAAAAATATAATTGAGGTGGGTAACGAAGTTGGCGACGTTAATGAACGTAGGTCTCGTATAAATTAAACCATTTTGATTCAGTGTGTCTGAAAATAGCTTTGGAATCGCCTCGCATACTTCCTCCTCCCTTTCTTTGTGATGGTTTTTTGGTTGGGAGCTGCTAAGTTACAGCTTATGTAACTTACAGCCGCAACTTTTTCGAGTGAACAATAACCATGTGGAGTTACTGTTCACTCAAAAAAGTTGGACTATAAATTACAGCAGCTGTAACTTAGAAAAACCCTTTTTGGTTATTAGTTTAAAACCACAATAATCACATCCACGTTGGTGAAGTTATTGGAAATTAGAATTATTTTTATTTTTATTTTATTTTTTGAAGAAAAAGAAATTATTGACATAGATAAAATAGAAAGAGAAGAAATTGATCAATATAATATAGAGCAGAGCATACCTTTTAGTTATAGAAAAATATGTGAAGTGTAATCACGTGGAGTTGGCAGAGTTAGGGCCTGTCGATGATTGAGGTTAAAATTCAATAAGTTGCTTATTCAATAATTTTTGACAAAAATTATATTTGATAAATTTTGTAAAACAACTTATTTCATAATTTTTTCTATTTTGAAAACAACTTTTAAAAGCATATGGGAGATTACTTTTTATAAATACCTTATTAAATAAGTCACCACACATTTTTAAAATTTTTATTTTAACTTTCGTATTTGAATATGAAGACAATTATATTATGAATAATAATGTAGGGTGGAGAAAAAAAAAATAATCTAAGTTATTTTATGAATTTTATTATGAAAATTCATAATTGTATATTAGGCATTTGATGAATGCACCAAAAATACCGTATAAACAGAATTCATGCATGAGGCAAGAGTTTGATTTAAATCCAGATAAACATCTCAAATTATATCAAAAAAATTTTATTTTAAATAATATAACATGTGATATTATTCATAGTTAATTGATTTTCACAATTAATTATATTATCATATCATCCACTCAATAAATGTCATATTATTTGAGATAAAATTTTAAAATTACAAATTTACAACTACCTACTTTTTGATCATTTCATTTTATCAATTTTACGATGGCATTAAAATAACTACAATTTATTTTTTAAATTAAAAAAAAAAACCGATAATAAAGATATTAAATTTGGGGGGAAATAAAATTCAATAAATTTAATAAAAAGGTTAAATAAAGAAAAGAAAAAAAAAAAAAGCTTTCTGTCCTAAGCATTGTCGCAGAGTAGATGTTCACTGCTGAACTGAAAGAACAGCTTAAAAGAATAGACTGGAAAAATTATGTTTCAAATCATATTGAAACAAGATCATCAAGCATCTAAAAACCATCTAATTGATGAGTTGATTATAACTAGCCTTTGCATCATTTGTACTAGTATGTACCTATGCACTTATAAATTCTCAGTGACAAGTAGATACAAAAGGAATATCCCCGTATATATTGCATTAACAAACAAAAAACCAGCAAAGTCTACATATCCATTACATTTTATTTATACTTGGTTTGGTCAACCAAGTAGATATAATAGGTATTGCAATTGCGAGAATGAAAATAAGGTATAACATGATTCCACGGTATCTCATCCAACAAACAAAATATACACAACATAAAATCTCTTTTCAGGTTAGGCATAATTCCAAGGAAGCATGACCTTAGGCTCCACGGCCCATTGTCTGCTCACCAGGAGGAAGCATGACCAAGACAGGTTGAGCATTGAACCCAGGGTGGGGCATCCTTCTTCGCAGCTCACGACCTTCTTGGCAAAGAGCACAAACGTGGCAGAACACATGAGTGGCAAAATCACATGATGACTCGCACTGCTCACGTTGCAACTCATCTTCCACGCACCTTCCGCAGCATCCACATGACCTATTAAGTGCCTCAAAGCTTCCCTGTTCGGAACAGAAAATTGGAAGCAATCAACACTTTCCTCCACCTACTTCTTTGGCTACACACATACCCCTTACAATTCTCCATCATAACAAAAACAACACATTGAAGGGTTACACCAATATGCAAAACAAAGACATCTCAAAACAGAAAGTGATTTTGGAATTCCAAAATCAACCAAACAACAGCAAAAATGATCTAGAATACAGTTATATCTTACTGATGGAAAAAGAGTTTCATAAGCTTAAGTGTTCCCAAAAACACGTCGATAACGAGCTAGAAACACAGAATGCTTCAGCATTCCAAGCTCACAAAAACACAGGGCAAATTATTAAACCATCGATAAGAGTCCAAAAAAGTGGTGTCTTGATGAAAGATAACCTTAATAAAGCTCTAACACAATAATTAAGGCCAAATCTTTTAATGGACATAAAATGAGCCCACTACCATAAATTAGCAAGTTTAGACAAAATATAAAGTCTGAAGACCTTTGAAGATAAAGAAAAATGATCCTTACTCAGGGATAAGGCACCAAAAGAAAATTACATAATAGCATAATTATTATTAGTGCACATGATTGGACAAGTAATGTAAAGAAAATGACAATGGAAAAAAAAAAAGCCAAACCCAAGAATCCATCTGAGTTGATAAAAATTTAAGATGACAGGGAAGCAAAATGGAAGAATAACTTACCTCCAGATTAAATTTTCGGCGAATGGCAGTACGGCTAGGATATGAAAACCATGGTGCAAGGCAATTCCAACCAAAAAAGGCATTACCAATCAGGTACAAACCAGAGTAAGGCAGGCAGTGATTTGCAAAGGTTCCTGGAGCAGATGCAAGCCTCTCAACATTGCTTCCATACAGAACACATGGTGCCATGCCTCCAAGAAGACCTAACCAGTTGGCATGATTAACAGTTAGTATAAAAAGGAAAGGACAAAGACAAGGAATACGAATTTGAAAAACAAATCGCACCTGAAGACCCCAAACATCATATAGCAAACACAAACCAGAAGACAACAGACAATAAGATTTCATCAAAACAGAAAAAGAAAAAAGTATAAATTCTACTCTATTGATTCAGCAGAACCAAACATTGCATAATGTATGAAGAAACAAAGCCATCTTGAGACTGAAGCTACAAAAGTTATAGCTTAAACTTATTTAAGTGAGATGCAAATATATTGGGATCACAATTCATCACCATTTTAATACATATCGCAACAGCTACAAAAGAATGCAAAAACCCAATAATGACCTGTTGGAATCAACAAAAATGAAATCAAAAAATTCCAATTTTCTCCCTTACACCTGTATGATCAACAAGCTAATACATTTTAGAGCTACAAAAGAATACAAAAACCCGGAAACGTCCAACTGGAATCAACATAAATCAACTTACATAGAAAGTGACCAATTTTCTGGCTTAGCCCCTGTATGATCAACAAGCTACATACATTTTAAAGCTATTTAATTGTTCTTTCATTTCCTTTTTATGAGAAATGATAATCTTTAAATTCATGTTGATGATAATTAAAGCTACAAGAACAACAATAATTCGATCTAAATCTACGCATAATTTTTCCCTAAAAATGATAAATCGAAACCCTAAGATCTCACATTTCAAAATAAAAAAAAGGAAAAAATCCAAATTCTCAGTATCATAAAATGGATCTAGATGAAATTAAAAAAATAATAATAATAAATGACTCACAAACTTCAAGATCGCTGCTGCAAAACTCATCATTGCGACCGAGGCAAGCGAAGAGACTCGAGTCCCACTGGCTCCGCCCCATCGGCTCGCCCATCACACTCCCGTGACCCAACGGCAGCCCATTCGCCGTCCAATCGTACCCACCCGACGCCGGCGCCTCGGATTTTCCAGCTGGCGGAACCTTAACGGCGTCGGTCTTGCCGTCAACATTTGACTTCTTCTCGTCCTCGGCCTCTGCTGCCACGTGGTGATTGGTCAACAGAGGGCTCGATTCAGAATCGTTGCCACTGCCGGTCTCATTGCCGTGATTGTTGTGATTGTTCGCCATTCTTTGTGTTTGTTTGTTGGATTGGATTTTTGAAGAGTCAAAATTTTTTTTTCTTTTAAGAATCCGAAGAGATGCAAATTTAATGAAAGGAAAATTATATAAAATTCAAGCCGTGTTCACCGCGCTTTGTTTGTTAAGCGTTCTGCTGCACAGACACCTGGTCTTCGGTCAAGGGGGATTTGTAGGCTGTTAATGTCTGTATGTTACCACAGGTCCTGATGGAGTGATCTCCTAAATTGTTGACACGTGGAAGTTTTTAACTCGGATCTCATTGTATGTGCTTCATTTTTATTGAAATTACTAAAATAAACTTATAATTTCTATGATAATTGATGTGTATTTGGAATAGGGGTGGGCATCAGTTCGGTTCGGTTTCGGGATAAATTTTCGGTTTCGGTTCGGTTCGGGTTTTAAATTAAAAAATTCGTTCGGTTTTTTAGGAAAATAAAAACCGAACCGGAATCAATAGTTCGGTTCGGTTCGGTTTCGGTTCGGTTTCGGTTTTTCGGTAACCATTTGCTTAATAATTCGGATTATCAAATCGATTTTTCGGTTCAGTTTAACTTGTATACATGACTTACTATAATTAATGTATAATAAACAAAAATAAAATAATTTACAAATTTATATTTGCAAAAAAAAAAAAACAAGAATTTTAGACTAAAATTGTTCACCTTAACTTGCACACAAGGCCTACTATAATTAATGTATAATAAACAAAAATAAAATAATTTACAAATTTGTATTTGTAAAAAAAAAAAAATGCAAGAATTTTAGACTAAAATGATGAATTTTCAGAATCATTATCACTAGTTTTAATATCAAAACTTTTGGCCCACAACAAAAATAAAGTAAAATAAGTTTCTACATCTTAATATAATTTACCAAAAAATATGGATTGGGATGATATCTTGCTCTGCTGACTTACGGTCAAGGACCGTTTTAAAAAGTTTGCAAAAAAATTAGGCCATAACAAAAATTCTATATGTAAACATTTCCTAAATATTGAGCCATAATAAAAATTATATAAAATACAGGGATCTATATGATAATTAGATCGGTTCGAATTTTTTAAATTTTAACCCGAAAATCGAACCGAACCAAATGGTTCGGTTCGATATTTTTATATCGATTTTTTTAGGATAAAAAAACCAAACCGAAACAAAAAAACCAAACCGAACCGAATTTTTTCGGTTTCAGTTCGGTTCTTGCCCACCCATAATTTGGAAGGTGAGATGGGCTTTTCACTGGGACTATATGCTGTGGCAAAAAGATTTTGTCGGCGTTGAACAGCTTCTCGTGATATCATTATGAGCATATTTATTAAAGGATGAATTTCATTGGACTCCTTGACTCTTATTGAAATATCACAGGTAAAGAAAATTAAAAACAATTGTAGAGATAATAAGTTCTTTGTACTCAACAAATTGATCTTTGCCCACGACCTTCTAATCAAATCAATTCAAGTTGCATATACACAAGATTGGAAAGATAAAATCACAACCAGTGTATCAACAAGAATCGATCAAGAAATAATAGAGAATAAAAACAATTTTTAACTAACACAGAAATGCCAAAGATTTACGTGGTTCAAATGTGCATTGAAGCATAACTTACATCAACGGGAGAAGCTTATAGATGAGCTTTTATTGATTCAACAATAGAGTCACTTACAGAGCCTTATACAAGAAGATTACAGAGAGGAAGTTGACGCTTTCTCTCCCTTAATTCACTCTCTACAAGACTCTCTAGAATACTCTCTACAGATGGCTCTAAAACCCCAGCTTATATATATCATGATTTGACAGAGGTTTATTTCTAGACTGTTCAAGTTGTTGACACGTGGTTAACAATCTTAACTAACTTAAATTCAGGCTTTAGCACATGCTACATCACGTGGTTACTTAAGTTGCCGATTAAAATGCACAATTAGCATGTTGTCTTATGAATGTAGTTTTCTATTATATGTACGTGAGTAGCACGTGACTTTATAAAGCTTCTCAAGTCTTCAAACGCTGTTGTTTCTGGAGAATCTGTTTGATTCAGCAGTCATCTTCACAAAAATTTAATTACCTCCTTTGACCATTAGCAATTGTTACAAAAACTCACGATTTAATTATTTCGAAGGTATAATAGTTACATTTTTTAATTATTTTTATATTATTAAATTAATATAAATTAACCCATATAAATAGCAATAGATATTAGTTGCAACAAGCAAAGTTTTTTACACATTTACAAACTAATGTTTTAACTTAATATATTTATGTCACATTTGTAATTTGTAACGGCGGAGTGATTACTAATAACAACAAAACAATTTTCAATCACATAAATATTTTATGTATATTACAATTAACACCCAATGCATCATAGGTAGACTCAAAATGAGATTAGGTAGGGGTACTGATGGCCTTATAGTCTCTCGCTAGCTGAATACTTTATTAACCTTTGCTTTGATTTTCGTTAGTCAATACTAATAACTTTAGACAGTGATTCACAATTGAAATAATTCTATTATTAATTATTTAATTTTTTAAGAAATATTTTTGAGATACAATATTATGAACTTTTCTCCAACATAAATATGTTAGAGAAACCATATTTATATGATGTTAAAAGAATTTTATGTTTAACAAAATATATGATTATTCATATAGTGGTGGTTAACATTTTTAGTAAAATTTTTCGAAGTAATTCAAAAGGTTTGAGGTTCGAACCCATATCATAATCAATTTTGAACATTACCGAATATTTATCTTTTGTTAACAAATTTTATTTTTATTTATTTTTTAATACTGATTATACATCAGACTACTGATAATACATTAGATATTTACAACTGCTATTATAGCAGACAATTACATTGATATTTACAATCAGACATATAACTGAGACTACAATATTATATTAAATTCTTATGAAGTATTTATCCAGACAAATGACCCTCACAGAGGAGGGATGTCTCTGTTCCATTCGCATTTCGCAAGGAAGAAAAAACTTATAAATTAACTCTATACAATCATGCTTAATTGATGAAAGACAGTGGTTCACTACTGGGGCAAAGGCCCAAGTGTCTGTTAACAAATTTTATATTTAAAAATATATATATATCTATTGGTGGTGATAAAAATGTTAGAGATTCAAACTACACTCGCAGTTTTACTTAATCTAGAAGTTGAAAGTGTTTGCCTTCTTCGATTAGTTGTTGCCTAATTGGACGCAAGTCATTGGATGGCCAATTCATCTGAAGATTTTAATTGAGAATCCCATAAAAATTTTTGCCCAAGCTATTTCTTCTGGCAATCACACAAATCTTTTTCATTTTGCTAGTTTAAGACAAAATTTTGAGTAAATTTTGTGACAAATTCAGAGGCAGCAATATGGACGAGGACCATCCCCGTCGGGCCAAGGCCCTTTGGATCTCGGGTCTTAGTTTTTCTTTGAAAATATACATTCAATTTTAATTCAGATACATGTTACTTTCGTGCATAAATTTGACCAAACCCTAATGCCTCATTACATGTGAGACATCACATGCACAGGACCATGCCTGAAATCCTCACTGATGTCAGCAAAATGCAAAATACAAAATACAAAATAAATAGCGTATATGTTCTAATACAAATTTAAGCTTAATCAAGTTTCGTTTCAATTTCGTATTATGCTCTCTTAATTAAGAAGTGGGTCTGGCATGGGTCATTGACTTAACATTGAAGTATCTGTCTCTCTTTTCATTCAAGTGAAAAAAATAAGAGTACAATAACAGTATAGTAGCATTTTTTATAAGATCTATTAACCCACAGCATAAAATTGAGCATTGTATTTAAAACATTAGACTCACAATAAACAATTCTTAATTCTGGACTAGATACAGGTGATAAACATCCAACTCTTAGCATAATTCTAATTTGTTATATTGAGATCTGATGTACAACCTCTCATTCATTCTGCAATTGATTTGAGCTTCAAGTATTGTTTCCAATGGAAAGCCTTTATGCAAAGCACAAATTGTCATCAAGTTTCATTCAGAGGATCACCCCCACAACTAAAATTTTTGCTTTCTTGTATAAATTAAAATGTCAGCTAGCATTCCCATTTCAGATACACGTTAATGTTGCAATTAATTAAAAATAAGCACAACTTTTATTAAAAACTCCATTGCTGTCACAGAAGAGCTAGATCATCACAATTCACAAGAGATCAGCACTAAAGGCTTTAGCTATTTAATCATACGATCACATAATTCACATTTGCAGGTCCATATTTTTAGATAAGAGTCTTAAAAAGGAAAAAAAAAAAAGGTGACCCAAGCCTGCCAAAATGTTTACATGTATTCTTAATACATCTATTTCAAAAAGCAACTACACTACTATATAATAACTGGAATAAAAATTAATTACTTCGAATTGGCTTCCAAATTGGAACTTCTCTATCCATGAACTTTCTTTCCCTGCAAAGCAAAAAAAAATCATTAACATAGAAAAGATTAAGACACTACAAAACAAAGCAACACTAGCAAGCAAATCATCAAAGATTGAGTGAGTAACAGTACCCAAAAAAAAAAAACAAAAAATGCATAATGGAAGCTTACATTTTTTCCTCCGGTGCCCTTTGATTTTGGAGGCACGACAGCACTTTCATGGTGGATCATAGGCTTCCCGCGAGAATGATCCGGCGGAGGAATTGAAGAGTGTGTCTCCGGACCTCTGTAATCAATCTCGTAAACCTCTGAATCCAGCTCCGGCAACCCACCTTCATCATAAAACAAGGCAATCAATTAAAGCCTTTAATATTACATTACTTGTCCCACAAGGTAAACAATTTTTTTTTTCTTTTCCCCGAGAATCTTGAAAAGGAGCAACGTACCTAGCGAACAAAATGGTGTGGCAAAGAGGAGGAACAGAAGAAAGAGAGTGGTGATGCTGGACTTGAGCTCCATGAACTTGGTGCCGAAGCCAAAAGCCAAAAGCCAAAAACCAAAAGCCGAAAGGAGTTGGGTGTGAGAATTAAAGCTTAAAGCTTTGGAATATGGTGCTGGTGGTTTTATAATCAAAAGGTGGCAGTACGCACGGGAGAAGCACGGTAGAAGAAAAGCAGTTGGTTGAGCTTATTGGGGCAATTGAATTTTTTGAAACCGTCACCATCGACACAGCAATAAGTTGCAAGGAAACGATGTGGATGTGTTGCGTTGGAAACATTTATGAAGAGTGACCATACCCTGTACCTAAAGCCCTAAAGTTTAATTTAATTTCATTCAATGTGTTAACTTTTAATTAATTAATTATTTTTTTATTATATGGTTTTTGGTGACAAGTCCATGTGTGTATTATTGAAATGAGCTATTGAGGGACATCCCATTTTGCTCATCTCTCACCTACTCTCTTTTGTATATTCTATGTTTCCTTTTCTGTTATTAAACAAAAAATCCTCAGAGTGATTAATGAAAATCTTTTAATTTTTGAGTAAATTAGAAGACTCTAAGAGAAACTGATGGAGATGTGAACCGTGTGTGTGTAGTAAACCAGGTTGGCGAAACTTGAAAAAAAAAATAATAATAAGAGGCAATGTTATTGCAGAATTTTCAAGAATAATATTTAAGTCCTGAATCTTATAAATCTCAAAACAACTTCACATTTGAGTTTTGGTCTTGAGAGTACCGTAAGAGTGTATTATTTTATTTATGCAATCATTCAATAAAATTTTGTTACATACACATATTTTGGTATTGACTAATTATGATAGTGAATCCGATGAATTTTGAAAAAGAAAATTTAAGGACACAACTTGGTTTTATTGCTGGACCGTGTGTGTGTAAATTGGCACCGGATCTGCATCCATATTTAATTAGCGGCTTGTACTAGCAAGTAGCTGAATTGCTCAAATAATAAGTTTATTTATTTATTTGGAATTAAAAGGCAACAATATTACTTAAAAACTGGATTTATCTTGTGAAATGTTGAATAAGTCAACTTCAAAGGAATTATTGGTGGGCCTAATATGTTGATATGTTTATTGAATGGATATCCTCAAAGGATACAGATCTTAAACATGCAAGGAAAGTATAGATGTCTTACCATTGGTGAAGTTGTGAGGTGCCTTGAGAATCATTAATTTTTTTGTGGCCATCTTAATCCTAGCTTGACCAAACTCCAAAGCAACAGTGTTCTTTCTCACTCTGTCACTCAAGATGCTCAACTCAATTGTTAAAGATAATTATAAGATTATTCATTCCCCAAAATTACCTATTTTAAAATTTGGATTTAGACTAGATGACAATAATTAAGAGTGTGATAATTAGCTATAATTAATTATCATGGTCTAATTAGCTCAAATTTACATTTTAAAATGCATAGACTTTCGCGTAAATTTTCATCTATTATAACCCCAAAAATAGATTCTAAATAATGACAAACTAGTATGATTGCCAATTTTATGGTGGGAAAATCCTCAATTTGAAAGAATTCAATAAGAAAGAGCTGAAAAATGCATGGGTTTTGCCTAATCACTAAGAAAGTGTAATAATAGCACATCAAGACAAATGTTAAGTGATCATTGAGGCCTTGTTGAATGATTAATGCGAACAAGTCTATTTTAAACATGATTTTATTTGATTGATTGTATACCCCATTTGTTGACTAAAGAGTGTAATGTATAGATATAAAATTCCTACTCAAAAAATGGAACCAAATAAAAATCCAAAACTTGAACGGCCATTATATTCATTATTTATACTGTGTTTACATTTTGGATACGTATTTTGGAGTGAAGAGTCTTTAAGATCAATTGTTCACTTCCTTTTAGAGTTGATAGAGTATGAGTCTCATTCTGTGAATCTTACTTACTTTTAGAGTGGAGAGTGGGATTCCCACTCCCTCGGGGGAGGTGGGAGTCTCACTTCCTCTCCTTTCAATTATGAAAATATCCTTAGTGAATATCGAAAATTACAATTTTACCATAGATAAAATAGGCCAAAAATTTTTAATTTAGATGATAAAAATAAAATTAATCAAAATTTTTAATTTACATCATTAAAAATATTAATATTAATAATTATTTTATATAATTAAAATTAAAAATAAAATAAATAGGTTATTGTTTATAGTTAAAAGCTACGTATTCTTTATGTAAGGGTAAAATTATAATTTGCAACAATTCACTCTCAATTGAAGATAAAATAAACACATAATTGAGATTCTTATTGGTAATCCACACTCTCTTTACACTCTCAATCCTAAATTTCCACTTCAATCCGAAAAATAAGCACAACATTAGTCCATAGAAGAAGTATAATGTCATATACTTCAAATTTTATGGATTTGAAGCTATAATATGGAGTTGTTGGGAACCCAACTTGTGATTGTTACATCATGTGCCTAGCAATTGTCCCTTTTTTTGAGCTTATGAATGTTAAATGCCCATACTGTACTTTGAATTTGTGTCAAGTTTCGTCCAACATCAATAGCCTGGATCAAGGCTGGATGGGAATGGGTATTTTGCCTAGTGCATTTCATTAGTTGTTTCCAGTTTGCTTCAAAGCCGTTGACTCGCAACATGTCAAAATTGGAGAAACAAACTTCAACTTCTCATCTCAATTTGGTCGCAAGAGGTATATTGAGACCAAATTAATGTGACAACTTATCTTCGCATATGAGTCCTAACTAATAAGAAAAATTATCTCTATAACTGTCATATTAGAATGTGACGGTTAATTAGAAAATAAGGTTATTTTTCGCCATCCCCTTTATGTTTCGACAAATATTATCATGCACCCACTTGTTTCAACAGTGATCACTGTGCACCATTCTGTTAAATTTTGCCGTTTAATTACTAGAACTGTATCCGCATCAATTCTCACTTAGTAGATTAGAATTTCATTGAATTGGAATTGAGAATGTCTCATAAATAATTTTATCAAATAGAAAGCCCAGGGGCGCCATATTCTAGGAGCCCAAACTATGTGATTGAATTAATCCTCTTCTATTTGTTGCGGGTCAAGGACTCCTTCTCAGTAAGAACTAGCATTCTTTTTTTTTTTCCTGTTTCATACTCCATCTATATATTATAACTGCATCTTTGGCTATTATCTTTTGCCGCAACTCCAGCCCCTTAATAAAAAAACATAAAGTTCATCTCCATTTACTTAGTTTTTTAGTTTAATTCCATGGATGCTAAGGCATGTCAATGATTCTTTTTGCTATTACTAACATCAGGTTATATGAGTTTTCACATTAATGTTGTTTATATAGCTTGTATGCCCTCTTAGACAGCATGTAAATGATTTTTTTTTTCAATATTAAAGACATTTTTATATGGCATGTACATGATTTTTTTTCCAATATTAAAGACATTTTTATACGGTTAGTCTTACATTATGCTATTTTTTAATTGTAGATGGCTAAGAGTGACGATGAACCAACTACTGTGTTCATAAAATTCATGGGAGAGACACATAATATGGGAATAATTGATCCAGAGAAAATGATCACCATTGTTTTTGTCAATAGAGTTATGCACATGGTGTTGCAAAGGAAGTTAAGCTTTAATGAGATATTCAAGCTCACTCTAATACAACCATGGGATAATGACTGCACTGACATACGTGGAGATGATGATCTTTTTTTAGCGTGGTCCCTATAGAACCACTATGGCTACTATGAAATTCATCTTGACCTGGAGATATATCAAAGCCAGCTAGTTATCAGCTAGAAAGTCACTTTTCCAACAGCCGTTTATTAATGCCACAACTGAAAATACTCCCCAGAAAACCCCACAACTATTAACCTCGATGTTCCAGTTAATGAAACCCAAACCAGTGATATCCTAATGAAGCTTGTACCACCTCACCCATTGCATACCCAGCCAAGTCCTATTCACTCCAATGCATCCCTATACAAAGACTTCGTAAATACCTTTGAAAGATCACCAACTTCCAACCAAATGAGTACTCCTTGTAACAGTAATGCCACACAACAAATGCATATTGAAGAGGTTGATGATGAAGATTCTAATTTGAGGTTCTATACCTTTTCTAAACAGCAGCAGCAGACCTTCAATTTATCTCAATCACTGTCTCCTCTCTTCTATGATAGAATTTCAGTCCACCAAAGACAGTAGTAGCTAGTTATTAAAGAAGCACTAATTTCAGAATCACAAGCACCATCACTACTAAATACTCAAAACTATGAATCTCAAGTTTTACAAGCTTCCAGTCTCAACCACAGCCAGACAGAAAATTAGAATTTACAGCAGACAAACCAATCCAATGCTAAAGTTAATGAACAATTCTATAGTTACGACTCTGATGACAGTATGTACAACATATTTGGCAGTGCTGATGAGTTTCAGCGAAATGCAGAGCAGCCTCGGTTACATGTACAAGTTACTGATCCAAATGTTGTTGAATCTGATGATGATGTTGGTGGTTGTTTGTTATCAGATTATGAGAGCGATGACAATGAATTTGGTCCATGCAGATTGAAGATGGTGATAGAGTAATGGAGGTGATGGATGCTGAGATGAGGGCCAATATGTATATTCCTAATGATGAGCCTGTTGAGTTCTTTGTTGGACAGTATTTCAAAAAATTCATTGAACTTGCAGTTGCTTTGAGGAAGTTTGCGGTATACGAGAGGTTCAAAACTAGGAAAGACAAGTTTACGAGGACTAGAATTTCTATTGGTTGCGAAGGATGTGGGTGCCCTTAGTATTTGCATGCCAATAAAACTGTAATTTGAGAGACTTTCATGGTAAAGCGATATCATAATGTCCATATTTGCACAAGGCTATTGAAAAATCCAGAATGCACTGCTAAGTTCATAGCCTCAAAATTTCAGGAAACAATTTTTTCGCACCCTGAAACTAAAGTTAACTTTATTATGAGTGAGCTAAACAAGATGTATGGAGTTAGGGTTGATAAGTAGAAGATCTATCGAGCCAAGAAAATTGCTCTTGAAAGTGGTGGGCCAGACTTTGAGTCAAGTTATAAGCTCATCAAATCGTATGCACAGATGATCCTTAACAAGATGCTAGATGCTTTGGCCATTATGTATGTCATGAGATTGTTTGGTAATCAGGTTAAGACACACTTTGATCGATGCATTATTTCATTTCCAGCACTCAAAGAGGGCTGCAGATCTTTTATTGGCATTGATGGTTGCCATTTGAAAGGTCCGTATAAAGGTAGTCTTCTCTCAGTTGTTGCAATGGATGCAAATACTGGTATTTATCCGATTGCTGTTTGTGTGTGTAGTGTTAAGAGCACAAATACATGGACTTGGTTTTTAGGACACTGGAAAGAGTATATGAAATATTCAAAGCAAAAGAGTATATGAAAGATTCAAAGCAACTTACTTTCATGTGTGATAGGCAAAAGGAAATTCAAAATGCCTTAAAACTCGAGTATCCTAATGCACATGTTAGATTTTGTGCAAGACACCTTTTAGCGAACTTGAAGTCTAAGCATCCAAGAACTTACTTTAAGGGTGGTTTTTAGGAAGCTGCTCGAGCTGCTAATCAAATTGATTTTGAAAGAACAATGGAGAAAATCAAGAGTGCAGATGTCGGTGCATATGAGACACTTAGAAGAGTGCATCCAAAATTCTGGTCAAGACATGCATTTGACAAAACTTCCAAATCTGACCATTGCACTAATAACATGACATAATCATTCAATGCGTGGCTTGGTGAGCAAAGAAAACTACCTCCGTTGACTTTGTTGGATTTCATTCGAAAGAAGATGATGAAGAGGATGATAACCCAAAGGAAGAAGGTTGAAGCTTGGCCATCTGAAATTTTTAGGAGAGTGTATAAAAAGATGCAAAAAAATTGCAACTGTCTAAAGGCTATGCTATAGCTCCTGCAAGTGAGTGGTGGTATAAGGTTGAAGTCAAAGGAAGGACTTATATAGTTGATCAGGAACACCATTCACGTGACTATGGTTTCTGGGATATTAGTGGATACCCTTGTGTACACGCAATACATTGTATAATATACAGTAAAAAAGACCAATAATAGTTTGTGAATCAGTGTTTCAAGAGAACAACTTACTTGAAATCTTATACTAGAATTATCTAGCCAATTCCAGACAAAGTCAGCTAGCTAGCAATACTTGGTGATGAGATTTTGCCTCATTTGGTAAGGAAGCACCTTGGAAGGCCAAAATTAAATAAAAAAAGGAGCCGGATGAGGTTCCTCCAGAGAAAAGGAGATACAAGATGCAATGTAAGTGTTGTCATGAGTTTGGCGACAATAAGAGAGCTTGCCCAATTAGCCTAGACAATGCCAACAAGAAGACAAGACACTTCCAGGTGAAATAGAAATTAAAACTTATATTTTTCGCATTTCATAGATGCTAAAATTGCATGTTGCAAATAGAATTAATTCTGTATTTTCCTTGTGAATCAGAACAATCTCAAAGCTTACAAAGAGGCAGCTGTAAAAGAAAGAGAATTGAAATTGTTAACATGATAACTACTTTTAAATGTGAATGTAGAGTTATATTTTTTATTCGTATGAGTTCTGATTGTTGGAATTATATGCATCAATATTTAGAGTCCTGTTGGATGGTTTTATATAACAAGTTTGTGAATCTTCTTATAGAAGCAATACAATGCTGTAGTTATTTTTATCATAACCTAACTTGTAGGACCACAATAAAAGAACACATCTTAAGGCCATTACAATCCAACAACTACGAGAGTGACTAATTCATTTGAAAGTCAAAATGCTGCAGTGACTAATTAGCCACTGAATTAACAGCAGTCAGCAGTGTCTTAGAATTTTGGTCATAATGTTCAGCCACATAACCACTTTGGGGCTTCAACTTGACTCACATGACAGCTAGATTGGAGTTTAAGGTAAAAGAATTATGCAATGAAGCAGTGTCCAAGTAGAAGGAAATGACATGGTTATTGGCAATGAACAGACAAGGGCATTGGATAAGGGGAAAGCACCAGCTTTCCCACCATGGAGGGTATTTTATTTACATTATAATTTGCAAGAATCTTAACATTATTTACAATAAAATGTAAACAAGAAGTTAATTCAAATTATTGTCATTTTTTTATGCAGTTATGAATTAATTGGGTTGACGTCATTGACAACATTTAGTAAGGTAAATAGTGAAAGTATATATGATATTTGATGACACCTTCCACAATACCACGACAAACTCTAATTGGAAATAGTTATTTTGTAGTATTTTGATGCCTTTTTTAACCATAGGCTTATGAATGAGTGCAAAGACACTATTATATATGTGTATTTGGAGTTTGTGGTATTTTAAAAGTTGTTAGGTATAAGAAAATCATAGGCTTAACATATATACCAACAATAGTTTTTTGCTTTTTTGTGAAGAATTTGTAGCAGTTGGTATTGTTTCCAAACTATTATTGATGCTGTTAATGATTAATTATATATTTCAAATATCAAGTGTTACAAAATGCATTCATATATTGGTGGTGATAACCTCTAAATGCATCATATTACAGGTCATGTGTTACCAAATGCATGAATTACAATAGTAGTGGTGATATGAAATCAAATAATTAATATTACATGTCAATTGTTACCATCTGATTTCTAAATATTACATTTGGTGATAAACAACAAGAAGTAGAAGGATGATAATCACATTGACATATGTCTTTGTTGCCTTCAAGATACTTTATAGAGCATCAAATCTGCTATTTACTTCATCTCTTAGCACTTGAGTTGTGTCCATGCCATTGTCATCATCATGTGTTCCTAGAAATAAATCTCATCCTGCAATAACCTCATTACATTCATTATCAGTTGGTGACCACTATTTGAAAAATCCACATCTGCCTGTTCTGTAATGGTAGAATAGCTTGTATGGATTATCTAGAGTTTGCGAAATTTTGATTACTGCCCTATACCCGCAATAACATCTCTTGTTGTAGAACTTTATAATACCACCATTTATGTCTTCAGCATGTGGGACACCATGGCTGCTTGATGAAGAAGGACTCTGATTTGTGTTTGATGCTTGGGGTTTGCCACGACTGTTAGATGTATTAGCTGAAGTAGGCATTGTTTGATAATGATTTACAATGTCTTGGCTGTAGTAGATGATTGAGATGTGAACTGATTTAAGAATGATGAACTTTTCAGTTATGAATTAGTGTTATACATAGAGTGGGTTAATTTGTGAAAGCTAATTGCATGCATTATGAATCTATTTAATATATTGAGGCAGAGTGGTTATATATTGTTACTGTTATGAGCAGCAATTGAAATTCGCAGGTTATTGTTATAAGATTGTTGGGACATTAATTTTTTAAGGGTAAAATAGTAATTTTTCACTCGTAAATATGCAAAATTTTGTGGGCAATTTTGACTTTTGGTTGGAGCAATTTTGAGAGGATGTTTGCCAATTCAATGTGCGTATTTACAATGATTGATGCCATTTTTGTAATTTAATAATTTGAAATTCAAATTGTGGACAAATTATCTTTTACCAAAATAACTGTCACAATTGTTTAATTAAATTAAACGACAAAATTTAACGGAATGAGTGCGTGGTGATCGTTGTTGAAACAAGTAAATGCACGATAATATTTGTTGAAACATATGGGGATGGCGAAAAATAACCCTAGAAAATAAATTGCCACATTTATTACAACTCAAATGTTGCCTCTAGTTTAGTACACTAAATTAAAGTTAGTTTTTCTTTCAAATCCAGGGAAACAGAATATAAACAAGTACATAACATTTTCAAAGTAAAATAGTGATGTACGGCTATCTGAAAGATCAGTAAGTGGCCTTAATATGTAAATATGACCCTAGTTTTTCTATACCCTTAATTATCTTATAATTACTTTATGACCATTATCTGTCATGGCGGGCCGCTGGTTTATTGTTGGTTGCGTGTCACTCTGAAAGACAACATAGGATTGCAGCAAGCAACCAAGCGCATGAAGCTTCATCTTTTTGGCGAGCCCTGCAAAAAGCTGTTAAGTGAATTTTTTTTTTTTGCCCTTTTCCCCTCTTTGGCCCTTTTGGCTGTTTATTTTGATGCCTCAATGACCAAACCAAACAAAATCAAAAATTCAAATCTTAATGGTTGCATTTTTTCTGATTCAGAGAACTCTGCTCTGCAGAGACATGTAATCACTCAGCTTTGAGCTTTCCCAATTTAGTGGCAGACAACGGGTACACCATTAGTCCATTACCAAACACAATCTCTGCTAAGGATATAGCTACTGAAATTGTAACTGGATTATTATCTCTGTGTGTTCTGTAAGACTGCAGCTGCTCTCCTTTCTTTTCTGAGAAATAAGTACATAAAATAATTGCAAAGTAAAAAATGAATAAGCCAACTTCAATAATTTATTTTCCTACCCATCCCATTATTTGTTCTTTTCACCATGCGCTAATAGTTCATACGAACTCTCATAACAAGAGAATGAAAGCATAACCACAAAGTATCAGATGGCATAGGTCCCAAAAGGTGACCATAATTGATACCCCACAATTCCCATTTGCAAAACTTAATTATATCTAAAAGACAATTATTCAACTAAACAGGAGCTGAAAATCATGGTTCAAGCTCAATGAAGGGGGGCTCAGATACAGCCAACAATAGTAGAAATCCATAATAAATATAGAACACATTTCAATTTTTCAAGATTTTGTTACTGTATTAGAAATATGTCCAAACTCAAAAAGATATCTTAAACCAGAACCTTTTTCAACAAAAACAACCAATATTGTCCAAACTAAAATCTTCGTCGTCGTCCCCATGTTTCTTATCGAGAGTGAATGAGATGCATATGACAGGTTATGTTTCTTAATCAATATGGTCTTCCCCCCACAAAAGCTTTAGTACATTAAAATACATGATATGCACATGATTGTAGATCCCTTTGACTATCTTTAACAATAGATCTTGATAGGTTAACTAAGGTAAGGTAAGCTCCCAATTGCAACTAAAAACAAAAGTCCAGTGCCTAGTGGTATTATTTTTTCTGTTACTTCAAAACGTGGGTCACCTGAAGAAGATTTGTATAAACTTTCTAGCTTAGTATAAAAGTTGGTCAGAGTATCCAAAGATGTATAAATAAGTAAAAAGTTTCATTACCCCAAAAGCCCCACAAGGCCCCCAAAAGAAAAAAAGAAAAGAAAAAAAGTATGATGCGATGAAAGTGAATGAAAATAAAAGCAAAACCTTATATATCTGTAATAATAAATACAAGTGCCCATGAGCTGCAGTTGACTGCCGAGCAGGGGTACTGGCAGCAGCAGAGAAGCTTAACAACAACAATAACAAAACACAAATACACAATTTTCCTTGTTGTTTATGTTTCAGTGTACGAATCAACTTTACCTTACTTTATAGCCATTCTTTAATCTTTGTATTAGCCTAGAGAGCCATAGAGATTCTCTCATACAGCTCGACATGTGAAAAATAAAAATAATACAAAGAGAAATTCAAAATAACAACAAAGATTATATTCAGTTAAGTTGCCAAAAGAAACCCAAAAAAACAAACTAAAAAAATATATTTATATAATTGATTTAATTAATTAAATTAATTGATTCATGTGAAACCCAACCTTCTTTGCTTCCAAAAACTCAACTGAGGATCAAGCTTCTCTCCGATTCTCGCCGGTTCAGATTTACACCTAGTCAGTATCAAAGGCCGTACGGTTGTTACCAATTCCTCCTCCTCCACCTCCTCCTCCTCGGCTTCAATATTTGCAGATTTCACAAATCTTTCTCTTATCTTATCAATTGGGCCCTCGACTTCTTTGAAAAAACTCAATTTTTCTTCAGTTTCTGGATCCATCCTTGGTTGTTGATCCAAATCTCGGCAAATGGACTCTCTTCCCGATGTGGGAATCTCTTCTCCTCCGCTTTCTTTCGCTGTTTTTGCCTCTGCTCGCTCTGTTTCTTCTTCTTCTTCTTCTTCACCCCAAAACCTACTTGCTAATGAAGATGATCTGTACGGTGCAGATCTACATCTTGTTAATAAAAAAGCATTTTTCGGTGGTGTAGATGCAGGAGAAACAAAAATTTTAGCAGCTTGGTGTCCTTCTTCTTCTTCATGTTCATGTTCGTTTTCTTGAACAAAAGATTCACTTTTGTCGCCAAATTTTGAATCTTTCTGTAAAGAATCTTCTCTAGTTTTGCTTTTTCTTGGAAAACTACCACGAAGGAACACTACCCATTTGCACCAAACGGTTTTTAAAGACCTGGGCTTGAGTCCTTTCCCCTTCAAACGGCGGCAAAAGCAGCCGTTTTTATCATTATTATCCATCCACTTGCACCGCCGTTTAGTCGGGGCTCCGGCTCTCTTCCCGGGTTGTTGTTGTTTCGACGACCGTTTGACCCGTACTTGGCCCATGCACGTGACTTTCGGCGAAGTGGGTTCCTGCGTTTCAATGGCGGCAGTCTTCTTTCTTAGCACAAACATTGGACTTGAACGTGACCTGCCTCTGCTTCTGCTCCCAACATTGCTTCTCAAGAACCGCATCAATGGCGGCGGATACTTCTCTGCCCGACCCGGACTCGACGTGGGCTTCGTAACAATCTTCATCTTCATCATCATCAGAAATGATTTGTTTTATTTTTATTTTATTTATTTATTTGTTGTTGTGAGAAGTGAAGACTGAAGAAGAAGCAGAAGAAGATATGGTGGTGACTTGTGTTGTAGTTCGTTGCTTCTTGCTTTATGTGTTTCTTTTGTTTTTGAGTTGCCTTTGATTTTTATTTTATGCTCGCACGGATGGGTGAATCGATTGTATAGATTTTTCTATCTGGGAGATTGTAAGGTTCTGTTTGGCTTGGCTTGGACGATTCTCCCAGAACAGGTTTTTTTTTTTTTTTTTTTTCTTTAATACTGTTTGGACCAACTTTTAATTTCGACTTATTAAAATCAAAATTCAGTTAATATGCGTGGTTACTTGTCTTAATCTATTAAGAATAAAATCTAATAAATAATATTGACACAAATATTTATTTTAATGTATTAAAGTTAAAGTCTAATTAATATCTTTCGAAATCTATCTTGATATATTAAAACTGAAATGTAATAAAATTAAAATCTAGTTAATACCTACCAAAATTTACCTCGTCGAACCAAAATTAAACTCCAATCAATACATGTCGGGTTCAGTCTCAATGTATTAAATCTGAAATCTAAACAATGGGTTACGTAAGCTGGCACAAGTAACAAATTTTCAAGTCCTGAGAATTTGAAAAAATAAATAAAGAAATAAATAACTAATCTCCCCCAGCTCAAGGAAACTCAACTGAGTTACAAGCATTTATAGATTTTCTTTTGCAATAATTATATAAATAATAAATGTGCACGGTGAGAGAGTGGTAAATTTCTGCAGTGCAGTGATAACCGTTCGATGATGATCTTCGGTGCCGATGTTAAAGCTAATTTACTGTTAATGGGGTGTCGACTAGACGTCGTGATTTGGCCACGTAGCTAACCAAGAGATCATGATTGGTCTGGTGATTGATTCATCTTTTTAACTGAGACAGTGATTATTTACAGAAGCAGGTGAAATCATTTACTTAATGAAGAAACTTTCATTTCATTTATTTATTCAAGGTTCATTATTAGAAATGAGCCCACCTTCGTGTCAATGTCAAACAGTTTTGATCAAACGGGAGACTCTAGGGGATGGAAAGGGCACCCTGCTGTGGGTTTGTTGTTATTAAATAAAAAAAAAATTAAATTATTAAATCTGCTGGCAATTCGTAGTGAGTTTTTATTTTTTAAAAAAAATTAGTTTGTTATAAGTTTTAACAATTATTAAATTTACCCACAACCGAAAGCAGATTTTTTCGTTTAAAATCATGAGTATAAAAAATATTTTTAATAATACATAAAAACTTAAATTATATAATTCAAACTATAAATATATAATAATAGCTTAAAAAATCTGTAAATAATATTTAATTTTAGATTTTATTAATATAAATAAGAAATTAAAATTTCAACATTAAAAAAATATACAAAATATATTAATTTAACACAAAATATTTTTATTATAGGCAAATCATCATCACTAATATCAATGTCTTGCTCTATCTTTTAATTAATATACAAATATTATCAATAATATTAACAGGTCAACTAAATATAATTATCGTTAAGTCAAAACAAACAAAATCAATTAAAGTAAAATAAAATATTATTAATATTAAACTTAAAAATTATAAAATTTCTACTTATTGAAAGCTTATTGTATCTATGTTGCAGTGAGATAAATTAGGTTTAGGAATTAAAAACTTTAACTTAAATATATTTATGATTAAATTTTTTAATGTAATTTTTCTAATTAAAATCAAAATTATAAATAAGTAAAATAAAGAATACGGGTTGGTGGATACCTGCATTGGTACTAACAAACACACATGCAACCCGCAATGGATTTAAATTTAAAATACCAAACCCACCTACAGGGGGCGAGTTTTTGTAGGTGGGTTTAGGCGGATTTACGGGTTGGTGGATAATTTTTCCATCCCTATAGATTGTCAATTTTATACTTATTAAAATTTATATATATTATTTATCCCTTATTATTTTCATAATAATTAATAATTCCTTACAGTACAATTTATTATAAATTAAATAAATTATATAAATAAAAAATATAAGTACTAAAAATAAAACAATTATGTTTTGATGTGGAAAAATTAATAATAAATTTTTTTATACTTTTATATATTTATTATAAGAAAATATTTATAAAATAACAAAAAAAAATTAGAAAAATATCTTATTGTTAATTTTTGATTCACATCAAAACACATATTTCTTATTTTTTAGTGCTTAATTTATTTTTATTTTCATTTATATAATTTATTTAATTTACAATAAATATAAATAAAAGTATATTTAAAAATATAGATAATACTGTAAAATCATGCTGATAGGAATGCTTTAGCTATTATGAAAATAATAGAGGGATAAGTGGTTTATATTGATTTGAGTAGGAGAAATTGGCAATCTCCTTTGAGCAAATAGTACTTCTTAAATCAAACAGATATTGTTATTTTTAATTAAACAAACTTGAGAAAGAAAAATTAGCCTTGAAATGGAAATTTAGTGTTTCAATTTATTATAAATATTAATTGGTTTAATTTGATTAATCACTTATAAATTGGTTTAACTGAGCTTTAGTTGATATGATCAATTTATCATAACTCGTAATTATGGTTTCATCTCAAGACCAAGGACTCTTGCAAATCCTTAGTTTAGTAGCCGACACTCATTCGCTTCATTATTTAAATTGGAAGTTCAAATTTCTCCGCAAGATCAAAACAATCTCAGTTTAACTTTTCTCTTTAGTTTTAAGCAACATAAGTTGGTTACCACCATGAGCAAGGCTACGCAAATATAATTGCTTCCCCGAAGAAATCACCACCTTTGTGTAACATTGCAACTACATTAGTTTGTTAACCATCTTGGTTTGAATTTGTTTATCGAAATAAACATTTTCCTGCAAAGCATGGTTCGGTAAGCTGGCTATTTGGGTAGAATAGAAAGTCTCTTGAATTATTTGAGCAAAAATATTTTAAAAAATATTTTAAACATTATTTTACTCTTCGCACTCATTTAAAAAATTTTAAAAATTAATTTTTTATTATGTACAGTAACTATACATCTTTTAAATTACTCATCACTAATAAACCCTCTATTTATTATATGTTTGTTTTCTCCAAACACTTAAAAAGTTATTACTTACCCTTTTTATAATATAACAATAGAAATATGATCATTGAAATATTAAAATCAAACAAAGTAGGGTTGATGTTGCATAAAAATTATATCAGAAAGCATAACAAAAAACTAGTCTTGTCAAATAATTGTTGAATTAGATTTGCTGTTGAGGGGAGAGTTTAGGGTTTAAATTAAAGGTGCGATTAGTTATGAGATGCTGTAACTTTTAAATGGTAACTATTATAAAGTAAAAACTATAACTGTGGCATAGAAAGTTATGGTGTTTGATAAACTTAAATAGCTGTCGAGTGAATATTGATAATAATTAATACACAAATATGAAAAAAAAAAACTGTTAGAACTATCAAAACTCAATTGTGAGGTGTAACTAAACACCTTAACAATTAGACTTTAGTAACCCCAATTGCCGCATATCAGTCCCATCGCACACTAAGTACTAGATGGGTGTCTAAAATTTTTTAAAAGAAAAGTTATATGTTGGGTTATATTAAAATTATCTAACGTTCTGCCTTGGGGACTAGATCAAAGTCATTCATTCATCATAGATCACATGGACATACTGCGCAGTCTAGACCATAGGCCTAATTGTTATAGGTTTATTCGGTGACAAAAGAAAGGGCAAAAAAAAGTGCAATTTTTTTTCCCCTTGCCACATCAAATCATGGGGTAAAATTTTTAAAGAAAATAGTATATAGAAGGGCCATCCACAAGCTTAATAGACAACACTTTTCCACAACCCATCATGGCTCCACCAACTTAACATCTATGAAGACACAAGCAGAGCAAGGCAACCACCATCACACTGGACCATCTTGAGCTTTTGCCACTTTCCAACATTATCCTCTGCATTCAATCAACATCCCCAGTGAGTTCGCTGTATGTTTGGTAATTTCCCTAGATATAAAGGGGCAAACTAGTAAACATTGTTTTCCCAACAAAGGAACAGAAAAGTCAACAAAGGTATCAGTCTCCCAGTTTCCTTGCCTGCCGGCAATCCAAAGAAAAAGTGCTTCAACATGAAGCAAAGCTGGCTAGATAGCTAAGAAGTCAATTAGAAATCAGGATCACTTTGTGTAGAGTGTTCAGCTGCAGACACTAGGAATAAAAATAAAAAAAGATGTCCTGAATTAAAAAATGTACAGGGACAATGTTAATTTAAGGTCAGCTATAATATTTACTGTTACATTCTATGATTGCATACTAAATTTGCTTTATCATCCTAAAGAAATAATGTCAATTTATATAATAATTGCAATACTCTGGCCCAACAGGTCTTTTCATCCCAACCACTGGCCTCGATTGCAACTCTACTTCATTACTGCAATCCCGTTTGCTGGCAGAATCTTGCTCCTCCCGTGCCTCAGTTGCATCACCTGAGAAACAGAATCACATTCAGCATTAGAAACTATACAAGCTTTTGTAGACAAGAGAATTTTGTGGTAACCAAATATCACGTCAAAGACTACAAGAGGTGCAGCAGCAGGAAAAATAATTAAAATGAATGGCGTTAGAAGGTTGAAAGTCCTGCCTGGGATACTTGACAGAGAGAATTCAGTCAAGCGTTTAACGCAGTCCCTCAGGGCTTGGAGTTCGGTTTCCTTCTCGTGAAGTTTGGACTGAGCTGAATGCAATTCAGATTCCAGGTCCACAATTTGGTTTTCCTGCTCTTTAATTAGCAGACGGGACAGTTTCCGATCTAATTCAAATGGTGATACTCCATGACTTTGGTAACAATCAGAACTCTGCCCCTCTACTTCATGGAAACCCATTGTTGAAACCTTGGTGCACAAAATTTCTCCGGTCAATGATAATTGGCAATAAAATGCATAATTGTTAGAATTGAATAGAGCAAACCCAATACAGGGCAACACAAGGTTACTGTGTGCTGATGTATATAAGACATAGTTAGCATGCCAAGCTGATTTATGATGTATGTGACTGGAAGCATTGTATCGCTTATAACGAAGTCACTATTATTCAATTTGTTCGTGTTTAAAATTGGCTTAATGTTAGACATGCCTTCTTTTATCTATAGCAAGGACAATATCTGCAACCTTACTGCTCATTGTACTGAAAATCAATGATATCAACCATTATCTTGATAATAGGTAACAACCAGTAAGTATCAGCATAAAGCCCTGGAAGCTTGAAGATAATTAAAACCTCTTCATAAAATTGAGTAATAAGACCACAATATTTCAATTAAAACCTCCTTGTATACATGTATGTTCCCAAATGCAATATAAAGCCTGCAGTCTAAGCAAAAAGTAAATTTTAAAAACTATTCTTTTCTAGCCAAAAATAAATTTATTCAACTTCCTACCATTGATGAAAAAGAAAAAAAATTAAAAACTTATGGATTTTCATTCTTTGATGATTATAAAAAAACTATCGTATGTGTTAAAATGTAACACATGCAACCTAATTAAGGAGAAGCACATTTATTTGTTCAAAAAAGTACTATAATATTATCTGCACATAACTCAAATCTTCGAGATATAGGCAGATATAATGCATCAGTATGTAGGACAATAATGCATCAGTATGTAGGACAAACATTTAAGTGTAAGGTAAATCAACAATAAGCCTACTGGGACTTACCTCATGCAAGTTTGATTTCATATCTTCATGGCAAGAAGATTCTGTAGTGTACCAAGGCAGTTTTTGCAGTTCAGACTCGAGTTCTGCTTCCAGTTGATCCATTTCCAGGACCTCTGCATCTCGCTCTTCAGTAAGAACACTACTTGTACATTCACCATCATCAATTAGAGGCAAACCTAACACTTTTTGATCATTAAGGTCTTGGTTCCCACTTCCTGACTTGATAAGTACCGGCCGAGTACTGTTGCTAATTTTCTCCAAGTTTTCAGTTTCTTCATTAGCAGAAGAATGAACTAGCACACTGCATGATGACTTTCTCCTATGTAGCTCAGATTTTAGTTCCCGAACAACTTTGGCAGTTTCATCCATGGCTGTGTTTAGCTTACTGATCTCAGCTTTACCGGCTGACATCATGTACATGATTCCAACACCAAGTCCCCAATTGAACAAAGAGCTATCTAAAGAGTATAATACAACATATAAGATGTTAGACTTGAAACATCACAAAAACATTAAAGCATATTGAACTGCATACTGGAGAATCAGAATCACTGCACTTGCTAATGTAAACTAACAAAACTAACATGGGTACAAGTCCACTGTAAACATAGTCAAGTATTTCTTATGAAAAAAGAACATGGTAACATCTATTAGTTTTTTTCTTTCTTTCAGTGTATTTTAGAACTCATAAGCCTCACAAGAAAACATACGTTCGTGAAAACTTGCTCTATGTAGAGTTTTGAGTGTTTTTTTTTTTTCCATTGGTACTTCTCGTCCTTGTTTTTGTGGATTTGTAATCCCATCAATCCTTGTACATGTCTCTTGTAGTTTAATATACCATCTTTCTTTCTTTGCAAAAAATAAAATAAAATACTGTCTAGCTTCCCTGAACCATGTGGAAATGATTGAAAATTATGGTTTTCAACTCCATTGAACTTCAAGACCAATGATTACAAACAACAAACGGTAGAAATTTTATCAGTAATCAAAGTGTGTGTCCTTTTTCCAACTAGCATTTTTATTACGAAAGGTTCTTCGTACAGAATTTATCATGTAGCAATGGTAGGATTTATGGCATGAATACAATCAATGAGAGCATTAAGGTAAAAATTGTTAGAATATTCTTGATAAGATTTGATACTTCCTGGCAATCAAACCAAATGATTTACAAGAATAAACATGAGGTTGAGCACATTGTCACATGAAAAAAAATAATAATGTATTTTTCCCCTTCATTAGCAGATCAATTGAACATAATTAAAGGATGATGGAAATAACAAATGTGTGCATGATTTGAGATTAAATTATTTCAGCTTTATATTATCCTAAATGAGTCAATGCATTTAACAAAGGTAAGGACTAAGACACCAACCTATTGACTTTTGCTAGAGGATAAACCTCCATGTATTATCCAAGACACATAGAATTTCTAGCTTAGGCACCAAATCTGTTGGTTGATTCTCCTGCTGCTTAACTTCAACTTTGGCAGAACTTTGTCAACTGCGTTAGCCTGTTCTCTTATTAGTGAAGAACACTCCTCTTTTAGTGAGACTCCAGCCATTTGCTTGGCTAGAGTTTTTTCAATGGCCAAAATATTCTCTTATTCATTGAGTCTTGGTTCCTTAACACCATTTTAGAGAACTTTCAAGAAAAATTGCTCTATTCAGAAAGTTTTCTTACTAGCCACAAATTTCCATCTACTAAAGTGTCCTAAAAGCTTGAGATTTCACTCCATAATCTAATAATAAAAGAATATTTGTGACCCAGTAAACTCAGTTATGAAATCAACATAAACAAGTATAAGTAGAGCCCATGGCTCTATTTCATGCAAGCTAGAAGTCTAGGTACCTTGTGGTCGAAGTCTAGTGAGTGAGTGAAGTAGTGAACAATGTGAGAACCAACACAAATTAGCAATAAGCATGCAAGTGAAAAACATTAATGCGAATGACAGTGTGTCACATGAGGCTTAAGTGAATGAATCCACTCAATTGAGAAAGAATTGAGTGATATAAGAACCAAAGTGCTAAATAAATAAATATTGAAAATGCTTTTTCTTGTCTGCTAGTGTTAATGCTATTGTGTCCGTGATTAATGAAAGTGTTTATTTAATGAAACTAACATACTAATATTGATTGAAGACATTGAACAATATACATGTACAAGTGCATGCAAAGAAAACCACACCGATCGTACATAATAATACAATAACTAATTCACAATAAATGTTTTCCTTTACACGTCTACATCTAATTTGCACACAATCTCACTTTTTTCACTCACTCACGTTACATACCTACAAGCAACTCACTTCTCTTACCTCAAACTTGCATAAAATGGAGTCATAAGCTCCTATTTACACTTGTTTGTGTCGATTTCATAACCAACGTTATTGACTCATGAATCTTCTTTCATGTTCAAATGATCAAGTAAAACCTAAAGCTTCTAGAATAATTCAAATGGCAGTGACTGATAATTGAGGCCGGCTAGAGAAATTTTGAACAAAGAGAGCAGTCTGTAAACATATTTTCGTGAAAGTAAAGTCACTTTTACTGCATGGCCATCAAATTATGGCCAAAGTACATGCTTAAGCAAGCATGCAACTTTGACAATAGTGAAGGCATTGGTTTAAATGCATGGCAAGCAAAAGTTCAACAAACAAAATGCACTACATAAGGTCTGAATATCGTACATTTGCAAGTCAAATTTATAGACTACAGAGACCTTGGATAACCATAAAAGCAGACTGCCATTTGTTTTCCGAACACATCATGACCATAAAAGCAGAGTTCATTTGTTTTTCGAACACATCAAGCTTTGGCAATTCATAAGAAAACCTTTTGATTTTATAATTTATTGGGTATTCTCCCACTTGTGTCCTCCCTCAAACTGAGAGAGAGGGGGAGAGAGATAGGCCACTATTTGATCTTTGCCCGTAGATATTTCCCTCACATAGATTTTAATGCACAAATCTTGTGTCCATTATATTTCTCCATTTATTTTCTTTGAGTTACATATTTATTTTCTCAATTTTCAGTTTACGCTACATGATATGTCCTCAGCTTCCTAGCAGTTGTATCAGAGTTAGGTATTGTGGTGTCAGTAGGGTACTCATATGATTTTGTACATATCTAAGAAAATTTTGTCACAAAAGCTATAAAAATTTCGCTAAGGAGTCTTAATTTTAAGTGGGATCGTTACATTCCTTCAGCCTTTTCTAGGGAAACTCAAGAAAAAGAAATTTCAAGCCTTTACATCTTCGACATGGCATTCGACCCAAGTGGTAAAAAAAATGCAATTTTTTCAATCCCTATCTAGCAAACAAAATGCAAGATGATAAAAAACTAAATTAATCTCAAGACATCATTACATCATCACATTTTCACAGCAACAAAACAGATCATTAAAAGATTAATAATAATAATAATAATAATAATAATAACCTTTAGAAGAAGACGCTCCACGCTCAGCAGCACCATTCTTGCTCGTCCTCCTCTTCTTCAAGCAAACAGCTACAGCTCTCCTTTTACTCAACTCAACACCACCACCAACAGATCTTTTCTCACCCTTCACTTTCTTCTTGTTCTCCTTCCTAAAAATTTTGGACCCACTTTTGCCACCAGGCGACTCAGGGCTCGAAAACCTAAAGATCCCTTTTTGTTTCTCGCAATTACTCCCACACCCAGATGCATTCAAACCCTTTTGAACAACGTGAGACTGGTATTTCGCATCAGCATCAAATGGGTTCATTTCTCTCTCGTTTTGATCACCTTGGCTGCCGAACAGGTACTTGGCCACCAGGCCCGTGGATCCCGCAGCCGCTGCAGCAGCCAATAGAAGTTGCCACATTTTGGTTATAATTGTCAGATCAAAATAGAGCAAAGAGCAGGAGAAAGAGAGTAGGAAGTGAATGTAATGGAGTGAGACCAAGCGTTCGGCGAGGAAGAAGAGTATCTCTGTCACCTTTGCAATTTTGAAAATGATTATTAATTTGATTATGTTTTGTGCTTTGTCAAGATTCACATATAAGTCAAGTACAGCCAGATACTCAGATGTTTCCCGCTTTGGCTTCAAGTTTTCTAATTTAGAAAACATTTATTAAATTGTTCTCTCTCTCTCTCTCTCTCTCTCTCTCTCTCTCCCTGTGGACTCTTGGCATCACGCCACGTGTGCTTGCTTCAATCCAACGGCTCGATATTTCCAATTTTCGATTTCTAGTTTCTTCAATTATTGCAAGTTCATTATTTGTTCGTACGAATCCCATGAATGATTTGAGTTTTATTTAGTATTCCGGTCTTTAAATCATAGTTATTGTAAAAAAAATTAATTATAATTATAAAATAAAAATTAACAATATATAATAAATATGATTTTTAAATAATAATTTTTTATAAAAATAATAAATATATTATAATTTTTTATTATATAAATAAAAAATGAAATCAATTTAATTTTTAACTTAGAACAATTAGTATTTATTAAATATTTTAATATTTTAATTTAAAAGTTACCTCTGTATCAAGTAGGGCATTAGAATGAAAATAAAAATTTTGGTTAGTACTCTTCTAATGAAATATGAACCATTTATTTATTATTTATTTCTGCTTTCTATTTTTATTGGGAAAGAAATAAGACAAATGGCAAGTAAATCTTCCAGTTCGTCATCGTTGATAAATAAAATATGGTAACAATGAAATTTAAAGAATTTATTTAATGTACAGATAAATGATGATGAAATTAGTGAAAATATAAAATTTGCTTCGGATGCAAGTCATTAAGCTCAACTAATAGAGTTTGCTCTCGTTTCATGTGAAATCTGGAGTCGTTTGATTCACGTGAAAATAAAACAATTCACGTGAAAATAAAACACTAATGTTATATTTATTTAATCGAGATACATAATTTATAATGGATGTGTTATCAACTACTACTTGAAAAGCGATTAATTAATCCCTTGAGAGCCTCCTAATCTAAACATTTACTGAGCAAAATATATGTGAAGAGTAATAATATAATTATAAATTTTTGTATAAATTTATTTTTATACAAATTGTTATGATATAATAAAATTAATTCAATTAAACATCTGTCAACTCTCATAACTTATTTTTATTATTTTATATTTTCATTCAACCAATGAATTAATACTAAATCAGTTATCACTCATATGTGAAACATACACATAAGGATGGCAAAATCCTCCATAGATTTGGGGCTCCATGAGGCCCTGCCTTAAATGAGGTGAATTTTAAATAATTTTTTAGGAATAAGGTGGAAAATAAGAGAAAAATAATCCCCAAATTCTTAATTGGGTGGGGTTTAGTTTTGTACTCCCCACCCCACCCCCACCCCAATTTCTATTATATATAAATATTTTTTTTTAATTTTTAATTAATAATTTTTTTTATCAATTATAATGTTGGTTAATAATTTTTCTATTTTTACATAATATAAATAGACTATAACTAAAAGGAAATTCTATAATATAATTATTATTTCACTTTAAAATATTGTTATGTATTCTTTTCTCTCTTAAGGTGATGTTCTCTTCAAATATTTTTTAGTTTTGATAATATTTCAAGATATTGTTTCGAACTTTTAGAGATTTTTTAAATAATTTAAATACTTTATAATATGGTGATGAATTTATTTAAATTCTTAATTTTTAATTTATTAAAATTATGTATCAATACTAATTATAAACTAAGTAAATGGGGAATGAGGTGGAGGTGGGAAAAACATTCTTTACATGGAAATTCTCTATTCCCACCCCCACTAAATTTATTGGAGAATGGGGTAGAAAATAGAGGTAAAATTTTTTAATAAAGTGAAGAATATGATAGGCCTCCCCACCCCCATCTCCACCCATTGCCATCCCTACATACACATCATACATCTTTAAAACTCATAGGAGATCATTATCATATTAGAATAAAATCTTAATTTGTATATAAATAAATTTTAATTAATATTCTTTTTAAAAAAAATCTAATTTTAGTTTCCCTTTTTATATAATTTATCAGCTTTTAATATGGCTCGGATTGGCTTCAAACCGACCCAACATTCGCATTCACATCCACATTGAAGACGTGAAAAGGACTCACAACTAGAATGGCACACGATATCAACCAGCATTAACGATGCCATTAATTCATGAAAGCAATTTCAATTGAAAAATAAGCTAGAAGATTTTAGATTGAAAATGAATACTATTCATGGGAAAGAAAAATTCACTCTTGCAAGCATCAGATGTTTAAATTAAGATGAATTCTGAACAAGTTCCGCACCTTTCAAAAATAAGTAACTTAGAATAACCTATAAACCCCCCAGGTGATGCCTAAATATTGCATTATATTGTAGTTCGTAAAAGTGATAAATCTAGAGTATAGTTTTCTTGTAAAGTGATAAATCTGAGAGCATGGTTTTCTGTGTTAGTTTTTAACTTTTTTCATCGCACAGAAACTGTTGCAAAAATTATTATATGCCAGTAAGACGGTCTAAACCCCAGAGCTAGTCCTTCCAGCTAGGTTTTCGTGTGTATTTCAAAACGAAGTGATAAAAAAGAAAGAAAGGCATGTATGCTTAATCAGCTTGTCCGGTTCGTCCATGCAAGCTATACCAGAATCCACAAAACAAATTCGGATCTACTAACCTGCCAATAAAAACAAGAGCGATTATCAGTATCAAAGGTCTCCACAAAACATACAATTGTGCAAGTGCACATGCATGGTAGGAAGCAATGAAGTGTGTGACAACAAAAGTTCTGAGTAACATTTGTAAAATCAGCAATGCAAGTATGCTTATACAATTTACAGACAATGATGAACAATGATGAAAACTAAGCGACATTCTGTTAAGTAGTAATGGCAACATCAGCACACATCAAATTATAACCTTGACTTTCACTAAATAAAGAAATTCATGTTTACTGAAACCAACATTCAATATACATGTTATAAGCGCCATTCCTAGTACAAAAAAGGAACAACTCCAACCTCACCCATGAGATTCTATGCGATACTTGTCAAATAAACATGCAAGTCATCCTCACCATTTGGACCCACCTACATAAATGATTTTCTGCACAGAATTACCCTTCCCTGTATTCATTAAAAGACTCGAATATAGAAATGCTAGATTCTGATTCTATTCCACCTTGCTCTCACAAAATATTTTCAAAGATGCATGCTGACTTATGGAAAATTCTCTCTATAAAAGCAAGGCACAGTTTATTATAGTATAAGATCCGCAGAACATTTCTACCACACATCCGTCCTATTCTCGTTAGATCACATTGACTTTAGGAAATTTCTCATTATAAATTTTAAGGCACATTGAATTATCATTTAGGACCCTGAAAAGCATTTCTTCCCCACATCACCACTATAGTTCTATCATGTTGTTAGGTAACATTTAAATTGAGGAGCAGACAAAGGGATGACAGGAAGAAGGAAAAGGCCAAAGTTCCTTCAACTCATTTGGTTTAAATTAAACCACAAAAGGGAAAGATTTTCAAGGGATTAACTTCCTTCCAAGTCCACCAAATCTTGCGATGAAAATGAAAATGGTAACAAATCTTGTTCTCCCAACAAATTCTCCCATCAACCAAACAGATAGATGGAAATAAGTTTTCCATTCTCCTTTACCACATTTTCCTTCCTCCCACTCTTCCTCTCTTGCATTCCTTTCCTCTGCAAATCTCCCTAACAAAACCTATAATAGTATAATTCCATGTTCTGGGATGATAATCCAAGGCGTTGATATTGCACACGAATAAGAATAAGAGTCCTTTCTGATCCCTGTGGCTTTTATAGACATTGAGTCACATGTGCATTTGTACATGGATTAGTTTTTTATTGTTTTACCTTTCATTAACAATCAATCAATAATGTGTATTTATAGAAGTAAGAACTTAGATCAAGAGAGAATGTTGATCCCACATTTAAAACTTGTCCATCAATCCACTCACCATGTGACTTTCCAAAAAAAGCATTCTCCATAAAAATATTTCAAGTACTTATAAAATTCAACTGAGTCGATCGGAAGGCCATGCTAAAAAATATAAAAAGACTCAATTTTCATAGAAGACTATTGCCTTAACATAAATTTCAGATTAGAATTCTACGGGAAGATTAAATTTTCTTTCCAAAACTTCATCATTTTTTCATTTTGGTTAAAGCATGACTCAAAAGCAGCAGTAAGATATGACAATGGTCACTAAGTAAAACGAAAAGGTAAGCTTTCACTACATGAACCATATCAAAAGGCACTGTAACCTTATAATCAAGCAAATTCATCTTCCATATTGAGAAACAAAAGCAATGAAAAATTAATGTAATAAACGATATCTTTGCATAAAACCCTGTAACAAATAAAATGGATAATGGATTTGACACCCTGCCAGATGATGAGGAGAAATACAATTTGATGATCAGAGCAACTTGAGTTCAACTTTTTAGGTTGCAGCATCAAGTTGTTTCTGTGACTGATACTCAATCCGAAACCTCATGGATTCTTCAACTCATATAAGAGATCCATCAAAAACCGAGATCTTTTGCTAAAACTCCTGCCTATACCACCAGACAGCCCTAAGCATAACCACCAAGAGGTTTTACAAACTTGAAAACAAACTATAGCCACAAACACTCAAAATAGTTTCATCTTACACAATCCATAAATAATTTCCTTCTAGAAACAGCATATAATGCAGAAATAAGGTTGCAGAAATTTTGACAAGGGTCTTTAGGAATAATTAAGCCATTCATTGCTTTATTTATTTATTTATTTTTAAGTTCAACTACTGCTGATGTCAATGTGATAATCAGAAACTGAGTCTATTAACCATGACAACATTGAGGCATAACCAGGTTGAGTCAAATATTATGCATGTCTCCCACATCATACACCATAGAAGATGCAATCAACCTTGGACAAGGAGGCCAACGGTGTCATATTTCACCAGCATAGGCGGGTTTGGCCTGATCGCACTGAACTTTATTACCACTTAGTTAGGCCTTACATATTTTCATATTTAAGTGAAATTCACTGTAGCTAACAATGGTTGCCTCAAGTCATCAGTAATACAATGGTCTCCATAGACTTCTTGATTATCCCAAAAGTAGCCACCAAATGCATAAAACTCATAGAAAAGACCCACCATGGCCATAATTTTCTAACATAAATGTCCCTTTAGCACAGGTTTCATAGATACATACAAACAATCGTACATCAAACACCCTCCACTTTCTGTTCCGACTGCAAAGCTTACATTGACAGAGGCATTAAAATTAAAAGAAGTTTTAACACAAAAGCCATGCAATAATGAAATTCCAGAGCCCCTAATCCTCCTTTGTGGCTTTTCATTAAAGACTTACCAATCTACAATGTTCACAACTCACACAACGCCTCACATGGTAGTAAACAGTATATGCAAAAATGATATAATTCTGGAACAGCATTTAAATAACATTGCATTAACATACAAATCACATCCATTCATTACTATCCTAACCTGCTAGATTAAATCTAACCACTGCTCTAGTGCTACACATACACGACCATTTAAACAATTCAGAGCCGATTTCAAATCGCAACATAACATTCAATCAATGAACTCAAAGGAAAACACAACAGCAACAAAGAAACATAAAAAATACTCACATACCCAGATGAGATTTGATCAATCAATTGCTTTTAGAAACCTTGTTAAGACTACTTCTAGCAGCCCTGGCATTGTCGTACTCGAACTTCAACGCATCAGGAATATGAGAAGTATCCTTGACATAAAAATACCTCCCAAAAGCACTCTCCTCAATAGCCGGAAAGTACGGAAACAACACCGAATTGACAAACCAAAACCACCCAGCTCCGATCAAAATCCCCAAAGTAGCCCCAGCAAAGACCTGAGCGACTGTATGGTAACCCAAATAAACCCTCGAATACATGGTCAAGACAGCCAAAGTCCAATGCAAAACGTTTGAGAACCACCTGTTTTTAATCCCCCAAAGCCCGATCCCTTTGCAAGTTAAGAGCGTAAAGTAGACGGCAAAGAAGAACATATACTGGGAGTGACTGGAGGGCCAGCCGTGGGAATCGCACGTTTCCAAAAGCACGCACGTCTCGGGGCGGGCTTGCTGAACCGTCGTTTTGATGAATTCGTTGATGAATTGGGAGACCAAGAGGCCGAGAGCGAAGAACATGCCTTGAAGCTCGCGGCGAAAGATGAAATGGGAAACGAACCCGCCGAGGCTTATGAAGACGGGGACGAGTGAGACCCATGCTAAGAAGTGGCCCAGCTGATCGCCCCTGCGGTACCGCACGTGGGTCAGTGTCACGGCCTTCAGTGGCGGCGTGGCCATGGCGGAGCGGGATGGAAGACGCGAGTAAACGTGAATGAATGAATGAATAGTTTGGTAGTAAGGAAATTCCAAACTGACTGCGAGACGGTGATTTTTTTTTTCTCTCTCCAGAAACCGTTAGATGGAAATTAAAGTGTGTTATGAAAATGAAGAAGAAGGTGACGCGTGGATGTCGTGTGTTGTTACTGGCTGCCAGTTTCCCATGTCCCCCCATTCCTGTTATTTTCCGATATTTTTATCTTTGAATTATTGGATCATTGAATTGATATTTATAACTTCCCCTTGTTTTATTTTGCAGAAAAAGAGACCAGCGGTTTTTCGCAAGTCCAATGGCCGGTTAAATTTTATGCAACAGCTGACTTATTAGCAAACGAAGCGCGAACTAGAGGATTTCTAGTTGAATTAATCTTACTACATTTAATCATATCTTGATTTGAATATTCTCGCTTACTTATCACTTTCAGGAATTTGAACTTTTTAATTTATATTGGATCAGTGTTCCTTTAGAAAAAATGTACTTCTTAATTTGTTTACGATCAAACTGGGAATGAATTAGAAAAAAAAAAAAAAGGAATATTGGGTTTAATTTCGGTGGGTTTTGAAGAGAAACAAGATGGAATATGTAGTTGTAATTTAGGGTTGATTTGGGATATTGAGTGGTTTACAGAGTAAAACTTTAAAATTTAAATTATAGTAGGGGGTGTGTCAAGAAAATGGGTGTCAAAAGTAATCTTTTGAGTTCAAATAACCAAATCCATAATAATTACATTCGCTTAATTCCAGAGTTATCCTGGGAATAAGAATTTTCTTCATTGTTGTCTCTTCTTTCTTTATAAAATATGAATAAGTATGATGATATTTTCTTTTTACATGCACGGATAAAATTCAAATTAACAACTTACACTTTTTTTTTATTTACAATTCTTTTATAAGTATCACAGTATTCTTTGTTTAAATCCATTACACATTAACATGTATGCGGCGCTCTATTACGAGAAGCATCTTAATATTTAATTCTTCTGTACTCTTATTTTATCCTTTTATTTAATTAACATCTCTTATAAATGTACTATGTGGTTGCTATTAAATTATATGTTCCACGTAAAGAAACAATATTAGTTTTGATGTTATTTATACTATATCTTTAATTTTTTTTAATTTTTTTATGCTAAGCTTCAAGATATACTGAAGAAATATATAGAAATTGAAGATTACATCTTCAATGTTAGCAAGCATAAAATTATAAATTTATCCGTAACATTAATCCATGTACTAAAATATTGTTTTTGTTTTTTATTTTTCTCCTTGTTGTTCACGTCTCTTCTCCTTCACATTTATGCCTATTCTCTTTGAACAATTTTTTTTTTTTAAGTAAATCAAAAGTTTTAGGATTAAGCATTGGAAATTATTAACAAAATTGTGAAAAAGTGAGAAAAATTTATGTGAATCGGACGCCCTCTCTCAACATAGCCTATCATTTGGATCCCTAAAATGTCGCGTAAGTTTTTCTCAAAAACATGGTAAACATTTGTCATTTTTCGGACAATTACCAATAGCTTTAAGAAGGTTGAGCTTTGAATTATGGTGAGTCGTCAGTAGAATTTGATTCTATTGAAATTAAACACATTTTTTAAAATTAAAAAACACATATTTTATTCCTTAAAAGACATATTTTATTTGTACATAATATCAAAAAAAATGAAAATCAAATCACTCAACTGCTCTATGTAAAATTTTGATTCCAATTTATCATAAATTCCGGGGCTGATTGGCAATTTTTATTTTCGATTTGAATTCATTCTTCTTCTATATTGTATTTAAATATTTTAATGCAAAAATTATCTTTGTTAAAAAAGCGCTTTTAAAAAAAAATTGCAAAGAAATATGAATAAAATAAGCTCTTGCCAAAAATTCCCTTTTGGTGCATACGAATATGATAGTGTTGACCGTTGGATAAGAAGAAGAAAAGAAAAATAAAAATAGAAAAAGAACAAGAGCTAAATGAAATTTAATAAAAGATTTAGACAGAAGATTATTTAATATTTATAAAAAAAAAAATTGTAAATAAAAATGAGTATAAAGTGTTCAATGAAAATTGATATTGTTAAGCGAAAAGACAAAAGTGGGTGTATGGTCCTGCAAATTGTAGAAAATATTTATGAAATGCGCTAAAAAATAAAACAAAATATCATCGTTTGTATTTTCAGCTCCCTAAATTTCTAGGCTCGATTAACCTATTCTCAAATTTACAATTTCTATTATTACAATCTTTATCAAGTATTTTTACCATATGAACTGCTACAAAGCTTTAGTTCATATCCAGCGTCAAAATTCAAATGAAAATGAAGTATTAAGGGGAATTATTCACTGTCCACCTGTTTTTTTACACTTTTTTAAAAATACATAATTCTTAATTTTTTTTGCTAAACTCTACTCAAAGTTATATTGTTTTGCACATATCTACTGCCGTCTTCAAATTGTTAAGACTTTGCTGACATTATAAGGGTAAAATGATTATTTCACCTACGATTCAAAAACAGTGTCATTTAGAATCTGTGATAAGGAAAAAAAAAGAAAAGAAAAGAAGACATAATGATCCACAGCACAGTAAGTATCGAAAACAGCCATAGTTTATTCCCCACCACCATGCATGAAGAAGCAACAAAATCCCGCCATTTTTCCTGCAGTTTCCATGCATTTTCATCAATGAACCACGCTTAAGTTTAAGATTTTTTGTTAATTTGAAGACTCAGAGGCATTGAAGAAAGCAGTGAGCTGTTAAGAAGTCATGACATTTTGGTTTTTGGGGGGTTTGAAGCTACAATCAAGTAAATTTAGTTTTATTTATTTATTTTCATTTAATTTTTCACATGAAACAATGTTGTTTCAGATTTGTCTGTTGATTGTTGTTAATCGTTGTTACATGAAACCTTAAAATATAGATTAGGTCGATTTGTAATAAATTTTTTGGGGGTAATAATAAATTGGGGAGTAATATGTTGTTTTTGGCTATTGAGACTCAAATGCATGAAAGATTGAGCTACTATAGTTGAATGCATGTTTATTCCCTGCCTACTCATGTATCTCTGCCGGTGGTATACGTATAAAATTTGGGGCTTTCGAAAATTTTTAGTTGCTAAACTATGGGTCGTGGTTTTTTGAAATATTTTAACCCCTGGCTATATATGTATCCATATCCCTCATGCCCCTGGCGAAGATTTGGCTGTTGCATGCAAAATTAGAATTTTTGAAAAACTAGCTACAATTCAAAATCTTACAAAGTCCAGTAGGATGTTTGTTTGCATGCCTTTTCTTTAAGTTTCTTACCTACGATATTAACATTAATAGGAAGATAATAAAAAGATAACGAAAACAATAAAGATGTTTGAAATAACATTGTAGATATTTGTATGTGTTTATATAGTTCAGTAACTAACATTGTACTATAAAATATAATATGTTTGAATGATCAATACTTGACTTTGTTTCAATACTCAAGAACTATACCGGTGCTGAATCCTTTTTTTTTTTTTTTTTGGACATCTAGGATACGACGAGTAGAGTTAGTGATATCCTTTCAAGGCATGAAGAAGAATTTAGGGTTGCTTGATTGTACCGTTGTAAAGATTAAGGATGCTGTTTTAAACATTATCAGTCCATATGGGTTAGATTCTGCTTCAAAAATCCTGTTGAACGTTACGAACCCAGAGAATAAGGTTAAGTTGCACTAGATTCAGATTTTGGGCTAAAATGTTTACTTAGAATTCATCAGACTTTTGGTGTCTGGTTGAAGTTGCACCAATGTTGGGCCTTCAGTTTCAAGATTCTACCCTACTGTAGGCATGATTGACTAACCCAGGAGTTGTGTTGCATGATGAACTGATTAATCAGTTGAATGATTCTATTGGGGCAAATGCTTCTGTTAGGGGACAAGCTACTGTTGGGAGAGAAGCTGTTGTTGGGAGACAAGCTTCTGTTAGGGAAGTTGTTGTTGAGGGACAAGCTATTGTTGGGGCTAATGAATTTGATGAAGATGCATTACTATCTGATTACTCGGACATAAACGATTGCAGCGATGATGATGTTAATGCAGAAGTCATGCAAGCTGAAGTTGATGGTACTGTTGAAGCTACTCTTGTTGATGAAGACAGTGAAGGCACTGCTAAAGCTGAGGTTGATTCTAATTTAGATGGTAGTTTATCTGATCATGATAATGAAGTAAAAGGGGTCGTTGATTCTTCTGATGATGATATTGAGCTCGGCACTGTCAAATTGACTAATTACCTAAAGCAACATGAGTATAAAGTGGGTGCTAATGGGAAAAATATGCTAAAATTAGGACATGTGTTTAGAGATGTTTCTCATTTTAGAGAGATATTGCATAAGATGATGATTAGGAAAGGGTTTGCCATTAAAACAATATATAGTGAGCCAGTAAGATTTGTGGATACTTGTAAAGAGGCCGGCCGTTTATGGTATGTGGCTGGTGCAAAACTAAATGATGGAACTGGTTTCATATTGTGATAATACAAAAAGAAGCATGAGTACAGACTTACCAACAAGACAATGAAAGTTACTTTTGCTTGGGTAACTACTCAAATAAAAAGTCAGGTTGTTGTTGACCTGAATATGAAGATTGATCTTTTGAAGAATTATATGCAAGAGACTTATGGTTTGAAGATTGAAAAGATGACATTGTATTAGGCTAGAGCAAATGCACGACTTGAGGTATTTGGGGATCTTTCAAAGGGATATAAAAAATTGTTTGAGTATGCTGCAGCCATTTACAAAGCTAATTCAGGAGCAATATGCAAGGTGTTGTGTGATGCTATTTCTATACCTGACAAGGTATTATTCTAAAGATTTTTTGTTTCGTTTCCAGCACAAAGAAATGCATTTCTTAATGGATGTAGACCTTTTATTGGGGTAGATGGATGTCACTTGAATGGTAAATATGGAGTACTATTAGCCGCTGTTAGCATGGATGGTAATAACCAGATTATCCCATTGGCAATATGTGTTTGTGAGATTGAGGATACAGAGATATGGGGATGGTTTATGGAGTACTTGCATAGTTATCTTGATGATAGAAGACATGTGACTTTTATTAGTGATAGATAAAAGGGGCTAATTAATGCAATTTCAAATATATGGCCTACTGCTTATCATAGGGCATGTGCTAGACATGTTTATACTGTTTTTTCCAAGTTATTTGCTGGTGCATAGTTGAAACAACTATTTTGGAAAGCTACTAAGAGCTGTAACAAGCATGATTTTGAGGAGTCAATGGCAGAGATAAAAGTCGTAAAAGAGGCTGCATTTGAGCGGTTAGAAAGAGAACTACATGCTTATAATTGGTCGATACACACATATGACAGAAATTACATGGTAGATCAGACTGACAACAATGCATTGGAGTGCTTCAACAACTGGATATTACCTTACCGAGACAGACCTTGCTTGACAATGCTAGAAGAAATTAGATGTAGACTTATGGCACGATTTACAAAGAGAAGAAATGAGGTAGCCACTTAGAAAAGACAATTGACACCTAAAGTTTTGAGAGAGTTGGACAAAAAAAGAAAGCTTGCACAGAAAATGATTGTACAACCTTCTGGTGAGCTGAATTTTCAAGTCATGGATACAGCCTATAATCCACCTAAGAGGTTTGTAGTGAAATTAGAGACCAGAACATGTGATTGCGGTTATTGGGAAATAGCCGGCCTCCTTTGTCAACATGCGATGGCTGCCATTGGATATGCAAGACATGTAATTGAGGAGTATGTTCCAACATGGTTTACTAGACATGCTTACCTTAATACATATTCAGTGATGTTTAGCCCCTTTCCGGATCAGTGTACATGAGAGCGTACAAGAAGACCATTGATTGATCCACCAATTGTGCAAAAGAAGGTTAGAAGGCCTAAAAAATCTAGAAAAAGAGCAAAAAATGAGCCTTAGAAAGAGAAAAGAAAATTCTTTATTATTTGCTCGTTCTATGGGGGCTCTAACCATAATGTGAGGTTTTGTCCATGAAGGTCATCTATTGCAAGGGTAAATAGAGCAAAAAATAATAATTCTCAGGTATACTTAATATATTACTCTATTTTTTAATAGTTTATTATTATATATTATATGTCATTGTTATTATTTATTATATGTATACTGTCATTAAATAACAGATGTCATATTTTGTAGGAATCAACTACTTCAATTCAACCATTAAATGCTTCACAACAGGCAATAAGGAGAAGAAAACATGTGTTGACTTGCATGTATATTTCATTTTTTGTGGCTGTCTAGTTTATTTTATGCATAACATAAGATTCATTTATAAATCAACATGTTTTATAGGCATTGGTAGCAAAGTCAACTATTTTAGAAGCTGCTGCATCACAGACAACAAGAAAGGTGTTATCTTCATTGCACACTCGTATATTTTTGTTCTTTTTGTTTAAATTCTTAAACTAACATAACATATATTTAGATACCAAGTGGTCAAGGTCAGAGTTCTACTGCTGGAACAAGGAAAAGAAGGGCTCAAGCTGGCTTTAGGGATGCTGGAACAAGAAAAAGACAATCAAATCTGGGACTGACACAATCCCAAAATCCATCTCGAGCTTCAAATGTGACAGGTTCTTTGTAATGATGAATAAGAACAAACTAAACTTGTTTGAACTTGCTCTTTTGGCTGTTATTTTGGAATATCACTAATTATTTTGGAATTTTACTGGTTATATGGCTGTTAATTATTATTTGCGCTGTATTTTGATTATTATTAATGATTATTTCAATTTTTTTTTGGATAACTAGGTATGTTATTGTCGATTTATTATGGTTGAAGTATATATTATTTACGATGTACAAGTCTAGGACAATTAGGACATAATTAAGCTCATTTCATTCATGCATATTTTGTAGGTTATATTACATTTTAGTAAACACAATTACACAGACACATACTAGCATAATTATTATACATTTAAGCCTTCCTTCAATGACCCTTAGCCTTTTCTTTATCTTCACCACGTCTTCAACTTGAAAGCTAACTGCATTCAGCTCTAAATTTTGATTATCTGCCATCTGGTCATTACTACTAGGATATGTGAGAGCTTCGATTGTAAACCATTGCCAAAACTTGCATTTATTGAACCTTGCATGACCAAAACATTGCATTGCGATTTTGTGGTGTAGTGGAAACCATAGCACATGCCTACACACCACACAAAAAATGAATTGGAGTGTATTTAACTTTTCTATGTGACTGTCCATTGGCTGTAGAACTTGAATTATAATTTGATGCCATTTTTAAATTAAATGTGTGGATGATGTGTTTAAATAAATGGTTGAGCAGGTGATATGTGGATGATAGTTGAGCAGGTGTTGTCTTTGAATGAATAAATGTTTCAGTGGTTATGATGTTTAAATGTGTAGATAATGAGTTTCAATGAATGCACAGTTATTGGCTTGAATGTGTAGATGATGGGTTGTGGATTGTATGAACAAATTTTAGATTGTATGAGTAGGTTTATATGATTGATTGTGAGCTATGACTACCTGTAAGCAGCTTGTATAGTTGCTTGAATGGCACAGGTTTCATGCATTCTTGTTACTGGGTTCATGGGTTTATATACCCAAAATTGTAGCTGTTGGGAGGTAATGACTACAATGTTAAATGTCATTTTTACTTTTTGCGTTTATTTAAGGTAGATATCTAATTTTTCATTTAGGGGTAAAAAAATAATTTAGACAATATTCCGTTAGTTTTCTTAACGGTTTGAAGACGGCAGTGGACATATGCAAAACAATATAACTTCGAGTGGAGCTCAACAAAAAAATAAAAATAAAAATTGTGTATTTTGAAAAAGTGTGAAAAAATAAGTGGTCGATAGATAATTGCCCAAATATTAATACAGACATAACAAAAATTATTTTATAAATTCAATTCTTTTATTAATTTGTGACTTTCAACCAATTGTGACAAAATTCATTAATATACACGAATAAGTTAACGAAGACAGAACAATAAAACCGAGAGTTTTCAAGACTTCCACTTAATGGTGTTATAATTTGATTAATTGACTATTATTATTAAGGATATTTTAGTAACTTCATCTGCTCGCACGCATATTCATGAAATTACTTTTGGGAGAGCAGGAGGAAGGGGTACCATTGTAAAACTAGAAAACGTTAGGGGCTTTCTCATAAAATATCAAGAATCATGGGCGGAAGAATTTTGGCGCTTGGGCGCGTGAAAAAGCGATCGATCGTTGCATTCTTGGGGCGCTTTCGAGCTTACATTCAAAAAAATTTCACTTCAACTTTCTTCGCGTGAAGAATCAGCCTTTTAGCTTCCTCTTTTAATGGCTGACGATAGCTTGAGTCATCACAAAAGGGACCCTATCAAGTCTTCAGGTACGTGCCCTGGCCCAAAACCTTGGTACTAGGTTTTCTTATTTGTTGATTTCTTTTTTATACTTTCTGTCTGTTGCCGCGAAAATTACAAAAAGAAAAAATTAGAGTCTGGCTTTTGACATTTTCTGAGGTTTGATTGATTATGGAGAACTCTCAACGAGTTAGGCAAGTAGTTAAATTAGGTAATTGACAGCAATCAATGTAATTACAGTAATTGATAGGGCTATCAAACGACATGTCGTTCAATAACGGAAAAGGAAAATGAAAATGATTGTGAAGCTGTGTTGTTTGCTTGTGGAATGCTAATTCTGTTATTTGGTTTCTAGTTGGGAACGTTGCAGCACAACGGCGGAGGCAAAATGCTGTTACTGTGGGGAAGGAAAGAAGGGAATTGTTGGTGCGTGCGAAGCGCTTGTGTAGAGTTGGGACTAGTGCTGATAGTGAAGTTTCCTCTGACAGTGATATGATGGTTGATGAAGAGCAATCAATTTTGGAGATGCAGACCTCATCAGCTGTGGAGGAGTTGAAGTCCGCTGTTGCACATCAGTACGTCAATAATATATTTACAAATTATAAGCGGAGACATGTAGTTGATTTTAAAGGATAATGTAGTGCTTAATCTTGGTTTCCCATATTTAGCATTACCATAATTGACTAAGACTGAGTATGTGCGGTGTGGATTTTTTATTTTTTTAATATATATATATTCCTGTTGTTTATATTGAAGGATACGGTTGGGAAAATAGTTCTTCCTGCTTATCTTTTTCCTAACTGTATATCTTCGTTTTACCTGTTGCTTGTTTGTGTATCAATGAAACAAGTTCTTGTTTGTGTATTGTTTGAGAAGTTCAGGCTTTGTGCTGGATCCAACTTATTTGCTTTATGATCTGCCTTTATATGTCATATTTAGCTCTATTGCTCAAAAAAAAAAAAAAGGTAGGTAGTTTGGCTTGGTCAGAGGACATAGTGGAAGTTACGACTTTAGGAGTTCAGAGGGAATCTCCTGAAACATTTTAGTGGAACATGAAATATATAAAATATATAAAACTATGGGAAACATAATAGGAGGTAACCATTTCGACATTGTTGGGAAGCCGCAAGTGCATGAACGATACTATATATTAAGGACTGGTATAGTGTATGATGAACCTCACGGGAAATAACTCTTCTGCTGATACTATTGAATGGTTTAGAAGAATTTTATGAGCAAATATTTTGCTGTCATGTACCTGTAGGAAACGAGCTACTTTAAAAGTGTAATGTGTTTTCTCAAACTATTGCAAGCAATTATTCTAAAAAGTAGTTTGCTTGTTGAAGGAGAGCTGATTGTGACTATAAGAAAATTTATCTGCATATCTAATCAGTTGTCACATAGCTTTCTTTTGTAATGTATCATCATGATGATCTTTCATCTATATGGCTTGGTTCTTAATTCTGTTGTTGAAAGTTTTACCAACCCTATCTTTACTCTTCAACTCTAGAGGGAAAGGGGCAATGCAGAAAAGGGTGAATGCCCTTCGTGAACTGAGGCGTTTATTGTCAAGATTTGAATTCCCACCCATAGAAACTGCTCTTAAAGCAGGAGCGATATCCGTCCTTGTGCAGTGTCTTGCATTTGGCTCTCCAGATGAACAGGTCTGAATACTTTGTCCTGTTTGGTGGTTTCTTTGCCATATTTTATGAATACATTTTAATCTTGTCATTCTTATTACCAAACAATGACAGATTTTTATAATGACAGATTTTTATGTTTATTATATCTCTTTTTTATTATTTTCTTTGGGGTGTTGTAAAATGGGGAAAATGGGGACAACCTTGAATGTGTATGTATCACTAACTGATAGGTTCCAAGAATCATTTAGTTGGCTCTTCCAAATACCGAGCTATCCTAAAGCAGTACTGAATGATTATCTATTATTGTATCATACTCAGCCATTGAACTTATAGTTAAACATTATGCATCTAATTCTCCTTTTGTTTCACCAATTGTGTTTCTCACTGGAAAAAGATTTTAGTGAGATGTACAACTTTTGTACAATGTTTTACTGTTATGTATGAGAAACTGGAAAATAGTAACCGGGGATTAAGGGAAGAAAAGATAGTTGTTTGACAATAAAGATAAGCATCAGTGATAGATGGTGATGGTTACTCTCAGCGATGAATTATGACCGTTATAGCATCAATAGTTGTTGGTGATAGACTGATAACATTGACAGTTTTCAAAGACTGATGATGATCTCCAAATATGGTCTTTATAACACACAATGGTCATTGTTGATGATAGTCAGCATTGCTGCCGTGGCTATTGACATTGACAGTTTCTCGTGATTGAGGTTTTTGTCTTAACAATCTTGGTTGGTAAACGATGGTCATTGACGAGGCACTCATTTGGTAAGAGTGGAAGTTTTCCACAAATTTTAGGAAATGATTTATGGAGTGTAATTACATATCTTCCATTAACTTTTTCTTTTTCCCAATGCTGTACCAAACTTCAATTTACTTTTTCATGAAACTAAAGAATCCAATATATGCATGTTTATTCTGATTATGCTGGTTTTGTTTTTTGTGCAGCTTCTTGAGGCAGCTTGGTGCCTTACAAACATTGCAGCTGGAAAACAAGAAGAAACAAAAGCTTTGTTGCCTGCACTACCATTGCTTATTGCTCACCTGGGAGGTACAATTTTGACTGGTGCATTTTTCTCCTTTTGATATTAAGGAAGAATATTGTGTCTACTTCTTCCAATTTCATACTGCTTCAATGTTTTGCTGCTTTAGCTCATATTCAGAGAGGAGGTGATGAAATCAAATTAATTCTGACCACTTTTTTCATTGTGAAACCCGCATAATCTTTCCTATATATTTGTTATTGTTACTTAATTGTGCTCTTATAATCTATTAGGTACCAGACATATTTAGTTTCTCAGTTTCTTTAAATTGTGTGGCAAAAGATTACTTGTCATTGCTTTTCTGCAGAAAAGAGTTCCTCGCCTGTTGCTGAGCAATGTGCATGGGCGTTAGGAAATGTTGCTGGTGAGGGAGAGGAGTTTAGAAATGTTTTGCTATCCCAAGGGGCCTTACCACCTTTAGCAAGAATGATGTTGCCAAATAAGGGTTCAACTGTGCGTACAGCTGCTTGGGCGTTGTCAAATCTGATCAAGGTTTTCATCTCTTTCTTAATAAAAATAATTGTACATATGAATGTGTATTTGTAATTTGAATCATGGGTCAACATGGTTGTTTTTGTACGTATATCACCAGTCTTTTCAACTTCCATTTACAATATATTGGTGGATTAGGTTCTTTTTGTGTATATGCATCCCTGTTAGAGTATTTGGCTTCCGCAAACTCAATATACAAGCTAACTGCAGCATGTCTGGATGTAGGGACCAGATCCTAAAGCTGCAACAGAACTCATCAAAGTTGATGGACTTCTGGATGCAATTCTCCGTCACTTGAAAAAAGCGTAAGTGGGAAATTATCTCTTTGGATTCGTAAAAGTAATTATATTGAGTTCTGGCTTCAGGTCAGTATTGTATACATAATTTAGACGCACATTCCCAAACCCTTTATTTGGCACTTCTGATTTTTATCCATACATCCACATTGCCCATCTGAGATATACTTTGCTTATGCTATTTGTGTCAACCCTATCCTAGTTTATGATATCTATACGGCATTCCAATCTTATGAACAAAATAATTTGATAGTTGATTTTGTTGTATCCAAGACAAAATTGCTGAGGAAGCTAAACTTATTATCTTTTTGGGAGAGGGCTAGTGAGTTGAAAATAGTGGCTGATGGAGTTGTCCTCTTTATGCCGTGGATGTCTGGACAACAAGTTTGTCTATACTATGTATTGTCTCAGTGTCTTAGATGATGTAGTTGTAGTTTAATGCTGTTGCAAGGGTTTATTTTCAGTTGAAATGGAAATAGAATTTCTAACCAGAAAACATGATGCTGAAACATGAAACTTCAATACAATCCAGAGTATTGTTGCGAAACTTATTGATCTTCCCTACTAATTTCATATATTAACTTTAATGTGGATAATCTTAATATAGATGTTCTAAATTTACTTGTATCTCCCATTTCCCTTATCATTTGAGTACAAGTATGTCTAACATTTTGGTTGTGATGTCCCTTTTCTTAATGTGTGATGTGTCAGTCATGTACTGTTATACTAAGTCCGAAAAAATTAACCAATTTGAGATGAAATTGATTGAAACAAGTCGCAGATCAGTAAAGCAACTATTGAAGAACAAGATTAGAGCAAGAACTAATTAGTTGAACATATACACAATCAAAGAACAGAGACAGTTTACGTGGTTCAGTGTACAAAGCACCTACATATGCGGCCAGAAAAAAGCAGCATTTGCCTGAGTTTTATTATGAAAGTTACAGAGGTCTTCTAGTAGTACAAGAGAACAAATCTTTTCTGTAGAACTTTCCCTGAAACCCCTTAGATTCCCCAGAAAACCCATGTCTTGTACTCCTGTTGATCAGCCCCTTTAATAAGCCCAGAAAACTACAATCCTAAGGAAAATCTAAAGTTAGTCCTAACTAACTTTATATAACTGTTTCTAGGCTTATAACCTCTGACCTAATATGCCATATAGGCATAATAATTAACATCCTAACAGAATTCAACTATCCTATGTTTAGATGTGCCATGTCAGGTTAGTTTCAGACATCTGTTCTCCATGGCTACCATCTTGCCTGTCGGTATTTTGTGCTTTTTGGTCCATTTTATTTGATGACTGCTCATCTTTTTGACTTTCTTTGTTCTGTGTGCACAATGTCTAGTTTGTGATGCTTTGACCTTTAAATGCCTAGGCCTTTGGGCTGTTACTATTTTTTGCTCTATAAACAGTCCATGAGGATATTATATTTTAAAGGTTTTTTGCAGTTTGGGAAGACTTCTATGAGAAAATAATTAGCTTAGAGCACCTTTCGTCTGGACAGAATTATCTTCACTTGACTTTTATTAAGAAATATCCATCATATTTCTTCCATTTTCTGTTAGAAAAAGTCAGTTTGTTGCTCCAATAGCCTCTTTCTTATGAAAAAAATTTAGTCTTGTAACTTTTATGTTGAAGCGGACTGAAGTTTGTGTTTAATAAAATGAACTGTCAATTTCAGGGATGAGGAATTGACAACGGAGGTAGCATGGGTAGTTGTGTATCTCTCTGCCCTTTCAAATGTAGCTACCAGCTTGCTGGTGAAGAGTGGTGTCCTACAATTACTTGTTGAAAGATTGGCAACATCAAATAGTTTGCAGTTGCTGATTCCGGTAATGTGCAAAATTAGTAATCACCTCCTTTGTGAATAATGAAACTATATATTTTTCCTGACTAATAAGTGCATTCTTTAATTTATTATTTTTTTAATTTCTTTGACTAGTAAGTGCATTTTTTTAATTTATTATTATTTTTAATTTCTTTGAGGATATATATATATATATAGCATATAAAGTTTAAGATGACAAATCTTTTGCTTTTTCAATTAACTTGCAATAGTTGCCTAAAATATTTTTGAGGCTGTTGTTTACTTCTATGCATGGTATTACAAATATACCAATTCATAATGACCGTTTATATTGTGTGGTCGCTGCTGATAATGTTTGCTTTACATGCCATGTGCATACAAACTTCTTGTGTTCTAATTGTGGTGCTTGATTTGGCAATGTAGTTGTTGAAAATCAAACTGAGCTTCTGAAAACTACATCCCACATTGCTAGCGACACAATTCTTGAACTAGTTTATAACCTTGGGCTCTCCTAACTAAGTAGATGCATTTTAGGTTGCAAAGCGCAATAGCAAAACTGTGACGGGCTGTGTGTCCAAAGCAGACAATATCTACTTGGTTGTTGGGATCAGGTTGTTATAGTTGGTATCAGAGTCGACTTGTGACCAGATGTGTGGATGGATATGGTAATGATATGATTTTGTTTTGTTTCTAATAACCCTCACAAGGACGTGAGGTCTTTAAGGGAGGAAGTATATAACATCCCATTTTGCCAGCAAGAGAGTTTCTGGACTAGTTTATAAGCCTTGGGCTCTCCTAACTAAGTAGACGCATTCTGGGTTTCAAAGCCTAATAGCAAGACAGTGATGGGCTGTGTGTCCAAAATGGACAATATCTACTTAGTTGTTAGGCTCGGGTATTACAAATGGTATAAAGAATTCTAACTGAAAATGTGCGGACATCCCGCATCGCTTGGGAAGAATGTTGTAAGGAATATTAATATAGGTGTAGCCAAACCTTTAGACTTTGTGATTTTGTTGCTGAGAAATATATAATTGAGGTATTAGAGTAGTGCACAGGTCATAAATAATTTCGAGGTTTTGATTCTTTTGAACATAAGTAAAGTGAATTTTGGTGATGAAATTCTTTTAAGGGGGTAAGATTGTAATATCCTAATTCTCTTAAGGATACTTTAGTCTTTTCAATTTCTTAGTGATATTTGTAGCCTATTATAAAAAGAATAAGATGTCTTGCCTTTCCCAATAACGAGAGAGAGTGATCAGCTAAGAGGAAAAAAGAAAGAAAGAAGAAGAAGAGAGAAAAGAGAATAAGCATAATTCTTTTTATAAAAAGACTTATAAGAACATCGGATATTCATGCTTATGCCAATGAACTTTCACACATTTATGCTCATGTACATAATCACGCTTAACACATAACAACACATCACATAAACACCTAGGCAAAATCATATAAATTCATATCCGTACATATCAAAAATAGGTTTTTCAAACATGTCAAATATATACATATTGTTTATTTTGATTCATTTAGAAGTTTAGTTTACTTGTCTCTTGGCATCAACATGTGGAGATGGCAATGGTCCGGAATGGTCCGGAATTTGACAATCCCGGTCTCTTCCCGAATAATAAAACGGGATTTTAATGCGGGCCAAATTCTGTCTTGAATAATTAAATGGGAGAAAAAATTGAACCAATCCCGGACCGCTCAAAATCCCGTTCCGGACCAAATGGCCCGAATGTCCTAAATGTCCCATTTAATAAATACTATAAATTTCATTAAAATATTAAAAAAAATTTAACCCAATGATTCTATAAAATTATTAACATCTCAATAGACATTATAATCATAAGATGTGCAATTAAACTAAAAATAACATCCAAAAGTAAATTAACTATAAAGATTTTTGTCTTCATTCTTCAACTCCAAGTTCATACTTCTGGATCAACCTATAAAGATTAGAATATGTAAAGCTTAAATTAGAAAAACAAATAATATTATACATTGATAATTACATAATATGCATTTAATAACATTTAAAAACATTATTACTTACCTCTAGAATCTCTTCCGTCCTTACATCAACTTCTTCTTCCTCTACAAATGTAGGAATTTCGATGGAAGTAATTTTATTAATATAGTATTTATTCTAAAATTTAAATGGGACGAACGGGAGGGATCCCGACTTAGATCTTAATCTTGTTCCATACAGTAAATTGAGATTCTTTTCAGTCCCAAATCACACCAGCTTTTAAAATTCGGTTGTAAAATACGGATTAATACTCTCAAATAGTTCGGGTCCCAAATCCCGAATGGGATTTGGGATTTTTTGCCATCCCTATCCATTTGGAACAAATGCGTACTGATATCATTGGCCTAAAAATCATTAATAAAACTCTCATAAGATATAACCAAATCCTAAGCATAAATTCTAATGTTTGCAAATTTCTCATTTTAAACATCTCCTAAACTCAACCTCAAATACTCTCAATAGTCGATCTCCAAAACAGAACAGCCCATGTTCTCTGATTTTTAATAAATTATTAACTTATTGGGAAAATCTCAAATTTTACAGAGCATACGCTGACATACTGGAAATTCATTGGTAAAAAGTTCATAGGTAAATTCCTTCAAAAACTATTGAAAATAATTTACGTTTCAGACATCATCAATTCTGTCAAATTGTTTTCTGTTTTGAACATACTTGCTTTAAAAATATAAAACAAAGATCATGAAAATTTCCAAAATCACACTAGACATATGTAAAAATCACTGGTCCAAGTTTCATAATTTTTGAAAAAGTCTAACTATGGTAAAATAATTTCCTAATTCATGTTCTTCACTGAAATCATAAATTTCCAGGTTTTCGGGCTTGAGTTAAAAAAAATGTAATAAGTTTTGAATTCTTAACCGATTAGCTCGAAACAAGTTTTAGAACATTCTTGAAGATATCTAGTTTAATATATCCAAAATCCAGAATCAAATCAATTTGTACAAATTACTATGATTTTCTAAATAGCTAATTGTCGGCATATTTTCTGCAAAATCTTAAGTTCTACTTCTACTACAATTATCCAATCATGCTTCTCTATAACAATTAGCAAAGATCAAGAATTGAAATTTACCTCCAATCTTCTCTCAGCACAATATCCATTTCAAATGACACAACTTGATTTCGTGTGTTGCTTATGCACGAACTAAGAAGAAGATTTTCTTTTTCTTTTCTTTTCCCTCTTTTCTCTCTTCGTCTTTCTTTTTCTTTCTTTCTCTTAGCCGATCACTCTTTCTCTCTGTTGTTAATGGGAAAGGCAAGGAATTGTATTCTCTCTATACTAAGGTACAAATATCACTAAGAAATATAAAAGACTAAAATGCCCTTAAGAGAATTGGGGTATTACAATCTTACCCCCTTAAAAGAATTTCGTCCTCAAAATTTACTCGTGCTCCAAATACCATATCACAATAGAGAATAACATCTTCTAGGTACCATTTATTATGTCATCTTTCTAGCAGTATGTTGATGTTATGTAATTGAATAGTTGTGCAGCTAATATCATTATGAGCCGTTGCAATGCTAATATTTTAATAACTTTTGATTTGCCATAATGTGGATTGAGGAGCCTAGGAGAAGAGGATAACATAGTTTCATGATTGAACTCACCATAAATGCATTTTGTAATTTACTATTTCCAAAGATCATGAGCAGTATGTTAATCTGTTTGTAGCATTGCATAGTATAAGTTATTGATTGGTCTGTGGTTTACTGACAAATAATTTTCTTCCTAGGTGCTGCGAAGCTTAGGAAATCTTGTGGCTGGCGATTCAAACACAATTTCTGATGTTCTTGTTCCAGGACGTGGAATCACAGGCTAGTTAACTACTTGATGGTTGCTAATATGAGAATTTTGTATTGTTCAGTACATGTTACATGTGAAACATTAACGTAGATGGAACATTTACAGATCAAGTTATTGCAGTTCTAGTGAAATGTTTGAAGAGTGAACACAGAGTCTTGAAGAAGGTAAACTATTATTATTATTTTGGGTAACTAAATTAGCTTTCATCACCAGTTATCTCAGCAGCTTTATTATCTTGGCAGGAAGCAGCTTGGGTGCTATCTAATATTGCTGCTGGTTCTGTAGAACACAAGCAATTGATACATTCTAGTGAGGCTCTGGCATTGCTACTGCATCTTCTTTCAACATCAACATTTGACATAAAGAAGGAAGTAGCGTACGTTTTGGGCAACCTATGTGTTTCACCAACAGAAGGTGAAGGAAAGCCGAAATTGATTCAAGAACACTTGGTTTCCCTTGTTGGTAGAGGGTGCCTTTCTGGTTTCATTGACTTGGTTAGGTCTGCCGACATAGAAGCTGCCAGACTAGGCTTACAATTCATGGAGTTGGTGAGGGAATATACTAGTTTGTTTAACAATTTATGGACTCTCACCTTTGTTCCGATTGCTTTTGGCTTGTTTATTTTGTCATTGCTACATGGTCTAGGCATATTTTAAATGGCATACTAACATTTTACTGAGAGTGAGGCAAGTTTACTCATGCATCATGCTGCATTATCTAAGTCAATTAGGGAAAAATGTCAAATTCTGGTGATGATTTATCATTCTACTAATGCCATGTAATGGTGAAAAATGCTTTAACAAGGATGGTAGGTTGGTTCATGTCAGTCTCAACATTTTTATTTAATTACCGAAAGTCCTTTGGCATTCAACATTCAGCTTTGGTTGTTCATATTATTTTGGCCTGTAGGTTTTGAGAGGAATGCCAAATGATGAGGGCCCGAAGCTTGTTGAGCGGGAGGATGGAATTGATGCCATGGAAAGATTTCAGTTTCATGAAAATGAAGACCTAAGAAACATGGCAAATGGTCTGGTAGATAATTACTTTGGAGAAGACTATGGGCTAGATGAATAGGTTGAACAATACAAGGATTAGCTATGCTCCCCAGTATACTGCTTCTTCTCTGACTGATGTTTGCATAACTTTTTTTCATGCATTGTAAATCAATGAATGGATGTCGAGGCTTCATTCATAGCGATGTCATTTTAACCAGATGCGATAATTGATGTTTGTAATGTTCATGCTCTAGTCTTTAGACGATATTGTGTAATATGTTCTTACAGAACAAGTGAAATTTTTAACTCTCCCTTAGATATGTGAGATGTATTGCAATAGCTTTTGACCTTTCAATGTTTACTAAATTTACATCTCTAAGTTTATGCGTTTTCCATGCTATGCTTAATGTTTTTTTATGCCCTGAGAAAGAATCAAACAGATTTTTGTTATTAATTATAATGTCAACTGCTTCTATATTTGTGGGCATGTGTTCTAACAGTTGTTAAATTTTGTTATGGAAGAAAGTAACTCTTCCACTGCTTAATAGCTGTTGCTTGATCAAAAGCTATAAGTAGCAGCCAATTGCTTGTAAATGAAATGATAATATTGAGACAGATAATTGAATACAAAGAGTTTTATAGTTATTCCCCCATTGGCTTGATTATTATCATTCTGCTCCTTTAACTTTCAATTCTTTATATTGTTTGCTTGTATAACCTTGATACTTCCCAATTAAATTCACAATACATTATCGGTGCGACTACGCTCTAGTACAGGAAAAATTCTATTCCTTATACTCTTTATTTTATCTATTTATATAATAAAATTATTATTATAAGTATGCTCTATGGTTACGTTTAAATTAGATCTTATACATCAGAAAATAAGGATGGTAATAATATTTCTGTGTTTATTTTCTTCTAACATTACTAGTAAAGTTTGAAGACAAAAGATTGAAGATGAAGGATTAGAGGATCAGTCACTGAATCGGAAATGAAAGTATCCTTATCAATTAATAATCACCTATTCACTTTTATTTATTTTGTTTATATCCTTTTTAACATGAAATTTAAAAAATGTTTGCTTTATTGTAGATACGCCAGGGATGGCAAGGGGAGGGAATGGGACGTAAGGGACTGACATCCCAATACTTATTTATGATATTCTGCGTATATTCCCGTTCCATCCTTGTCCTTGTTAGAATTGCTTGAGGGGAGGGGATATGGATTCCTGAGGGTCCCTAATATCTGAATAATTGATACGCTTTTAGTTTATGAACTTAATTTAATCATATTGAAATAAAAGTAAAATTTGACAATATATCTTACATTAACAGTACTCCATTATAAAACTTACACTACAAAATATAATAATTAGAATGATTATATTCGTCAATCTTTATAATCCTCTAACAAAAAGAAAAAGAAATCCTTTTTATGTCAATAATGAAATAAGTGAAATGGATATATATACTTAAATTAAACTAATAGGTGCTTGATCAAAATCTATAAATAGTAGCCAATTGTTTGCAAAAGAAATGAGAATACTGAGACAAATACTTTTTTTTTATATGCTGATATATTACAATCATAGTTTTACTAATATTTCCAAATAGAAATTTATTAAAAATTTATTGATATTTAAAATCAGAAATCTATCGAGATAGTTCTTGATAATCTAATATGGTGCAGTCTGAAGTTCTATCCTTACATAATACCGAAGGGATATTTATGTTCTCCTATTACTGAGAAGAAAATTTTACCCCTATCTAAATTAATTAAGAGGAGAATCCATGCACTCAAGCTAGATTAAGTGCTTGGGTGGATGGATCTTGTAAATGGGCTTGGAGCCCTTTGGCCTCTAAGACAAATAATTGAATATGAAGAGTTTTGCTAGTTGTTCTCTTAGTGCTTACTTAGTACTATCTAATTTTACCCCTATCTAATTATGTTCTTACTTCGGTATACATAATACCGAAGGGATATTTATGTTCTCCTATTATTGAGAAGAAAATTTTACCCCTATCTAATTTAATTAAGAGGAGAATCCACGCACTCAAGCTAGATTAAGTGCTTGGGTGGATGGATCTTGTAAATGGGCTCGGAGCCCTTTGGCCTCTGAGACAAATAATTGAATATGAAGGGTTTTGCTAGATGTTCTCTTAGTGCTTACTTAGTATGGCTTATCTAATGGTTATAAATACTTATTTAATTTAGTAAATTCTTATTAAAATTTTTACTTTTATTTAGTTATTTTTTTAGTAGAACTTTTGAAGCTTACATGAGCTATTTTACCTTTACTAGCAAAAGTTTTAATTTTAAGTTTTTAAGAGTAAAGGTTGAAAATCTTTTTTTAAATATTAAAATATCTAAAATATCTTTTACTTATTTGACAATCTTATTTTATTCTTTTCATAACATAACTTTAAAATACTTGTGTATTAAAATAATTTTATAAATTTTAATAAAATCTCTCATTAACAACCAAACATTCAAAATTTTTTAATAAAAATTCTACTTATAAAAATTCTATTAAGAAAAATTCTACTTAGAAAATTATACCAAATGAAACCTTATTCTCCTCACAATTAATCATGGGCCTGCCTTATCGTGCAAAATTTGTAAATTAAAAAAGGAAAACCCTAATGGGTACTAAACGAAATTTCTGATAAGATGGAGGGGCTACGTAATAATATAGTTTCTTAAACCTTAGTGAGGGTTTTAAATTTTCAAAAACAAAAGCAAAATCGAACGAGTTCATTGTAACGACTCCTGCAACTGCAATCTCATAATCCTGGCAGCAGCGATTAATAAATATTTAACTTCATCTTTTAAACAATTTTGTAACTTTTTCACATTAAGAGGTAAGCTCGTTCTGAAATTTTACCAGACGTGATTTTGTCGATTGATTTTACAATTTTTTTTCCGGTATTATATCACATTTTCCATTACTTGTCATTTGATTTATTAAAATGTTACAATAGGTACAATAGAACAATAAAATTATTTGAATTTTTAGTTATTGATTTTGATTTTCTCATTTTCGTGTTTTGTTTTAAATTGTTTTCCAAAGACTACGATGGAGAAAGGTGCCTCTTTCTTGTTTGCTGGAATCAGTTTCGATAAGAAAAAATTTGCTACTGATTTCGCCAGGTTCAAGGTAATAATTTCTTCCATATGCTGTACATTTGGTGTTCGAGAAAAATAATTAGAATTGTGATTTAATTTTCTTGTTGATATTATAATTATACACAATTTAGGAAAAGAAAGAAAGCGAAAACTTAGCGGATGATTTTAGCTTGGTCGAGGATGGAAAAACTGAACCAGAGGAAGCAATGGTGTCATCTGTCAAGAAGAGGAAGCGGAAGTCAATTGCTGGTGGTATATTCTCTTAAAATATATGTATATAGATAGAGAGAGAGAGAGAGTAGCTTTTGACATTGTTCTTAATTTTTTTTTTAAATGTTAAATTTTCCTATATGCTGATTTTTTGTTTTACTCCGTTTGTGTTGGAAAAAGAAACGGTGGAAGGATTCAATGTCTTTAAGGGTTCAAAGCAATTAGTTCCTGCAGTGAATAAAGAGAAAGAGAAAGCAGAAGATGGGCCTTCGAAAGCAAAAAAAGAACTAAATAAACAAATAGAGGTTCTATTTCTTCCTTCGGTTTGCTTTGCTTTTCTCATAGTCGTTGCCATTCTTACGTTTGTCTTTACTTGTTAGACTTATTTTTGTAATTAAATATTTTATGAGGTCAGCGGGATGCAGTTTTTAGGAAGAAGTATAACATTCATGTGTCTGGGGCCAATGTCCCTTCTCCGCTTAGGACTTTTGCCGAGCTCAGCTCAAGGTATGTACCTCTATTATTTTTTTTCAGCCCTTTATATATCTCTAATTGACATAAGTTATTTGTAGTATGACTTTCTGTAACATGTTTTGTTTAGTTTGAAAGGATATTTGACAACTGAAGTCTTCATGGTTCCTTCAACATTCATATAAATTAACTGAAACAGAGCTTCAATTTTATTTGACAGTGCTGTTGTCTTCATCCTTCGTCTTCCTTTAGGAATGATTGTGAATAAATCAATGCATCTACTATTCTTGTAATCGTCAATATATATTTATATTTGTAACAATAACTATTTTTGAGTTCTGTTTGTAACATGTTGGTTCAGATTTTGTAAGATTTATCTGTGTTTGTATAATTACTTCAGCTAAAGAATTTGCAGTGTGGTTTACAATTTGAATCTAATGATCATGGATGCTTTTATTTGTGGGATACTGTTTCTGGTTCTCTTTCTATTCTATGTCGTAGCAGTGCCATCATCATCTACTTATTTGTAGGTGTATTATTCTTGTTGTGGATGGCAATTTCTTTCCATGTTTTGATCTTTACAAATTTCATAATTGCTGCAGCCTTGTCTGTCCATCTTGCTTCTCATTATATGCGTCCTTGCTATAGAATGGATATTTACTTGGTTTTTCTGCAGATTTGGATGTGATTCGTATTTGTTACGCAATTTGGCTGAACTTGGCTATAAAGAGCCAACCCCAATCCAAAGGCAGGCTATTCCAGTGCTTCTATCTGTATGATCTTCTAATTTAATCTATCTTCACCTGTCAAGGATTTTTCTTTAACGTTTCCTTCTTTTTCAACTTCTCTTTCCCTTCTATCTTTCCTAGTTTGTTTGCTAAACAATGAAGATCAGAAGTTGCTTTATTTGCCTTTTAACTTCATTGAACTTGGAAAAGTGTTGAGTTGGAATTAAATGCTCTTAGCATTTTGCTAGCTTTTGATGATAGCTGATTGGTCGTCATTTGTTTCAGGATCGAGAATGCTTTGCTTGTGCTCCAACTGGATCTGGCAAAACCTTAGCATTTCTGTGTCCGATGCTTATGAAACTTAAGGTATTGTTCATTCCTTTTGACTACTTTTGTGAACTTTAAAGAGTTTGCCTGATGATATTTTTCTTAATGATCAGTGTACATCCAAAGATGGCATTAGAGCTGTTATCTTGTGTCCTACACGAGAATTAGCAACTCAGACAACGAGGGAATGCAAAAAACTGGCTAAAGGAAATAAATTTCAAATCAAGTTAATGAAGAAAGAACTTGTAAGAAGTGCTGATTTGTCAAAATTTTCCTGTGATGTACTTATATCTACACCATTGCGACTACGATTGGCTATCCGGAGAAAGAAGATTGATTTAAGCAGGTTTGTGCTGGTGTAATACATTTTACTAATAGCTATTAAATTAAAATGCATTTGAGAAATATTATAGTACTGGACTATTGTCGGCACTCGTCTAACAAATTATTTACGATTGATTTGCCCCTGCTCCTTGATAATAGATTTTTGGTTTTGAATCTAGAGCATGTGTTCATCATTTTCCAACATGTTTTGAAAAATTATTTTCAGTAATTGATGACAAAGTTTTATGGAACAATGTTTATCACCAATCAGTTGAATGCCACCATACCTGCACATGTGCATATATCTATCAAAATAATTAGTGTTTTTTACTTGCATTTTTTTTCGCCTGGTATGGCTGCATGCATCAAAGGGTTAGATTCGAATATGGATACAAGCTATTGTTTTAACCCTAGTCTTGGTAACTTAATGATTGACTTCAGATGGTGTTAAATATTCCTGTGAAATTGAAACTCAAATGGGAGTAACTCAAACTTGGTTGGGTGTAAGATGAATACTATAATGATTACTAAGATTACCACAATGAGTAGCTGAATATTTGTATCAGCTGAACATCACAGAGTTGTGTTGTTAAGTTTTCTTTGTTTGATACTTCCCATTATTGAAGTTGAAATGCTTCTCACATGTGTTTTCTGCATAGGGTTGAATATCTTGTCCTTGATGAAGCTGATAAACTATTCGAGGTGGGCAACTTGTTAAAGCATATCGATCCTGTGGTGAAAGCATGCTCTAATCCTTCGATAGTACGCTCATTGTTCAGTGCTACTTTACCTGATTTTGTTGAGGAGCTTGCAAGATCAATAATGCATGATGCTGTTAGAGTTATAGTTGGCAGGAAGTAAGTGTGAGGATTTACTTTATTAAAATAGCAGTGTGTACATGGTGTCCGTCATATTTCTGCAATTTTGAACAGGAATACAGCTTCCGAATCAATCAAGCAGAAATTGGTTTTTGCTGGAAGTGAAGAAGGGAAACTTCTTGCACTACGTCAAAGCTTTGCAGAGGTATGATACAATTAAGCATGTACAGAAAGCATATTTGTTGTGTTACTAGAATTAGCTTTTAGCTAACATGGTGACCCTATTTCATCTGGAATTAGGAGGATTAGATTTGTTATTCTTGTTTTGGATTTTTCATGACTGAATTTGTTTGCATCAGTTTGTGGTCTAAGGAACTTCCAATTTTATATTTGAAAATTTCTGCTCGAGCCATTTATAAAATCTTACATTATAATTTAATGGTTTATAGTTAGCTGGAATGCATTTGCGCTCTTTCAAATTAAATGACATGCATTAGTAAACAGTGGTAACTTCCTGCCATAAGACATAATAACAATGTAAATCGTTTGTCTGGCATGATTCTAACTGGTTTGATATGGTTATCTAATTCATAACTCTGTGTGTCCGCTAATTATGAGTCACTACATGTCAGATAGCTACTATTATGTTGGGATATTTGTTGCATGGAATAAAAGTCCTACAGAAATGTTCCAAATATAATTCAACACACTTATTCTTTTTAGCAATTTTTCGTTGAAAAGTTGTTGAGTGATATTCCAACCTATCTCTCTAGTTTGGTTGTCTCAGTATTTTCAACTGCAGTACTTTTTCCATCTTTTTAGAAATTTTTCGCTGGAAAATATTGTTGAGTAATATTTCAACCTATCTCTCTAGTTTGGTATTCTTGATAGATTATTCTTGCTCTAATATCATACTTGGCAGTAGAGCTTGAATCCACCAGTGCTCATTTTTGTGCAAAGCAAAGAGCGAGCAAAGGAACTTTATGGGGAGCTAGCATTTGACAACATTAGGGCTGGTGTTATTCACTCTGATCTCTCCCAAACTCAGGTATTTTTATATTGGCTGTCAAAAGAACTAAATCACGTTATCTTTTGCATGAGTTTTCTAGTTGAGAAAATCTTATGTAAATTAAGGAGATGATCAATATGGTGGTCATATTTGAATGTGTTTACTTGATTGTATGACCTGGGATAAAAAATATGGGCATGCAATCTCAGCCTGTAAAGTTTACATTGAAAAACTGCAGCTCCTGGAATTTTTTTGATGTTTTCTCATTTTTGCCTAAACGTTATTGGTTTTACGATATCATTATCGGTAAAAGAAATGCCCAAGTTTAGATGGTTCGAATTGACTAATGTGGACAGACTTCTGAGTGGTGATATTGTAATTTCATGTGTGCCATTACCTTGACATTTTCATATTACACATCACTTGCATATCATATGACTTTCTTGTTACTTATGCTGATTTATTGCTGTTAAATACAGCGAGAAAATGCTGTTGATGACTTCAGAGCTGGTAAAACATGGGTTTTAATTGCCACTGATGTCATTGCCCGGGGCATGGATTTCAAAGGTGTCAACTGCGTGATTAATTATGACTTTCCGGATTCTGGTGCTGCATACATTCACAGAATAGGTATGTTGCTCAACCCCTTTTAATCCTGATACGTGAGTGTGGTCTAATGATCCAATCCTGAAATTTGAGATGGTCTCAACTTACAAAATTTCTTCAAGGATTTTATCACTTTTGCCATCAGTAAGTTATTCATTGCAATTTTTGGAGCTTCAATGTTCTATTAGTTCCTAGATTTGTAGTCGATTATTGATGAACAGTCTCTGAAACTTTTGTTGCATGAATTTTTTTTTTTTTTTGCTTCCTTTCCCAAGTATTTTGATGCTCTAGATTAACCATTGAACAATCTGTTTTGTGCCTCTGCCAAACCCTTTCTCAGCTCTGTATCAATTCTTTATAAATAGCTGTTTATCCGATCATGCTTTTTCTGTACCCACATATAGCAAAATGGTAGTTTCCATTATTTTAAGATTTTTTGAATTGGCTTTTGTCGGTCAATTGAAACCAAGTTTTGTCGATATAGGTCGCACTGGCAGGGCAGGTAGGAGTGGAGAAGCAATAACGCTTTACACAGAAGACGATATTCCATTTTTGCGCAACATAGCTAATTTAATGAAAGCCTCTGGTTGTGAGGTTCCATCCTGGATCTTGACCTTGCCAAAACTTAAGGGTAAGAAGCATCGGCCACGAAGAGAATCAATTTCAACCGCACCAAAAGATGATGTAGAGTAAAGCAGCAAGTTACCGTCATTTTCCTTAAAAGAGCTTTTTGTTGTAGGCCTTATTTGTTTCTTAGTATCAAGTTCATAGAAACTAGTACTGTATTTACCATTTGTGCTCTTCAGATGACAAAAATATAATTGCTGTAATTTATTTAATTCCAGTTCCAGATACTGTTTGGGTTCTCATTGGCTCAACATATTTTTGATATCCAGCCAGCTGCAAGGCCAACACCACGCATAAAAGAAGCATAAATTTCCACAGTTTAACATACGCTAGTGATACAACCATGAAACAAATAAATCCCTTCCCTTGTATTCTCATAGGACCAGAAAAATTCTGGAATCATTTACTTATTTGAGGATGATGTATTTATTTATTTATTGTTTCCATAGGGTTTATGCTTTTGGAAGTGCAAAATCCTATAAATGAGGAAGAACATACATTTCCTGAAGCAATTTACATATATCTAGCACATTGATCGAGGGCAACAAAGATCACTAGAAGACAGCTAGCAAATAAACATGCACAAACACATGAAGATGCTTTTACCTTAGTAGCTGTAGCCAGTGGCAAACTTGTCATAAGCTGCAGCAGCAATAATTGAACAGAAGATCTAAGCCATTACACGAAGAGGATGGATGATTCATAGTTGGGTTAAGGGGACTTCGGAAGATTTCCTCAAGTGTGGTCTTCAAGAGTGCATGCCTGTAATGCCTGTAATGAATGCTGCCTCTCAATCTACATCTTGACTGCTGAGCGTGTACCTGAAATAATATAACCAGAAAATGGCTATCATGTTATTTTGTAACACATGTCAATGAGTCGCAGCTATTTTAATGTCTTAAAACATGAAGCCATGGGCTGCTACAAATTTGTTATGAGCATATGTTTCACTGTCACAAGTTGCGGAAAGTTATTGCAAATTACTGGTGTGCCTTACAGGTCAAGGTCAATCGATGCCAGCATGGCATTGTAGTCGAACAGATAAACCAAATGCAATTTAGAATCACCAATAAACCTGTCAAGTATAGAGCTCTACCTCCGTAATCCAAATTCCATGTTCGAGTCTTAGAGAAAGCATAAACCCCTTTGCAATGTATAAAATGATTCTCAAGCTCATCAAGACAACAAGAAACTTAAGCCATGAGGCTTTGATAAAGTATCAGGAAGAGCAGATAAGCCACGAGGCTTTGATAAAGATAAAGTTCCAGGAAGAGCGGGCTTAATAATTTTGTCAATCACGCAAGAATATTCCCCTGCCAAAAAAGTTAAACAAAAGGGGAAAAGAACAATCAATCAGCAACTAATATTTCAAACCAAAAATTGATTATTAAAATAAAATAGCAAATTGTTAGAGCTCAAGAAATTGTCATTCAAACTATCATGAGAGAACATGCTCATTAGTATTGGAAATTCTTTCATTTTAGTCACTTTTCAATAATTATGTCACTAACAAATCTTTAAATGCAATAAAAAAAGATTTAAAAAATGTGAAAGGAATGATAAAGCACTAAAGCATACCCTTGAAGTTTTTCTGAACAAGACTCCAAGGACAATAGCTTAACCACACTCTATTTTGTTCAACAGAGAGGATGAAGCTCATTCGACCACTGTAATTGTTCAGTTGAAGCCAACACCTGGATTGAAACATAACCTTCATCCAGCATCTGCAACCAGAGCTCTTCCAGGATTGAGTATATTTTGTCCCTTTCTGGATGCATACCATCTTCTGCAAAGAACACATTGATCTTACTCTGAATTTCAATCCAGCTCCAACCAGGAACTTTCCTCAGACCCCTTTCTTTCATTGAGCCCCTTAATCTAGCGACTTCCTCCCATTTTCCGGAAGAAGCATATATGTTGCAAAGCAATACAAGAGCGGCAGAATTTATAGGATCAATTTTCAAAATATTCTCGGCAGCTCGTTTTCCAACATCAACATTCCCATGGGTTTTACAGGAAGCTAACAGAGACTTCCATACCACGATATCAGCGTCAAAAGCCATTTGGTTGATAAAATCCTCAGCTTCATGTACACGTCCAGCACGGGCAAGCAAGTCAACCACACAAGAACAGTGCTCTCTTGTTGGTATAATCCCATATTCATTTTCCATTATTCTATACAACTGCAACCCTTCTTCTACCAGTCCAACATGACTGCAGGCTGTAAAGACACCAACAAGCGTCACATTGTTTGGCCTAACTCCTAGACTTCTCATCCTTCTGAACAGTTTAAGAGCTTCCTCTCCGCATCCAAACTGAGCATATCCCAAAATTAAACTACTCCACGAGACAACATCAGGATCCTCCATAAAGTTAAAGAGCTCCTGAGCACTTCCAAGGGAGCCACATTTTATATACATGTCCATCAATCCATTCGTGACAAAAACATCAAATGCAAGCCCAGTTTTCATAATGCAGCAATGAAGTTGAGTTCCCATTTCTAAAGAAGCCATTTCTGCACAAGCCCCCATTACATCATTAAAAGTAATATGATCCGGCTTAGTTTGAGAAGCAAGCATTAGGCTAAATAATCTGAATAACTCTCCAGGCTGGTTGTGCTGCAGACAAGCTGTAAGAATTGAGTTCCAAGAAACTGAATCTGCATCCTTGCCCAACTCTTTAAATACCAATAAGGCATTGGAAAGAACAGAGCACTTAGCATACATGGTCAGTATAGCATTACAGATGGGAACATTCGAATCAAACCCCATCTTAATAATGTAGGAGTGAACTTGCATACCCTGATAAAGTGTCAAATGGCTGGTGCAAGCACAAAGTAGGGAACGAACAGTGAGCCCATCAGGTATCAACTCTCGGTCCCTCATTTCTGAAAAGAGTGACATAGCTTCATTGGCATTGCTATGACTAGCAACCCCAGCGATAATTGCATTCCATGATGCTAAATCAGGGCTTTCTATCTCACTAAATACGATTCTTGCAAAATCTAACAATCCACATCGGGCATACATGTCACAAAGGGAACATCCGGCAAACATATCTCTACCTAACCCGAATTTTATGCATATACCATGTATCTGCCTCCCACATTCATGATGTAGGAGACTGCTACAAGCACTAAAAACACTGCCAAATATAAATTCATTTGGCTGGTAACCACCATGGTGGAGCATTTCATTAAAATGGCACAAAGCTTCTAACTCATAACCAAGTTTCGAAAACCCAGCAATCATTGAACCCCATGAAGTTGTATCCTTTCTAGCAATACTGGAAAACACATTCCATGCATCCAAAATTCGATCAAACTTTGCGTACATTGTGATTAGAGCATTCTGTGCAATAAGATGAGAACCATGTTCTGATTTTATGACATGGGCATGAAGTTGTCTTCCTAAGCCAACAATGCCTAGACCAGAGCAAGCTTTTATTATGCTTCCAAAGGTAAACTGATCTGGCATAAATCCTGACTGTAGCATTTGTATGTACAGTTCAATCGCATCATTTTCCTGGCCATTCTGAGAGCATCCAGCAATCATAGCAGTCCAAGAGACCACATTCCTTTGCGGCATTTCATCAAAAACCATTCTAGCATCCTCGAATGAACCACATTTGCCATACATATTAAGAATATGGTTATGTAGAACAACGTCTGGCTGACACTTGGATGATAAAATATGATCATGGACTTTTCTTCCAAGTTGTAGAGATCTCAGAGAAGAGCATGCAGAGATTAAACTGGCATAAGTGCTCGGCCTTATCCTGAAGTTTGTATTGTTTTGCAAGAAGTCAAATGCTACAAGAGCTTCATTGTACAGGTTTTTCTTGCAGAGAGAGCTTATGTAATCATTGCTGAACTGTTCAGTCCTAAAGTAAGTTAGAGCATTCGATTGTACAATAGGCTGACTGTGGTAGAAGATAAACCGCAGTTGGGTTTTTAAGTATCTAATCATGGTCACAGCATTTCAGAAAGAAAATTGTCTAGAACTAAAGGATAAGAAATGTTGAGATTCTATTTGTATATGCATTTCAAAAGTAACAGTAGAAAGCAACAAAAATGTAAGTGGTAAATTGCAATTGCATGAACGGAGAGGCAGAATCCGACTCTTCTGGTACTCCATGAACCTGAATAAATCAAAGTCCAAAATATCATCGAAGCTTCTCAAAAAAGAATACACCACCTCCCCTGCTTGATCCAACAACGTATATACAAAGCCAGCATAGCAAAAGATCAAAACTACAGATAATTAAATTAAATTACCTTAAGATTTTTGGATTCTAGTGAATGTATCCAAGCAACCTCGTTCTTAAAATTTGAATTTTTTTAAAAAAATAAAAAGTCTAAAACAAGTAGACTAAAAGTAATGCAGGGAGGTCTTTGAGCAGCAAAATGGCGCGCTTCAAGAGTTTAGCGGGAACAGGGGTAAAATTTATTTTTTAATCTCCCATTAAGTCTTTGACACAGATAATCGACCAAGTTTTAATCCAATAATTGGTACTATCAGCTATATTGACCACAAGTAAATTAACCAATAATTGAATAATTTTTTATCGACATCACACCAATCAATAATCATGCCGTTTCTTGGAAAATTTAAACCTTGTGATCAAATGGATGTTACATCAATTGATGCAACTGTTAAAAAAGTATGATGGAGCATAACCTTGAGCATGATTTATTTAGAGACTTGGCAATTGGCTATCGGAATCGTCATCATTCCACCACGTATGAAAAAAAAAAAAAATCAATCACCATACCTTATGGGATTTCTTAGGGATGCTAATGGTCACCGTCCATAGCGGGTTTCTTATTATCAAATCTATACCCGCATAAACTTTAAATTACTAAACCCGCATCTGCACCTGTTGCGGGTTTTGACAAGTATCAAACCCACAATAGTATTCGATAGATTTTTTGCGGGTTCTGACATTTTAAATCACAAATGTTCAATGTGTAAATTTATATTAATAACCTAAAAATTTCGCATAACATATTCAAATATAAATTTAATCAATGTAAATAGAAAATTATAATTTCAACATCAATCCAACACAAATTTTCAAATTTAAATATGAAATATATAAATTCATAAAAAAACCCACAAATGCCATGAAAAATTCATGAGTGTGCAGCTGCGGCTCACAGGTGAAAAGTGAAGAGGAAATAGTTTGGAAGGTTAGGTTTTTGCTGCTGCTGCTTACATATGGAAAGGAAATAATTTTGGTTTCTTTTAGGTTAGATTATGAGTTGTAACTTGCACACACCACATGTTACATGTTCACACTTTACATTTATTTAATTTATATATTTTTAGATTTAATTATTTTTCAATTAGAATTACATTAAAAATATTTGAGAAAAAAACTGTGGGTTTGGCGGATATTTATGTGGGTATGTATTAGATATTTAGTTAATACCAAACTCATCTGCAATTTAGTGTGTGTTTCAATTTCTAATACCAAACCCACCCACAACCCCCAAATTACCTGTAGCAGGCGAGTTTGAGCGGGTTGTGGGTTTGCAGATACCAGTGCCATCCCTAGGATTTCTTCCGTCTTTGCAAAACTAGAATGGCCATGATACTTGCCATATTTAAATGAAAAACGGCAATAATTTTGGCTTGTAGTTGATAAAATTTATAAGATTAATTCAAAATCATATCTTAAGAATCCTATGTAATTCCAATCAAGATAATTCAATTTCAAGCCTTTTTTTATTCTTACTATATAAAAATGGAAATAATTTTGGCTCATATAATTGAGAAGATTAATTCAAGATCATATCCCAAGAATCCAATGTAATCCTTATCAAGATAATTCAATTTCAAACTTGTTTTCTTACTATATGTTGGTGGTAAAATGTGGACAAGAAGTGTTAACGGCATGAAATGTGGAGAATATGGCTCATGACTTTTAAAGTTGTTTAAAGGATGAAGGGGGAGTTGAAGAGGTGAGGGCAATATAGAAGATCTTGGGAAACTAGCATCAAACACCTAAATCATATGAGGATAATAGGAAATCCCTCCTACAGCATATCCAAGTCACCTCGTGTCAGTGCAGGACCATAGAACAATCAGCCTTGCCAACAGCACCAAGGCACATCATTACAGCACGGTCTTCACTGGACTGTTTCCAAAATATCTCTTACAAGCCACCAATATCAGATTTGAGAAAGGGAGATAACAGACATAGCTACCTACATAATCTCCAGTAAAATCAAGTGCTCCTCATTTTAATTGGTTCATTTGAAATGCGCCAATTAGAATTGAGGACACTGCCAGCAAAATCTTCCCCCCAGAGGGCAGCTGCCAAGCCTAAGTAAGCTCCAAAGCCTCAATGAGAAAGGCCAAATTATCCTTAAAACCTTACCTAAGGAGGGAAATAACAAATAGCGGCTCGCCATGTGTCCAAAAGGATACCAAGATGCGCTTAGGGACACTCCACCTTAAAAGATCAGGTTGATCTTATAAAGGAGGTAAGTACTCTCATTTACAAAAAAAAAAAAACTCAAATTTTCTCCTATTCTAAGGTTCTTCCAAAACCCATTATCTCCATCAACCTTCCCTTGATTTGATCGTCAGAGTGCTGTCAACTCTAATGGCTATTTCTTATGATTACATGTTCGCCTCAGTTGCAACCTTCCCCAGAAAATTCTTTCTGGATAGTTAGTCTCCACCATTGCCAAAAAACTACCTCCAGAAGGGTAGATCTCAGAATGTTTTGAGCTGAACCAAAATTAGAACAAAATATTTTGGTGTTGTTTGTGGGGATCAAATAAAAGGTTCACTTTCCCAATCCCATTGACAAAATGGAGCTTCCGCTTTCAAGAAACCCATACTTTCTTCTCAAAGAAACCATTTTTTTTTCTAAAAAAAGAACCCACTTTTCTCTATATAGATATGATCTTTCTTTATAAAGATGTGATTTTTCTTCAAAAAAGTTACTTTTCTTCACAAACACTTGATTTTTCTACACAAAGATGTGATTTTTCTCTAAGAAAGTCTTTTTTTTTTTCACAAAACTTGATTTTTTTAAATACAGATGTAAACTTTTTCCACAAAAATGCCACTTTTGTTCAAAAAGATGTCACCTTTATCCATAAGAACCATCCTTTTGTATAAAAAACAGCCTAGCTATCATTAAAATGATCTATCTTTCACTCTCAAACGTTTTAAACAAAGTGAAACAAGATATCAAGAAAAAGAGACTATTGAAAGAACTTTCAGAGGGAGCATCCTAGGGCGAGAAAATCTCTCAGAGGAAGTTCTAAAGTGATTTTTCCAAAATAAAAGGAGCTCTCAAAGTGATCTCTTCCAAGAGTAAGAAGAACTCTTAAACCATCTCAGAGTAAGAAGAACTCTCAAAAGGATTGTCCCTGAGTAAGAAGAACTCACAGGGCGATCATTCCAGAGTGAGTTCACAAAAGAGCCCTTGAGTGAAAAGAACTCTTAGAAAGAGCCCTAAAGTGAGGAGAAGTCCCCAATAGAGGGATCACCTCTCAGAGAGAAGAACTACTTCAAAAGAGATCATCTCCAAATAAGAAACGAACGCGACTGACTCTTTAAAATTTCAACATAATAGGAAGATCCTTATTTCTGCGGATGTCCTCTAGACTACCCAAGTATTTGAGGCAAGGTGAATTTCACCTCCAATGAAGGTTTGCCCAAACCTCTCGAGTCTCGAAGATGCTAAGAAAGTCCCCTTGCTGAAGAGCTCGCCTCAAGTTCGTCAACTCTCCAACACACTGAGAAGATCATCTCAATAATCATGTTATCCCTTTCTAACTCTATTTTTTATTTTTAGAATCCATATATTTTAAGCATATGTTCACTTTTAAAGCCTGAATAGACCTCAATGCCCCCTTATGATTGACTTTCTTTCAAAGAAGCCTTGTGAGATCATCTCATTTAGCTATCATTTATAGTATATTTATGGTGCGTTTATATTTTTGGAATGGAAATCGGAATGGCGGAATCGGAATCAATAATATGTTTACTTGTTAAATTTAACATGGGAATCAGAATGAGTATTGTCGGCCCCACATGACTGTAGGGATTCATTGAGCTGCTTGTGATTCCAGGGGGGGGCTGGGAATCAGAATCCCATTTTCGAAGAGCATTCGAAGTATGTTCTCTTTTCTGGCCATTTAACTTCTGCTCATTTTTCCTGCTTCTTCGTGCAGCCCATTAAATATTTTTCTTTCCTACTTTTTATGGCTGGGTTATTTATGCTTTGCATGTGCTATTTATGTTATGAGCACTTTGCTATATTCTGTATTGTATCAGTATTCACTTGGCATTTAGTAAAACTATTTGATTTAATTGATATCCTTTCTGTTTCTTGCTTTCCCCCTCTTTTTTTTGTACTTTTATTCTCTTATAAGTTTCTCGTTTCACATAACTTTGCTTAATCACTTTCAAATAAAGAAATTTTATAGTGACAGTGAATAGATGCAGGATTGCAGTATTTGGCCATGTGATTTTATTTGATATGTATTGTGCATAATTCGTGATATTGAGTGTCTGTTTTTATGGTTATGCGAATCTTTGTTGTTGTAGCTTAAAAGCTCAATGTTTACAATAAATAAATAATGGGTATGCTAGGATTCATGTGTTTTGCAAAATGATTTGCACGTCGGCCATTCAAGTACAAAAATAGATATGTGTCTTTAAACAAATATATATAACTTCGAGAATTGAACTAATTTCATTTTTTTATAATAAGTAAAAATTATTTTTGAAAAGGGTAGGGATAGACAAAGTTTGATTATAATTTTCATTATTTGGATTCTATTTTATAATTATAATAGCAGTTTTAGCATGATTTTTTTAATAATCTTCATTGCTTGCTCATATTTTGTTTAATAATAGTTGTGAAGATTATGATTTTACAACTTGTGAGCCTAATTTGCTTTGGATTTCGAAATTTGATTAATACTGATTAGCTTAATTTGTGATGTCGAGATATAGGATGACTCGTTTATTAGCAAGAAAGAGGAGTCTTGGTAGTCATACACAATTTGGTGATGATGTTGCAAATGATTATTGTTGTGTGTGCTACTATGTGTTCCCATCTTTGTTTTACTTATTAACGAAGATTGAAAAGTCCCAAGTCATACTATAGAGTTTATCAACAGCTGAACTTTTTGTATGGTTTGGTTTTTAAAAGTGATGTGAAATGTTTGTCACCATTAAGAATGGATAGATAAACCTTTCAAAAATTATGTATGCTTCTTCGTGAAAAAGGGGGTTTAGTTGGTACTAGAAATGTGTCGCCCGAGGAAATGCTTGCAATGTTTTTGTATATTTTAGCACACCATTTGAAGAATCGAGTGATTAGCTTCAATTTTAAAAGATCCGGCCGGACAGTTAGTAAATGTTTCCATGAGTGTTTAAAAGCAATGATTAGATGCCAAAAAGAGTTTTGGAAAAAACCCGAGCCTGTGCTAGAGAATTCAATGGACCCAACATGAAAATGGTTTAAGGTACGTATAATATTGTATTGATAGATTGTGTTCATTTATACGGTTATTTACATCGACTTATAATTTTTTTCCAATGTAATATTTTAGAATTGCTTGGGAGCGTTAGATGGTACATATATAAAAGTTCACGTTTCAGAGGCTAATAAACCAAGATATAGAACTAGGAAAAATGAAATTGCAACTAATGTCTTGGGGGTTTGTTCACAAGATATGCAATTTATTTACGTCTTACCGGGATGGGAGGGTTCAACTCATGATATGAGAGTGCTAAAAGATGCCGTAACTAGAAGAAATGATTTAAAAGTCCCCCATGGTAATAACTTTAACCAACTGTTTTTAGATTTTAAGATTATGTAATTGATTTTGTGGCTTTTATTTATGATTTTTTTTTTGTCGATATGCTATTTTTACTTGGTTGATTGTGGCTACACTAATGGGATGGGTTTTCTTTCTCCATTTAGAGGTCAACGTTATCATTTGAGTGACTTTAGAGATGGACACCAACCTACTACTCTAGAAGAGTTGTTTAATATGAAGCACTCTAGTGCTCGCAATGTGATTGAACGATGTTTTGGGTTATTGAAGAAAAGATGGGCTATACTGAGAAGTCTGGCCTTTTTATGATATAAAAACACAAAGGCGTATAATATCTGTTTGTTGCATGCTACATAACTTCATAAGAAGGGAAATGCCTTTTGATGATATGGAACTTGAAATGATTGATGAGCTCACTCCAGATATTGACTTTGACTTGGCAGTAATTGATACATTGAGCCTTCAAACGAGTGGAATATTTGGAGACAAAATTTGGCCCAAGATATATGGAACACATGGGAAGCAAGTAGAAATTCATGAAGACATTGTTTATGCACTTATGGAATTCAATTTATTTAACATTGGATATTGTATTGTTATTTGACATTTGATGTTGTACTGTTATTTGCATTGGATTCTGCATTATTACTTGATTTGGATATTGTATATTTATTTGGCATTTGATACTGTAGTGCTATTTAAAATCGGATATTGTATTATTATTTACCATTAGATACGATATTTATTTGAATTTGGACGTTGTATTGTTATTTTTTACTTGATGCTACATGGTTAGTTTAATTTATATATTGTATTATTCTTTAACATTTGGTGTTATATTATTCTTCAGCATTTGATATTATACTACTATTTGAATAAATAAGATGAGTTCTATTCCAACTCCAATTGCCAGAGGTCGGGGTATGAACAAACACTATTGGATAACAACTCAAGATAATGCATTGATTGAAACATTGTCGGAATTGAGTTAGAATCCCATGTGGCGGGCAGATTGTGGTTTCAAAAATGGGTATTTGCAACAATTATAAAATATGTTAGAAGCAAAATTGTCGGGATGTGGTCTGAAAGCATCTCCTCACATTGAGTCTAGAGTTAAATGGTTCAAGCAAAAATGGTGTGCTATGTCAGATATGCTATCTCTTAGTGGGTTTGGGTGGGATGCTGACAATATGATAATAAGATGTGAAAAGAATGTTTTCGATGAGTATGTTGAGGTAAAGTTTTAAATTTTATGGCGTTACTTTTATTATTTAATTTGGATTTGTATTACTAAAACATTATTATTAATATCATTTTTACAGAAAAGAAAGGAGGCAATTGGTTTATTCAACAAATCATTTCCTCATTACTACACTTCGTCTGACATTTATGGTCGGGATCGAGCAACTGGAGTTAATGTTGCCAATGCAGATGATGATGAAGAAGAGATACATGAAGTTGATGATATTAGTATGAATTTAGAAGGTTACTCAGTTAATGGACCTTTTACTGAAGATTTTCTTCATGATATTTCAAATACTCCATATTCGAATGCTATTCCTCAACAAGCAGATTCTACTCCAAGTAGTTCAACAAACAAGTCTAGGAAAAGAAAAGGCAAAGATAAAACATTTGACAAAATGTGTTCAAATATTGGGACAATGGCTGAGTCGGTAGCAACAATAATACCTAGACTTGATGGGTTAATTAATGTGCTTTCTACTTCTGATAAGGATATAGCTGATTTGCAAGTCAAGTTATATGAAAAAATGAGCAAAATTGAAGGCTTGAGTGATGAAGAAATATATGATGCGACTAGTATATTGGCCACAAAACATGATTTGTTACATGTGTTCTTTACCTTGCCCGATCATCTTAAGATATGATATGTCATCTAAATGCTTCGTCGTGGGATGTAGTCGGATTATAATGTCAAAATTTTTGTACTTGTGTTGCTACGTTGGGAACCAAAATTGCCAGGATGTGTTTTGTAAGAATTAAAAGAATTTTTAATTTTATGTTTTTATTAGTGTTGTTGGAACTTATGTTGTGTTGAAAATTGTTTTGAATTTATATATGCATTTTAAGTATCCTTATTATTTTTACTTCAATTTATTACTCGTTTAATGTCATCATTAATAATAATAATAATAATAATAATAATAATAATAATAATAATAATAATAATGATAGTGATAGTGATAGTGATAGTGATAGGAATAATAATATAATAATAATATAATAATAATAATAATAATAATAATAATAATAATAATAATAATAATAATAATAATCATCATCATCATCATCATCATCATCATCGTCGTCATTGGCATTGTTGTTGCCGTTATTATTTATTAGTCATTATTATAATTATAATTATAATTATAATTATAATTATTATTATTATTTATTTTATTATTATTAATTATTACTACTATTATTTATATTTATATTATTGTTGTTGTTGTTATTATTATAAATAATATCAAGAATAATAATAACAAAGCGCATTTTTAATAATTACTGTCATTATTATTATTAATTATTACTATTATTATTATTTATGTTATTTATATTATTATTATTATTATTACTACTACTGCTACTAATATTATTATTTATATTATTATTATTGTTGTTGTTGTTATTAAATAATATCAATAACAATAATTAATAAAGGGTATCTTGGTAAATTATAATAGTTTATTCCGAATCCAGGACAAAATAAACACATCAATGGAAATGAATCTCATTCTGATTCCGATTCTTACAATTTAAGTAAACAACTTATTCTAATTCTTATTTTTCATTCCCATTCCAATCAATTTCCATTCCTGCCCATTCCGATTCCCATTTAGTAAATGCACCATTAATGCTTTACTTGATCAATAGTCAATCTCATCTATTGTAAGTTGATATTTTTTTGACAAAAACATGATCTTGCGTTTTCTATTAATTGTATTTATAACAGGATAAGGACCCATAAGAGACCCCATCGGTTATCCTTCTTTATAGGGTTGCTATAATTATATCAAACCATGGTTAAATGATCTTTTTCTGCCCTCAACATTTTAGACACATTTGATCACGTATATATCCAACGAGGAAGATCCCAAAGGGAGCTCATTGTTGAGTTGATTGAGATCTTCTAGGTTATAAGAACTTCAACTTTTAGGTTCTATATGCCTATTAAAGAACTTGAATTCCATTATGTTTTATAATTGCCTGAATTTTATTTTTGCTTGCTTCTGGTTATTTTTTGTTATGTTTGCAATATATTGGATGGAATATATTGTTATGGACAACTAATTAAGGGAAGAACCCACACACCTATCTAAGATGTTCCCCAGACCAATTCCACTTCAAATCAAGGAAAGATCCCATGCAACTATCTAAGAGGGTCCCCAGACCAATTCCATTTCAAATAAAAAGAAGATCTTACGCAACTATTTGAGATGGTCCTTAGACGCATTTCACTTTAGCCGAAGGGAAGATCTCACACAACTATCTAAGAAAGTCCCCTGACCCATTTTACTTCAAGGCAAATGAAGATTTCACATAACTGTCTGAGAGGGTCCTTAGGCCCAATTTTATTCGAAGGGAAGATCTCATGCAATTATCTTCAAGTCTCCCCAGGCCAATTTTGCTCTAATTTATGGGAAAACCCTTATGAGCTATATAAAGGATCTCTAAATTTTTTATGCTCTTATTCAAGGAAGAACTCGTATTACTAGGAGATGGATTGATAGGCACACCCTTAACTGAAGGCACACTCGAAGATAAAGTTCAGTCAAATAAAAGAATCAATATGGCAGTCTTGATAAAGAAGAATGTCTAGTCAGATGTCATTTGTGACTTCCTGAATCATAAAGCTCTCAATCCTCAAATCCTACGCCCAATGACACTCATCTTCTCCGATAATGATGCCAATAAAGTACTCTATTCATGATGATGCACTTGTTCTTACAATGGATGTCTCCTCCATAACGTGATGAGAACAATGGTCGATATGGAGAGCTTAATAAATGTTATCTTTACTGATGCCTTGCACCCATAGGGGACCATATTAGTGGGATTTGTGGGCAAGACGATAATGCATGAAGGGATTGTATCCTTACCAGTTATTGTAACTAACGGATATCACCATATTGTTCATCTTATTGATTTTTTTATTGTCCATAAGAAAAGCACCAACAGTTGTATTATCATCTACCTATACCCAATTGCATCCCAATGTGTCGTCTCTATGATTACTTGGCTATGAAAGTCCCCACTATAACAAACATCGTCACTATCAAAGGGTGCCAAAGATTGAGATACTATTCTAATCTTGCAAAAATAAAAAAAAATCCACAAAGCATCCATGGGCTAGATTGAAGCCTACTACTGCAGCACTAATATATCCCTGAAGCTTTGGGTAATAGAGGATCTCATTGAAACAAAACCAAAAAAGGGGACTTCAAACCTATCAGTAATTCTCAAGAGACCATCCCTCTCTTCACTGATATCATCTCTCTATCGGATCAAGACCGTGAGACTACCTTGTTATCTACAGGGACCATTCCAACCTCAATCTATTCCACCTTTCACCATTGATCAAATGGTCCTTGAAACTCAGCAAGTTTAATGTCCTCTACAGACCTTGCCCCTTGATCAAAGCACTAGCCATCGTTGATTTAATAGTTGAATTCACTGATAACTTAGGGGGGATGAAACGGGGGATAAGGGGCGATCTTTTTCAAGATGAACTCCAAGAAATGCCTTTATGGACAATGTGTGTCAATGGAACTTTCAAAACTAGTGAAAGTAGATCCAGGGTCGTGATCTAAAGGCTCATATAGAGTGGAGATTAGCTACATTCTGAGGTTGGACCTTAAAATTTTAGGCAATGAGGCCAAATATAAGGCTCTACTTGTCGGTCTAAAGAACGAAAGAGCAAAAAGTTGATAATCAATCTCAATTAGTTTTGGTTCAAATCAAAAAAGAATTCTAGACAAAAGATGACAACATGAAGGCCTATATTGAGAAGGTTAAAGAATTAAAGAAAAGCTTCACAAGAGTAAAAATTGAGTAGATCCCTAGAAAAGAGAACTCAATAGTTGATGGCTTAGTAAGAATGGCGTCTAAAAGAGAGATCATCTTCCCCAAAGCTGTCATTGTAGAAAGGGTACTCAAACCTAATATCTTCAGGGATCATCAACTTGAGATGAACTTTGTGGTCATTAGGGGATCTTGGATAGACTTTATAGTCAATTAGTTACTGGGACTGTCCCCAAAGATTAAAATAAGGCTCGAGAATTCAGGTACAAAACTGTCAATATTGCCAGGGGTAGATAAAAGGCCGAACCCTTGGCAAATATCACGGAAAAAAAAGACCACTAACTTAATCTAGAAGAATATAGTATGTCGTTTCAGGATCTCCTAGGGAATTGCCACCGGCAATGGAACTTAGTTTGATAATCTCTCTGTTTTGACACTTTGCATCAATTTGAGGATCGGCAACTGATTCGCTTAACTAGCCATCCTCAACCAAATGGGCAAATAGGAGCCATCAATAAGATCTTCAAGGACCTTTTAAAGAAGAAGCTAGACAACAAGAAGATGAGGAAGATCTAGTGCTCCACTGAGTCACCCAGAATACCAAAGATCCTGGGGACTCTTGGTGACAATTGGGAGGGATCCTATAAGGTTAAATGAGTACTCAAGTCTAGTGCATACATGATGCTGCATCTCGATGAAAGAAGAGTCAAACACCTTTAGAGTGCTGCCATGTTTAGAAAATATTACCAATGGTCAGAGGATCATCTCTATAGTTGATCTCCAAAAATGTCGGTATATCCATTTACTTTTATATTTTCTACTTTGCTTGTGTTTTCTGTTTTGTTCTGTGGTGATAATCCAAGAGGAAGCTTGTTGTGACTTCGATTGAAAACTACTTAAATTTGAATTTTAAAGTGACAGGGAAAGGTCTTTAGATAGTTGGACTTTCATTTTGAGTGGCTATGGTTTCTATACGATTGAGAACTACTAATATTATAACCATGTGGATAAGGTGCATGCGCCACCTTTTTCTTAACAAAAAAGTATTATTCAATGGATATATGTGTCAAACTATTAATTTTATCCCCTAGTGTAGCTACAACACTAATAAAAAGGGCTTCTATAAGCCCTTAGGATTTTTACAAACTGTAAAGAAAAGTCTTACACACAGAATGGGATCCCTGAGTTAGGCAAATTCTTCCACCTCTAGGGATGGCAAAACCCAGGTCCGGGTCCAGGTTTGGCCTTTCCGGATCCGGGCCCGGATACAAATTTTTTATACTGGACCCGCATTTGTACCCAGTTTTTTTTAATCCAGGTCTGGGCCGGGTTCAACCCGGAAAAATCCGGGTACCCGGATTCCGGATTTTGAACCCGGATTGCTAAATTAAAAACAAAATTTTGAAAAAAAAAATTACCCTAAAGAAAATCAAATATAAATCACATGACATATTTAGATTTTAAAATAAATACAATACAAATATATAATCTAAAATTCAAAGTTTCAAAGCAATAAACATCTACAAATACAAATCCATAACATAAATCTACAACATTCAAATATTCTATTTATGTTAAATTTTTTATAAAAAATTAATATTAAAATAAAAATCCGGATCCGGGTTTCGGATTTACGGGTTCACCTAAACCCGGATCCGGACCCGAAAATATGCGGGTTTTAAAAATTAAATCCGGATTCAGATAAAAATGAATCCGGTACGGGTTGAACCCGGCCCGAAAAATCCGGGTTCGGTCCGGGTCCGGGCCGGGTCCGGGTTTACTTGCCATCCCTATCCACCTCCACTATTTCTATAATAAAGGCTCCTACATGATAAGAACACCCCATATGGCATTAAAGGACTCACAATCTCTAATATCTTTATTATAAGAGCCTGTTCAAGATGAAAGTATCCTTAATTGCATTCAAGGGACCTTGCAATCTCCAGTATAATGGCCCATGAATGATGGGATCGACCCCACATGGCAGTAAAGCAATCATCATTATAATGATCCATGCATGATAGGAGCAATCCCACATGCTGTTCAAGGGACCCTGCAATCTCCATAATAAAGGCATGTGCATGATGGGAACACTCCACATAGTTTTCAAGGGACTTGTAATTAGGGATGGCAATTTGGATCAGGATTCATTTATTCGATTCGATTCGATGCGGATTAAATGGGTTTGGGTTTGAAAAAAATTGATTCGTTTAATAAATGAGTGAATTCGATTCGATTCACTAACCAAACGAATTGAATCCAATTTTGAAGATATTGATTCGTTTATTCGTTTAATAAATAGGTCATAAACGAATTGAATACGGTCCATTCGTTTAAAATTCATTTATTATTTGTTTAATTAAATTGCATTTTTGTCTTTAAATTTATTTGAAAAATTTTTTAAATTCAAAGGTTAATATTGTAATTTTAAGAGATAATAAGACAGGCCATATAAGTGAAACAAGAATCAGGGCAGCCAACCCTGATTTTCTTATCATTATGTCGCTCTTTCTTTCCCCTTAACTCTCAATCGGGTTTGTTCATCCTCAAAAATTTCTTTTTCTTTTTCTCCACAATTTCTCGTCAGTAAGTTCTGATTCTTTGTCTTTTTTTAATTTCTGAGCTTTGTAGCTTCAGCTTTAGACAAGACTAAGTGAATAGTTGATTTGTTTGTTGTTTATGCAAGTGGAAATTACAGAGAAATACTATTGCTTAGAATTTTATTTTTATCTTTTAAAATAAACCTATTTCAATATGAAATTTACTAGATTTTAGCTAGACTAAAATATGGTTTGTATTATTTGTATTTTGTAGGATATTAAGTTTGTGGCTTTTTTATCTATTTTTTCTTTATTAATTATATTTTTCTAAATAAATTATAAACGAATCCAGATTCGATTTGATTCGTTATGGATGTGTAAGGACAAACAAATAGTAAAAGAAATTGGATTCGATTCAATTCAACCGAATATTTATTTATTAAAGAATCGAATCCGAATTCTAAGATTTCGATTCGTTTATTAAATGAATCGAATTTGAATCAGTAAAATTTTACCCCAATTCATTTACGATTTAATTTGAATTTGCTTCGTTTACTCGTTTTACTACCCCTACTTGTAATCTCTAATTTCTCCATTATAAGGGCCTGCCCATAATGGGAGCAACCCCATATGGCATTTAAGGGACCTCGGAATCTCCATTATAAGAGCCCACGGATGATAGGATCAACCATATGGCATTTAAGGGACTCCCCAATCTCCATAATAAGGGCCTGCGCATGATGAAAGCAACCCCACATGCGTTCAAGGGACTCTGCAATCTCCATAATAAGGGCCCGCGCATGATGGGAGCAATCTCACATGGTGTTCAAGGGACCCTACATTCTCCACAGAAGTGATAGGATCCCACACGAGGGGGGACGCCCCCTATGACGACGAGTCAATCGCACTTGATCTTTTACACACCGTGCATGCTCACAACCATTCCACACAACAATAATGCAAATGCCCCCAGGGTGACACATAATGTAAATACCCCAGGCGTAGTAAATAATGGCCCAGGCATGACGTATACTCTAAACGTCCCAAGCACCACAAAGAGCCCCAAGCGCAATAAATAATATAAATGCCCCAGGTACAACGAAGAGCCCTAAGTGAGATAAATAATATAAATGCCCCATGTGCGATAAAGAGTCATGAGCGTGACAAATAATATAGGATCACCGAGCAAGACGAAGAGCCATGAGCATAGCAAATAATATAAGAGTGGTAACTGCGGTGAAAAGTCCGGAGCGCAATAAATAATATAAGAACCCTAGGCGCGGTGAAGACCCCTAGTGCAATAAATAATAAAATAGCACCAATCGCGCCTCGAGCATAACAGATAATATTAGAGACCCAGGTGTGGCGAAGAGCCTCGAGCATAACAAATAATATAAGAGCCCAGGCATGGCGAAGAGCCCCAAGTACGATAAAGAGTGCAAAGCACGAGAAATAATGCAAACACCCCTAAGCGTGGTAAATAAAGTAAATGTCCTTGGGCACAATAATAGAATGCAGAATCAACTGACTTAACTGCAAGGGCGCCAACCAAAAACTACTCATCGCGGCCTTCTTCTCCCATCTCATGCTCTCATCGCAAACATCCTTGCATATAATAAACTCCCATGTGTTTGCATCTCCTGTATTAGGTTGATCAACAGGAGTTAGACTTGGGTCATGAGGAGGGTCGACATCTTCAGGACCATCTCCTTTGGAATCTGGGGAAGATCCCTCTTTGCACGTAGACGATTCAGGGATTCTCCCCAAATCACGAAGTGTTCTGTCATTGAAGTATAAGAAAAATGCAGAGGGTATTTCTCCACAAGCACTTCGGGTGGTCCGCCTCGATGGCATAACGACAGTTCAGTACCATACATTGAGCCCCTATTTCGAATTAAGTACCACTTCTTTAGATTTCTCCTTAGCCCTTTTCGTGCTACCGTGTACATAATCAAGTTGGCTTTTAAAGGAGTTCATTTCCTTGTTAAACCTTTGTTTGTAATTGACCACCTCCTTGTGGAGCTTCCCCACTTTCAATGACAACTGGGAACTTTATTCCAGGGTCTTGACTGTGACCTGGGCATGAAGAACAATGACCTACGGGTGAAAAAATGAGAAGGGACTCATATGAGATATCAGCATGCCAAAAACATTGCTAAAAATATGAGAAATACAATTGGGACCAGCTGACAACTAACCTAGAAAACCCTTCGTGGCTTCCCCAAGCAGCTGGCACTACAAGACTTTCCTAATAGAGCACAAAAACTCAGACTTGAGGGTTTTCTACACAACCTGTAAAAAGGTAATAAGAGCTAGATCATCTTTAGGATCAACATGATCTTCTGCAACTGGTCTCTTTCCCTTGTTGATTGCAGATCTGGTCCCATAGTATGGAGGAAGAACTTTCGATATGCTTTCAGGGGTAAATGAAGAGGCCTTTTTATGAAAGCCCGTTCTATAGAAAGCCTAGGCATCATCTTCTACATGTCCTAGAGAGGATCCTTGGGCTAGACTCGTGGCCCTTTTAGTGGAGCTTGATGCTTTTTTTGGCCAATTTGAAGAGAATCTTCTTTTTTTTTAGACATCTTCCCTTTAAGAGAGCTACTTAATATGAAACATAAAGATCAAAGGGCTAGAATGTTACTGAAAGGGGTGCGAGAAGTAATAAAGAGACAGTCACTTAAGATAAAGAAAAATTTTCAAAACAAAATGGGTAGCCACCAAACAGTGAAGAACGTTTCTTATGTAGTGTTTATTTTTTGGAGTGAGAGTGGAGAGTGTGGATTCCTCCTACTCCAGTGTTTACTTACTTGTTTAAAAGAGTGGAGTGAGAGTGGGACTCCGTGGGTCCCATCAATTTTTGGAGTGTGGAGTGGATTCCCACTCCCATGGGGGGAGGTGGGAGTGGGAATCCACTCCCACATCTATCTTTTTTACCCTTTTTTATTTTTTTTAATATTATTTATATTTATTAAATTAAAATAATATTATATTTATTTATAATAATATTATTATATTATTTAAATAAAATAATAATTTATATTTATTAAATATAATATGACTTATTAATATAAATTATTAATATTAATATAATTTATATTTACTAAAATAAAATAATATTAAATTTATTTAAAAATAATATTATTATATTATTTAATAATATTAAGCTTATTAAATAAAATATTATTATATTCATAGAGAATTAATAATATACCATTTACTATCTTTACGTGAAAATATATTATTATTATATTTATTTAATTTAGTAGTATTATATTTATTTACTATTAATAATTAATAATAATAAATAGTTTATTAAAAAAATATTAATTTTGTACTATATTATTAAAAATAATGTTTCATTTGTGTTGCTAGTATCAATAATTTTTAATTTACATAATTACAATTAAAATTAATAAAAATTATGATTTACATAATTTAAAATATTAATAATTATTATTAAGTTATATAATTAAAATTAATAATAAAATAAATAATTTATTTATAAATATATTTTTTATTAAAATGTATTTTTTTATCAACATTAGAACTAAAAATTATGATTTTTAAATAAGGGTAAAATTATAATTTAAAACTATCAACTCCCAATCCAAGACAATGTAAACACATAAATAGGATTCTGATTTTTATTCTACACTCCCATTTCAGTGTAAGTAAACAACCTACTCACATTCCCACTCCTACTCCACACTCGCAAGATTCCCACTCCTCAGGATTCACAATCCAATCTAAAAGGTAAACGCTACATTAAATCATTAGAGACGAACCCCGAACTAAATAGATGTGATCCCCAAAGACGAGGGACAACCCTAGGACTGTGATAGGTAATCCCCAAAGGTTGGAGATGGTCCCCCAAACAAAATATGCAAACAAAGTAGAAGGAGAATGTCTCCAACACCTTCCACTTTAGGATCCTCACCAATCTCAGTCATCCATAGACTCGTTCGCCAAACTCCATCTTCAGTGATAAGGTTTCTTAAGGTAGTACCTTCAAAAAAAAAAAAAAAATGAACAGAGGACCTTGCCAAGGATCCGGGAACTATCCCCATAGAGATTATCCCCAGTAAAAAGATATCCTCATGTGTCAAGATCCATCAAGTAGAGATTTAGTCTCCTTCACCACATTCTTCAATAAAGTAGACTAGGGGGTTTTATTGGTGGTAAAGTATGGACAAGAATTGTTAAGTGAATGACATGTGGGGAATATGACTCATGACTTTTAAAGCCCTCTAAAGGATGAAGGGGGAGCTGAAAAGGCAGGGGCAGAATGGAAAGATCTTGAAAAACCAACATCAAACACAAAATTATCTGAGAATAGTATAAAATGCCTCCTACAGTATATCCAAGTCACCATGTGTCAGTATAGGATCACAAATGACAGCCTCACCATCAAGAACATAACAAGTCATACAGTATGGTCTCTATTTGGACTGTCCAAAATATCTCCTTGCAAGCCATCAAAATCATATTTGAGGGAGAGGGATCATAGACACACAACCTGTATAATCTTGAGTTAAATTTAGTGCGCCTCAGCCCCATTAGTTCACTTGTAATCGGCCAATTAGAATTAAAGACACACTACCATCAAAGATTGTCCCCCAAAGGTAGCTGTCAAGCCCAAGAAAGATCAAGAGTCTCAACAAGAAAGGGCAAATTACCTTTAAAACCCTACATGAGGAGGAAAATAACCAATAACGATTCGTCACCTGTCCAAAAGGACACAAAGATGTCCTTAGCGGCACTCCACCATAAAAAGTCAGGTTGGTTTAAAAAGGGAGTAAGTTCTCTTACTAATACAATTTTTCTCCCATTTTTGGGTTCCTCTAAAAAATATATCATCTCCACCAACCTCCATCTGACTTGATCGTCTAAGCGCCATTGCCAACAACTGCTGGCGTAGCCTCTAACGACTATTTTCTTGTGATTTCAGGTTCATTAAGCTTAGTCTCAACCTCGCCTAAAAAACCATTTCCAGATAACTCAGTCTCCACCATTGCCAAAAAACCAACTCTAGAAGGAAAGCTCTCGTAATGTTTTGGGCTGAACAAAAGTCAGACAAAAACATTATACACATAAACATATATTGTGGCACTTATAGTATCTTTTACCATCATATATAGAAGTAACTGTTCTTGAGCACGTTTCCATTATAAGAAAGAATGTAGTGTTAGGGATGATTTCTTGTCAAATGGTTGCAATCAGATTTTATTAAAATTTAGATGAAAACTTAGTATCATGACGTTGAGTGATTGAATGAGTTCTTTAGTTCAATACTTAGTAACGTGCACATTTACGTACTGAATTGAATCATATAATGTGGGATTTAATACATCTTGATGGTTTTGTTTCTCTTTAGGTGGATGCTGGTTTGCTTGGGTGGAAGTTTATTGATCACTTTGAAAAGTTTGGTGAGTACTTTCACGTAGCAATGTTTAGAGTTTTGCAACTTTGAGGGCCAAATTTGCTTGGATTATTAATAATCCTTCTATTATTGAACAAACATTCATCTCTAATTTTTGTTTTATATCTCATTTGATTAGGGGATAACCCTTGCATATATGTTATTATCTTTTTAAGCTGATTTTTCATTCAACGATTGTAAAAAATAATGAGTTTTGCCAAAAACAAGAAGCTACCAGCAGAGATACCAAACAGCTAAAACAAACAAATACGCCTATCGAGGTCCATGTGGTGCGGGTCTAAATAAACTAGTAGAATACAAGGATGCTCACCTTCAAATTTTGAAGTCCTTTAATGGGATATTGTCACATTCATGAAGCAAAAATATCTTGGTTTCTTAGCTCAGAAACGAGAATTTCTCTGAAAGGTTTCCGCATTGTTGTCTTGCCGCAAGAAATTCTTAAGAAATGCGTTGCATTGTGGTCGAGATTTTGCCCGAGAGGTCAAGCAAGCAAATGCTATTGTTGAAAAAAGGGCAATATCTTGAACAACCTTTTGATTTACTGGAGGCCAGAGACATTCATCTAAAATATCAAATAACATGATTTTTGGACCTGATGATGATGATGATAATGACAAGAGAAGTTCTCCCGGATGCCTTCCCATTAATACTTCGAGTGCCACTACCCCAAAGCTATAGACATCACATTTCTCTGTCACAACCATAGTGCAGGCAAGTTCTGCATGAAAAGAAAAGGTGTAAGATTATGTCTTTAAAAATAAAACCATAGAGTAAAATGAGAAACAGAACCAACTATTTTATATCCGTAAGTGCCCACTAGCAGGGTTCTATTGGATGAATCAACATGTAGAAGTCTAGCAGTGCCAAAATCAGCAAACAAATGCCTCCAAATTTGAGTTAAGTAGAATATTGTTGCTTGATATGTCGCGGTGAACAATTGCTGGTGTGCGGTCGTGATGAAGGTACGACAATGCGTGAGCCACACTCTTCACAATGTTCACTCTGTTTGTCCACTTCAACTCAAGAGCTTCTTCATCATCGCGTAGAGCACAAAACAAGCTTCCTCTTTCCATGTATTCTTGTGCAAACAAAAGCCATAGAGTTTTACAATGTTCCTATGTCGTACCGTGGAGAGTAAAAGAGCCTTATTTTGGAAACTCTTGACAAAAGCTAAATCCTCTGTTTCAGAATGGTGAAGCTTATTCAAAGCTCCAACTTTTCCGTCAAACACTGCTATAACCTCCAGTTCCGATGCAATACTCTATATGAAAATCTTCCGTTGCATCATCAAAGCTTCATATAAAGTATTACCATCATAATTCCACACTGACAACACATCTCCATTCTTGGCAACTCTTGTCTCGAGTTTCAGATTTTTATTCTTGCTCTTAAGAAGTAATATGAATCCAAATGTAATGAAGGCCAGAACTAGAGTGAGAGGAAGAAAAATGTTAACAAACAGAAAGATGGAAGGTGAAAGTACATGACGTTGTGAGCAAGAAGGAAAACTTTAACATGGCCGCAGTTGTTGCCTACAAAAACCATTGGTAGATTATCTCGCAAATAAGTTTGGATTTCACCTTCCAAATTGTTGAATGACAGATCTAAATACATTGGAGAGAGAGTCTTAGGTATGATACCTGAAAGGTTATTGTGAGAAAGGTCAAACATTTGCAGGAATAAAATATTTCCAATCTCTAGTGGAATGGTTCCATCCAAACTGTTGTGGTTCAATGTTAAGTAATTTAACTCCGAGCAGTTGCCAATTCCAGTTGGAATGGAACCGCTAAGCTTATTGTTAGAGAGAACTAGATACATAAGGTTGAAGAGATTTCCAATTGCAAAAGACATTTGGCCTGAAAGTAGGTTTGGGGAAAGATTGAGATATTTAAGTTGGGATAACATAGTGAGCTCGTCTGGAATGATACCATATATTTTGTTATCAGATAAGTCTGAATTCTCTAGGGCATTAAAATTCCCTATTTCTGGTGGAATGGAGCCGTGGAGTTGGTTAGAATAGAGATACAAAGACTGCAGGCTAGTTACATGACATAGAGTTGAAGGAATAGGTCCAGTTAGGTTGTTAGCCATGATATACAAAGACGTCAAATTCTTTAAATTTCCTATTTCTTGCGCAATTGAGCCATTGAACCGATTGAAACCAAGACCCATCAGGTCTGTTAAACGAAACAGGGTTGAAGGAATAAGTCCACCTAGGGTGTTATCGTCCATATACAACACAGTTAGACTTTTAAGATTCACGATTTCTTGAGGTAACACACCACTGAGTTTGTTATCGGCCATGTCCAGCACCTCCAGATTTCTTAAGCTTCCAATTTCTGTAGGGATAGTACCTGCAATGTGATTGATTAAGGGAAGAATGAATGCCAATGATTATTTTTCAATGAATATAAATTAAAAATAGAGCTACCAAAATTAATTGGTAACTCACTCACCGGCAAGATTATTCGGATACAGAGAAACTTATTTGAGTTTTGAAAGAGAACCGATTTGGGGTGGCACGCTTCCCGATAGATTATTGTTCCCAAGCTCAAGATTTTCCAGGTTTGGAAAGCAAGAAAAGTTAAGATGGCCAATTTCGCCTTTGATATTGTCACGCCTCAAGTCAATGTGAGTGACATTTTCTTCATAATTGCAAGTGATACCAACCCAACTGCAATGATTTTAAGTATTGTGAGGAATCCTGTCCTTCCAACAGCCGCTGTAGAGTAAAGCTTGTCTTTCTATTTCAGATGCTGCAACATGAATATTAAGATTGATAGCAGACGCAACATGGACTATCAGGAGAGTCAGGGTAGAACATATGAATACAATGACTGCTCTGCAAGTATTGGAGAAAGCACTCGCCATGTTTAAGATAGTTTCAACAAAGGTTCATGCTAAAAGGACTTGGTTCTGGCTAAGACTTAAATCTAGTAGTGAATCCACGACCTAAATAATTTTGAGATGATGGACTATTGTCAACAAGCCCTTCTTTTTTAACATATATACATAATTCATGTACGAAAGTAAAGCATCAGACAAATTTTTAAGCTAGAAATGTATAAATCAATCGTGATGTGTCATTAGACAGAGTCTAATTGACATTATTTACATTTTTTTTTTCTAGGGCACATGCATGTTTTGCTTTCATTTGACAAGTGTGGAGACTTCCATAAAACAATTAAATGTTATCTTTCCATTTAAACCACTCACAGATTGAACAATGAATTACTTCTCCTATTCTGTAGAAAGTGTTTCGACTTTTTAAGAGAGCAGATACCATGTTTAAGATTTCAACCACGGTTTGAAGATAAATGATTCTGCTCTAGCCACGAATTTTTATTTTATTTTTTTATGTTTTGTAGAAGGGGAGGGTACTAGGTATTCAAAATGGAATTTTTAGCCCTTATATTTTTTTAGGATTCGAACTCCAATGACCATCCAATCAAATTTGCTTGAAACCTCTCGGCCAGGGTCCTGAGGTAGGCTAAGACAAAAATTAATTAGTAAATCTCTTAACTTTGAGTTGATAGATTATAATAAAAAAGATTTCTTATCTAATATACATATTCATGTTTCATGTGATTTCATTGTTCCCAACTTTTTCATTTCAGCTTTCTGAAACACGGTTTTAAAAAGGTTGTAGAAGAAGAGAAGAAAGTAAATTAAAAGCATCAGACATAGTTTTGATTTTGAAATAAATAATCAATCTTTATGTCTTTAGACCGAATCCAAATTATATTCTCTTTACATTCGTAAAGCAAAGTTTTCTTCTCATTTTTTGGGGCGGCGCCTTCAGGATTTTAGAGGGGTGGATCATGGATTGGGATACAAAAGGAGCTCTTAAAACAGAGCTAAGAAGAAACTAGGCGAGAGTAAGCAACCCCATACATATCACGACGAAGAATCGAAATGACACTAGTCGGGGGACTACTGAAATTGTGAAGGCCAATGGGGATGTCAGAAGAGTAATTCGCAAGGTAGTCCGCAGCAAAAATTCGCCTCCCTCTTGATATGGTTAATAGTAATGTGCTAGCTTCTTTGCATAAGCTCCTTAATTGACCTTAATAACGGAGAAACCTCATTAGCCATCTCCACAAAATTATTCAGCGTCTGCACAACACACAAGCTATCAACTTCACAAGCAACCAACGAACACCGTAGTTCCAAGCCATGACCAGACCTTGATATAAACCCATAGTTCAGCAACCGTGATCGAGCAGTGTTCGATGTTCATCGCAAAACCACCAACCCATTTCCCACTGGAGTCCCAAAGAAGTTCACCAGCAATAGAGACCCCATTGCTCTTAACAGCACCATTAGAATTAAGCTTACACCAGGGCCATGCAGGGTGATGCCAACGGATCCATTTCTCCAGCTTCCTTCCTTTCCCAATTAGACCAGACTTGTTCATGCAGGAGATCTCCTCTGCTCGCGTAACAACATCATGTAGCATGTTCATGGCGTCCGTGGATAATTTGTTAAATTGCATCTGATTTCCCCAGAACCATAGTCTCTATATCGCGACCCCAAACAAGACAAGACCACTCCAAACCTTTCTATATACACCGATTACTGTTCAAGTTTAGAGTTAACCAATCTCTAGGATTCAGTGAATAGAATTGATGACCAAGCTCACTTGGGATGAACTGACTCCATAATCTTCTAGCCATAAAACAATCGCGCACCGATCACGGTTCCAATCAATGTCAATGTGTCTCCGCCCAATTTCAGATTTTGTCTTCAGTCAATCATGTAGAGCAAGCCAAATAAAAGTTTGGATGCGAGGCGGTCCCTTCCATTTCCAAGCAAGGCTCCAATAGGAACTCTCTACGTTATTATTATTTGTGGCAAGGGCTATGTAAACCGAACTGATAGAGAAATTCCCCCTTTTTGATTTAGCCCAAAAAAATTGATCCTCACCCTTCCCCTCCATTGGCGGATGGATAGCTGCTATTCTTAGAATAATGGAATTAGGAAGGAGGTGCTCAAAAGATTCCCAACGCTAGTTCCCATTTGCATTTGCAAAGTTAACAACCACCTTCATTAAACTATCATCTGGAATAGGGGCCACAGCACAGCAAACCAGGGGCTTGTCTTTTGTAACCCAATAATCCCACCAAAACCATACCCTTTTACCATTGCCAATATTCCCCCGTATTCCCTTTAAGAGTATCAGGCCAAACACTTACAATCGCCTTCCACAGGTGTGATCCATTTCGAGTTTGTAACACATGAGGGAGAGCGAATCAACTAGCCCATATTTTGTATAAAGAACTTCAGACCAAAGGCCTGTTGGTGAAGAAATCAGCCCCCACGCCAGTTTCATAATTAAAGCTCTGTTCATCATCTTAATGTTTTTCAGACCTAAGCCACCGTAAATTTTAGGCTGGCAGACTTTATTCCAACCGATCAGGCTCGTCTTTCTATGCTCATCTGACCCACTCCAAATAAACCTCTTACATATTTGATCTTACTTTTAACCCCAGCTGGAAGTGCAGATGTCTGCATGGCATATAAAGGAATTGCTTGTAAGACAGCCTGAGTAAGTGTGATTCTTCCAGCAAGGGATAAATACGACGCATTCCACCCTGAAAGGCGCTTTTTTGCCTTTTCAATAATTTCATGATAGGTCTTCTTGGTAACCCGTGAATGAAGCAATGGCATGCCAAGATACTTTCCAAGATCCTTTGTACTTGTAAAGCCAAGGAAATTGCCAAGGCGGGAGGCCTCACCATTACATACATTCTTAGAGAAAAAGGAAATTGCCAATGCGGGAGGCCTCACCATTACATACATTCTTAGAGAAAAAGATTTGGGTTAACCTTTGCTCCAGAACTGTTGCAAAACTCCTCAAGAATCGAATTAATAATCCTTGCCTGATCACAAGAAGCTTCAGCCAGCAGCCGGAGATCATCTGTAAAAAAATAGATGTGAAATGGGGGTTCCATATCTTGAAAGATGTACCAGCTTCCAAGCACCATCATTCACTGCTTTAGAAATGCCATGGGTAAGCCTTTCAATACACAACATAAAAATATAAGGGGAGATAGGATCCCCTTGTCTAATGCCCCTGGAAGGTTCAAAATCCTCCGTAAGCTCTCCATTCTAAAGCACATTCATCCTAGCAATGGTGATACATTCTATAATAATATGGATGATATCGAACGGGATGCTCGTCTCCAGCAAGGTATCAAAAATAAAGCTCCAGCTCAGCCTGTTATAGGCCTTTTCAAGATCCACTTCAATAGCCATATAGCCCCTCCTTCCAGATTTTCTCCTCATGGAATGGTCAGCCACCTGAGCGACAACAATGTTCTTAATAATATGTTGTCTAGGAACGAAACTCGTTTGATGCGGCCCCGTTGATATGAGGGAGGATAAAGGATATTTTGAAGTCTATTTGCAAGCAGCTTAGTCACTGTTTTATAAACCTCAGTTCAAAGAATTATGGGGCGGTACATCTTCAAATTGAAGGGATTATCAACTTTTAGAATAAGGACTCATAGGGTCCTATTAACCTCCCTAGGGATATGCTTACTCGCAAAAATATTTTTAATAAAACAACAAACAGAAGGTCCAATGACCGACCACAGAGACTGGTAAAACACCGTATGGAGCCCATCCACTCTAGGGGCTTTCAAAGGCTTCATACTGAAAATAGTCGATCTTATCTCATTATCATCAACAGAAGCCTGGAGCATATGGAGCATTTCTGAATCGACAAGAGGGAAGCAACCCGTGAGAGCATAAGGATGCAAACCAGCCACATCCGAAGTGCATAATGCAAAGAAAAATTCAACTGCGTGCTTCTTAATATCTTCATCGTTACATAACCATTGGCCGAAATCATCTCGAATAGCTGTAATTTGGTTCTTTTTCTTTTTTAAAATAGTTTACTGATGGAAAAAAGTTGTATTACGGTCACCATGTATCAGCCACTCCCTTTGAGATTTCTGAAACCAAAGTAATTCTTCCTGGTACAGAACTTCTTTAAGCTCTCTTCGAAGCTTCCATTCCAAACGAACAAGACTCTTGGAATCATAAATTTCTAAGGCTCTCTAAATCCCCCCAAGACAAGCAAGCAGCCGCCTTTTCCTGTGGAAGATATTACCGAAGCAGTCTTTGTTCCATTGAGCTACCTTACTAGTAAAAATCGGAACAGCCTCCATATATGGTCATTGGAATTTCAATGGAAGCAACAAAATTTGCAAAGTCTTTGTTCATAAGCCAAGCTGGCAAGAAATGGAACGGTCTGGGGCCATGCATACGCCTTCCCATATTCTCAAAATGAGCCAGCACTGGTCTATGATCAGACTCCAGTTTTGGAAGGTGCAAAATCGATCCTTCGGTGAATGTTCTGAACGAAGCATCATTACAGATAACCCGATCAGGTCTTTTAAACAAAGATCCTCGAGCCCAGTGAATCGTGGCCCTTTAAAGTGAAGGCCATGTAATTTATTTGAGTGAAACCAATTACGAAATAAATTAAAAACTCCGCTTCGATTAATAGAGCGGCTTTCTTTTCTTAAGCATAAAGAATAGCATTAAAGTCACCACCTACACGCTAGGGGCCTTGCACAGTTTTAGCAATGTTATCGAGTTGGGGGCATAGTTGCTTCCTCACAAAAGGGTTGGGACTGGCATATACTACCGTAAGTCAAGAAATAAAATTATTATTCTCAGCAATTTTCATGTTCACAAACTAATTGTGATTCAAGACCAGTTCAATGTTAAGATTATACTGACAGAGGACCCAAATTTCCCCCAAAAAATCAGTAGCCTCAATATGGTGAGTGACAACTCTATGAAATAAGAGTTATTATGACATTTTTAAACTTAATTGATATTACTTAGAGAGTAAATAATGTATTTTTGTTGCATTTTGTTATATTTTGTATAACCATATGTTTAAGTTTAATTTTGATGAATTCATTTTATTTTATATCATTTAGTGCTCTGATTATGTGTGTTTGTACGTGGCTAAGAAGTTCAAATTAAGTCTGAAAAGTATCTAAAAATATCAAATTTAGATATTTGTACCCTATCAAAAGTAAGAAACCATGGCATATATATTTGGAATGGGGACGGATCTATAAGAACTCGCATGGCCCGTTGCGGAGAAGACAAAAGAACTTGGCTATAAAGGAACTAAAATAAGTTTGGAACAGTGAAAATGTTGTAGCCAATGTTGTAGCAACCCTTTTAGCAGCTGCAGATGAGATTTCGCGTGTGTTAACTAAAAGATTGTGATTCAAGATTTTCAAAAATAGAAGACACGCGACTGTAGGCTTCTGGTTGCCCTAATTCCGAGTTATAAAATGGAGCACGCATGAAAAGAAAGGAGGGGGAGCCGTCATTCAGAAAAATAATAGAAAAAAGCAAAAAGAAAACAGAGAAAAAGAGAGATTTGAGGACTGCAGCAAAGAAGTCAAGGAGAAAAAGAAAGAGAGATTGCAAGATCAAGCGAAACCCAATCCCTCATCTTTATTTTCTTGTTTTCTTTTATCTATGAAAATGTATTTGATGGCTAAAACAATTATTGTTACTGTTTCATCAAATATCGTGAACTAACTTTATTGTTGTTGAGTGTTAAACAAGCTTAATAATTATTTGACTGATATTTGCATGTTACTCTGTATTTGCTGTAGCATTTTGTCTTGAGTTTATTTATTGCATATCCATATTTCTGCTGACCACCCATTCAGTGGATACTAGCTAAGAAAGAGCCTAAAAAATGTTTGACTTAGTAGAACAAATCAAAACAATACATGATTTTAGATTGGGCTTCCCAAGTTGAGTTAATCTCGATTTGAATAGGGTCACACTTAATCTAAAATTAGTGAAGAATTGGAAATAGGGATTCACCTTGTAGGGTAATTGGAACCTAAAACGCATAATTCTATACCTAATGTTAGCATAACAACTGGTCGTTGTTAGATTACATTTAGATATAAAATATCCAACAAGCGACAGCTGAGGATGCATGAGGGAATCTGCCCAGTGTTGTAGTAGATGTTGTAATAATAGAATCTTCACTAGATAAACAGTCAATACCATTAAGTGGGTTTAGTCACTCAACTATTCTTTTCCCATTGAGTACATCTCTTAGTTTGATTTGAAAATTTACCTTATTGTGTTTTATCTTTTACAATTTATTTTTTATTTTATTCATTACTTTATTTTAATTTAGACTGAAATTACACTATTAAGATTACTGTAGTAGTTCGATAATATCAATCCCTGTGGAGACGATGTAAATACTCATCATTATATTACTTATTATGTGCACTTACACATTGACACATATAGAAGTAAGAAACCAACAACAGTGAGACTTAGCAAAACCACTGGTTTTTATAAAGTCATTCGCCTTACACCCACTAACTCAAGGCTCTAAGACAACAGCCATGCCAGGCTTGTAATTGTTGGGAAGAGTAGCAAAAGTTATTTGAAACTTTATAGAGGCCGCACCTTGAACATTCCAAAACAAAATAGCTTTAGACATAAAGAGATAAAGATGAGAGAAAAGGACATCCTTATCCCGACGGCTCTAGAGCCTCATGTTCTAGGTCCATGTCGTTTTCATCTTTTAGAGATAGATCATCCTCCGTTGAATCAAACTTTGCATCTCCACTATCTGGCATATAGTCACTGTCATTACTATCATCATCCCAATTCTCATTCAAAGCCACTGTAGTAGCATCAGGAGGCTCCAACGTTGGCTGGTGTTAGGTTGCCACTACAATTCCAACAAAGGGATAGTTTGTTGAGGTGGAGGCCATAGATGTTGGTTTGATGTTTGTGTCATAATTAAAGGAGATAGCAGCGTGGTATAAGGGATCTAAACTAGTTTAGACAAAGATAGGGGCAAGGGATGTTGGTTGGTTTGCATGGGTTTTGCTTAAGTTACGTAAAACACGTAAATTTTGTGGGGAAGTAGGTCTATTAGGCTTCAAAGATTGGCAGTTTTTTGGGTTCATGTATGATGGGGTGATTGCACGTAAGTGGAGTTCTTTTTTATTAGAGGCTAATTGTTAGGTGTTTTTATGGGCCTAGTAGGGTTCCTGGTAGGCGTATGGCTGTCTAGAATAGGAACCAAGCCTTCTCGATTTCATTCCTTGTCTAAGTCTTCTTCCGTATTATTAGCAAGCACTTCAAATTGGGAACCATTACCCAAATTCCTCCAATGATCATTGCCAAAATCATGAAAAATCTCCTTTCCCTTATTAGCTCTCGGCTTTTCTTTTCTAGAAACCACCATCCAAGGCCCAAACTTGAGGAGATCTTGGAGATCCCTTCCAGTACCCTTCTCCGGCAGCACCTCGGCACTTTTATATGCACAAACTAACCCCTTCTCTCCCACTGTATTATTCATACAACCCGATCAGGACATGATTCATAATTATAGCCGTATTTATCACAGCCAAAACTGTTGTTACGTGAATGAAGAAAGAAACAAAATATAGCTATGATAAAAGCAAATGAAATGAGGGCAGTGTGATTTCTTCAAAGAAAACAACTGCATATACCATAATAAAAAAAACATTACAATATAAAGCTTAATAACACCCCACTAGAATCATGGTCCTAAGTTTGCACCATGATCAAAATATAAACAACAAAAATAACCAACACCTAAAAAACAGGAACAATTTGAAACATTCAACTAAGCAACTTTTATGACTCTACATCAACAGTCCTAAACACATCTTCTAACACTCATCCTTGTTTTAGGAGCTGCAAACACCAAGTTTTGTTCTCAGAAACTCAAACTTGCTAACTGGCAGTGGCTTGGTGAAAACATCTGCAGCTTGATCTTCTATTTTGCAGTGGACGAGAACAATAGCTCCATCGTTCTGTACTTCTCTTAAGAAGAATAATTTAATATTAAAGTGCTTAATTTTCCCGTGAAACGCAGGATTGTGAGAGATTGCAATAGCAGCTTGGTTGTCAACTAGAATATTCGTACTTTCCTCTTACTCCAAGTTAAGATCAATTAAAATCTTCCTCAACCACAAAGCCTGATTAACAGCGGCAGTTGCAGCAACAAATTCTGCTTTAGCAGTGAATTGAGCTACAATTTCTTGTTTTTTTGAGCTCCATGAGAAAATACCAGAACCAAGTGTGAAACAGTAGCCCGAAGTGCTTTTCATATCATCAATGGAACCTCCCCAATCGCTATCTGAGAAACCAATCAATTTGAACTCTTTGCTCCTTGTAAATTTGATGCCAAAATTACATGTGTCTTTCACATATCTAAGCACCCTCTTAGCAGTTTTAAGATGTCATTTGCTTGGACAATGCATAAACCTAGACAAAATGCTTACGACATTCAAAATGTCAGGCTGAGTTACTGTGAGATACATCAAGCAACCAATTAGGCTTCTGAAATATGCTTGATCAATCTTCTCTGTTCCATCTTCTTTACAGACCTTCTCCTTTGAGTTCATTGTCATTCCTTTGCAATCTTCAAGTTTAAACTTTTTCAGAATCTCCTTGGCATATTTCTTCTGACAAATGAAAACTTTATATTTATTCTGTTTAATTTCCATTGCAAGAAAGAAGGTCATCAATCCGAGATCTGCCATTTCAAAAACCTCCATCATCTCTTGCTTAAACTTCTCCACAATACACTTTTTGTTTCCTATCACGAGCAGATCATCCACATATAATGAGATGATAAGAATGTCCGCACCATTGTGCTTGACATATAATGTTGATTCAGATAAGCTTTTAGCAAATCCCAAGTTTCGCACGTATTCATTAATCCTGTTGTACCAAGCTCTTGGAGCTTGTTTCAAACCGTAAAGTGCCCTTTTAAAAAGAAAGACTTTGTCTTCTTCTCTTTCCTTTACATAGCCTTCTGGTTGCTCTACATAAATCTCCTCCTGCAGAAAACCATTTAAAAATGCTGACTTGACATCTAACTGGTACACCTTCTAATTTTTTTGTGCTACAACAGCAAGAAAGAGTCTGATGATGTCGAGTCTAGAGACTGGTGCGAAGGTATCTGAGTAATCCACACCGGGTATTTGAGTAAATCCTTTGACCACGAGCCTAGCTTTATACTTGTTAATTGAGTCATTAGCATTAAGCTTGGTTTTGTACACCCACTTAACTCCAATTACCTTTCTATTTTGGGGTCGAATAACCAACTCCCATGTTTTATTTTTTTCAATCATGAACAGCTCTTCATTTATTGCAGTAATCCAATGCTGATCCGTCTTGGCTTCTTTGTAATTCATAGGTTCACACACAGCAACATTGCATCTTTGGTAAACATCTGAAAGTGGTCTTGTGCCTCTGATAGGTCTATCATCCACCATTTCATTCTCCCAATCTTCAATGCTTTGATCTGCTATTTCTAAAATAGGAAACTTGAGTTTTGACTTTTTTGAGGTTGGATCTATCTTCTTTGCATCATCCTAGTTCCACTCTTCATCTTCCATAAAGTGCACATCCCTACTTATAATAATTTTTCCAGTTTGTGGCTGGAAAACTTTGTAAGCTTTTGCAACCGAGCTATAGCCTATAAAGATGCTTGGAAGTGCTCTTTTATTTAGTTTTTGTCTCCTAATCTATGGAACATGAGTGAAGCACAAACATCCAAATATTTATTTTAAGGAAATTCAGAGATGGTTTATAACCATACCAAGCCTCAAAGGGTGTTTTATCCTTCACTGCTTCGTGGGAAGCCTATTTTACAGAAAGATAGCAGTGCTTGTGGCTTCAGCCGAAAATTGCTTTGGCAAGTTCTTCTCATGTAACATACATCGTGTCATCTCCAATATAAATTTGTTTCGTCTTTCGCTGACTCCATTTTATTGTGGAGTGCATGGAGTGGTTAATTGATGTTGGATTCCCGCCTCCTCGAAACCGATTGAATGCTTCGGAGGTGCACTGGATATGTATGATTATTTTGATATTATTATAAATATAAGTGTTTTTATACTACTTAAAATATTAATTGATTTTCATAATAAAATTAGTTTATGTAATTCAAAATTATTTCTTCTTTTTAACAAAATATTATAAATGCTTTTGAATATGTAATTTATTTTGTTATATGATTACATTTATGATTTTGCCTATAAAATATTTTGCAAGCCTAAATTATTATTATGGACATTTATGAATCTGATACAAATATTTTGTGCCCATATACGATTTAAGTCATTTATGATTGTCAGGGGGCCACCTCTTGAGACTATATGGGGGCCACCTCTCGAGGGCCAAAGCGCCTCGAAGTACCATATACAATGCAAAGTGCCACGTATAAGTCATTACATTTATGAATCTGATACGAATGTTTTGTGCCCATGTACGATTTAAATTATTCATGATTGTACGAGGGCCACCTCTTGAGACTCTATGGGGGCCACCTCTCGATGGCCAAAGCGCCGCGAGCATACCTTTAATTCTTTCATCTCCTTTATATTCGTTCTTAAGATAACTCCATATCTCTTTTGCTGACTTCAAAGACAGGATGCGAGTGAAGATGGTGGATGAAATTGTAGCAAACAAGCAGGCCTTTGCCTTTGATTTCTTTGTCTTCTTTCTTTCTGCGCTTTTATCTGTGCCATGGTGGGATTGTTTGGAAGTGCAGGAATTTCATAGTCTTTTTCCACTGCTTCCGAAAGATCCAAAGCTTCCAAGTATGTCCCCATACGTACTGCCCAAAGCTGGTAGTTGTTTCTGTCAAACACCGTCGGAGCTATTGCGGAGAAACTGGCTTCGGTTTCCATGACTTGACAAATTCAAACACATATCCCTTAAGAAGAATGCTCTGATACCAGATGTTGTTACTTGAATGAAGAAAGAAAACAAAATATAGCTATGACAAAAGCAAATGAAATGAGGGCAATGTGATTTATTCAAAGAAAAAAACTGCATATACCATAATCAGAAACATTATAGTATAAAGCTTAATAACACCCCACTAGAATCATGGTCCTAAGTTTGTGCCATGATCAAAACATAAACAACAAAAAATAACCAACACCAAAAAAATAGGAACAATTTGAAACATTCAACTGAGCAACTTTTATGACTCCACATCAGCAGTCCTAAACACATCTTCTAACAAAAACAAATATTTGGAAGATTCTTGTATTTAACTTTCTAGACCTTTCCATCCAATAAGAATTGCGAGACCGCAGGCTTAGAAAGGGCGACTTTAACAACAATTCTAATTTGCCTTGTGTAGCAGACTACATATTATAGTCAATCTGAATGACTTAGCCAATTATTTGTCCAATCATACGAAGGATGATTTGTGATAATAGTGGAATGCCACACTAGGTAGTCGGATCCATGCCATGACTGAATCAATCTCTTCCTTTGAACTATCAAAGTGTGGAGTCCATGGTTGAATGCTGGGTAGTGTCCCATTATAGTCCATGGTCCTGGGACAAAGCAAACTCAGCACCCCCTGCCAATTTGAATCAGACTAGAAATAGTCATTTTCTAATCCTAAGATTGAACTCCATATGATCGGTTGCAAAGGGCGTGATAGCTAACAGATCGCCGAAGCAATTTAATCACCACAGAATATTGCCATGGCTTAATCAGTTGTGCATGAATTTTATGGGAGAAAGAGATAAAGGGCATGTTAACCCCATGCTCAACCACAATATCCTCCAGTTCAAAGTCCAAGTCACTATTACCACAAATTAGGTCATCTATAGCCATTCGATGAGACTCCATCAGTTTGTCCCTGAAGGAGAAGGCATTCGGATTATCACCATCAACACCTTAGGACTGAAATTTGGCTTTTTTTATTGAACGGTCATCATTTAGAGGCAGGAGTCGGCTTTTCCAAAGTCCAGGGCAAAGTCCATTTTTGTAACCTTACTCTATCAACGTGATGTTGACAGTTACTCCATTACTTACATTTCATTGAATAATCACCTTCACTTTATTGTAGCATCTTTTTCAATGAGTAGAACATAAACCGTAACTCATGCATATGAAAAATTGAAGTCAAAATTCTACAGGTATTTCTAAAAATATTTTATGATAAGGAAATATAATATTGACCATTTGAAAAACAGCTTCAATGAAAGGTAAATTAATACCGTTCGTGAAACACATTCAAGGATTAAGAAACCACATCAATCAATCAACCAAATTAATTCCTTGTTTTTGAAGTTTTTGGATTGAAATTTCTTGAAAAAGCAAGTTTTGCTAACAGAGTATTGAGAACGAGAAATTCTTGAGACACATGTTGCATTGTAGGTAACTCAAGCCATGTCAGCTCACCCAATAAACCATCTATAAAATTTCTTACATTTTGAAAAGCTACTAATGTGTAATTGAGATGTTTGTTTGAAATTTTAAGATGTGGTAAAATGATAAAGGTTATTTCATTTTGATAGACAGTTGCCAACTTTGCAAACAAATTCGATACTTATTATCAGTTGTCTCAGTGTCACATCCATCTGGTCATAAACTTTGTTATTATTAAAAAATGTGAAAAGCCAAAGAAGAAATTCTTTTCTATTTCTCATGGAATTGAGACATTGAACGGTTTAAATCAAGACTCGAAACTCTTAAGGTTTGTTAACCAAACAGGATTGAAGAATTGGTCCACCTAGGTCGTTATAGTAAACAGTCAATCAAGTGCGACTGTTTAGATTGCTAATTTCTTAAGGTAATATACCACAGTTTGTTAAAGCACCTCTAGATTTCTTAAGCTCCAAACTTTTTTAGGTGGATGGATAGGAATTAAAGGGAAAAGAGGCTATTGTGCTTTCTTTTTATTGAATTATTCTAAGGAAAATGCAGAATAAATTGGGTTGATAAATAATACTACTCTCAGCCCTTCTAATATAAGTTCCGATCCTAGAAAAACTAAAAGAAAATCATGTGAATCCATTTAATTTGAATTACTATTTGCTCCAGCCTAATTATTGTGAGGAAATGTCCTCTATAATGGTGAAAACATAAGTATAACCAAAAGGGGACCATACCTAAATTCTAGTTAAGTTTTAATTGTTCAAGTTAATTAACTTTTTAGGTTTAGGGATTTTTTTTTACGTTATAGCTTAGCTTTTGATTTATATTTTTTTGATTTCTTCTTTTCTTTTACCAATCCAATCGCATTGTTGAAACCGATTTGAACACAATCCAATTGAATTTGCAGGACAATCCACATATGATTCGAACTCGATTATTTCAAATAGGTTCAGATTAGGTTATTGCACCACCATTATTTCAAGCTATGAACTTGCAAACCTAAATTTGATGGCTAAGAATTGATCAAACAAATAGACGTCTTTGAAAATGCAATAAGTGTAATATTTATCTTCATAGAATAGTCATTCCTATCTTTACTGTCCTTCAATTTGCTATGATTAATTGTTGCTAAATCAGGTTTGATTATAAAGAATTCTAAGCTTGGCTTATAGTGTACTATTATCTTCATAGATGAGTCATTCTCTTATCTATACTATCCTTCAATTTGCTATTGTTGCTTATTGCCAAATCATGTTTAATGCTATAAGTTTTACCGATCGTGTGGCTCTTGTCCTTATCTTTTTATGCAAACACATTGAGTTAACTAGATTATCATCAAATACCTTAATGTAAAACTCAAACACCTTCAAACTTGTTTACTATTAAGCTAAAGATTGTTGACAAAAAAAATTAACCTTTATTGTTTTTAGGTTATGGGGCTTTTGACAAGACCCAAAACTTGGAAAAGATTGATTTGTCATTAATATATAACAAAGTAATACTTGTGATTAGTTTGATAAAGCATCTCTATTTTATTAGACAAGAAAGCACAAAATGTAAAATTAATTTTGATGATGTTAAGAGCTTCATGAATATATTAAGAAAAATATCATCCATTAAGACCAATCATTTTGCCTTGATAAATAAGTGTGGATCATCCTAGAAAGGTAGAACTCCAATGCAAAAAGATTGTTAACATGCATGTTTTCATAATGATGATTTTGATGATAATAAACACGTTTTAAAGTTGATAAAGTTGAAGACGTTTTTAATCAGATCAAAATAATTAAGCCATATGATATGTTGAGCATAGAATAACTTTTTGGAAATAAACATATAACCGTTAATAACTAAACGGCACAGTAACTTTATAAAGATTATTGAAAAACTGATTCTAAAAGAAAACAGTGAAATGTTTACTAAAAAATGGTAAACCAATAGTATCCCAGAGAGCAGGTTCTAACGGTGAACTGTTTACGGATAACAGTTAATCGATAGCATTCTAGAGAGTAATCATCTTGCTAACGGTGAACCGTTTATGGTTAATGATGAACCGATAACAATCTAGAGAGTAATCACCCTGCAAACGGTAGACCATTTATAATAAACAGATAGCCAATAATTTTGAGCAGGATTCTATAACGATAACAGCGATCCGACTGATGAAAACGGTGATCTGACTATTCCAAATTATGGCATAACAATCACTTGCCCAAAGTCAAAACGGTGATTTGACATAGGCTAACGGCGATCCGATTGTGTGCAGAAAGTCAACAACAGCTAGTTTTCAGCTCTGACTATAAAAAGGTTCAGTCAAATTCAAACAAAAAGAGATCCAACATTTATAATTGAGCTTACTGCTTGTCATTGTTGCATTGAATCATACTTTGCGCTTTCATTTGTAAACATATATATTGCGTGAGGAAAATTCTTTTGTAATCTTTATTGTTGAGTGATTGTAAGTGTGGGAAACACTTGGGTTACGAGATTTGGGATAATCTCTAGTTGTAAAGGTTGATTGATGCTTATGAAGTCAATTGTAAAAGTTGTTGAAGCCTTGGAGGCTTGAATGGTAGAATGTTCAAGCCCAGTGAGCTTGGAACCGTGGACGTAGGCAGGGTTGGTCGAACCATGTAAAAATCTTTGTGTTTGAATCTCTCTTCCCTTATCTCTTTACATTTTGATTGGTTTATTTATTATTGTTTTGAATTTGTTTAATATTTGCATTAATTTTTATTTAAGCACAGCACATATTTTAGAAATCCAATTCACCCCCTCTTGGGTTGCATAGTTAGTATTTCAAAGATCTTTTCATTCCTTCAAGTATGGCATAATAGTTTTTCAAGCGTTATATGGAGGGCACATGGTGACAATTATAAATGTTGGAAATTATTTGCAATTCCTCACGGGTAAATCACATAGTTTAGGTTGAAAATTATCTTTATATTCAATGATAATTTTCAATATCTATTTATATTAATTTTAATGATAGTTTAGATTGAAGAGCAAGTGAGAAAAGAATGCTATTATGCAAGAATACAAGTCAATTATACGGTTGCCTTTAATGTTTTCTCAATATATAATGTGTTAAGCTAATGTATTCCATTTCATGATCATGTGTCACACTCTTATATGAAAGATTATTATTATGAAGAAGAACCCTAAATTTAAAGTAGGAATTAGAAGACAAATAAAAGACGATAATTAGTTTTGAAAAAATAAAAACAATTATCATTTAATAAGAAAAAAATTTCTCTTTGGCATTCATGCAGAGATGTAATTCATAATAAGTGTATTTACACCAATAATTCATGTGTACACTTAGGAATATATACATGTCAACTTTTATAAACCAATAAATGCATATACACTAATAATTCATAATAAGAAGTGCACATATTAGTGCTCTTTGTCATATATTAACAGCATGCCCATCTCTTCCTAGTCTTGGGTCATCGTCAAATGCTGAACTACTTGTCTCTTGGCTTCAATTACCAAAACCTATAATGCTGAAATACACACTGCCAAGCTACGTATTAGAGGACAAACAACAGCTATAAAGGATATAAGGGAAGAAGAATGTTGGATGGCAGCTCAAAGTTATGCACAAAACGATGAGAAATCTCAGCTTAGGCAGTAGGCAGCAAGCAATATAGGCTATCAATCGAGCAAGTAGCTTGCTCTTCATTCCTTTGTTTATTTAGTTTTGTTAGAAAGAAAAGATGAATAAGTATTGAAAATTGTACTAGCCACTAGCTTGCTTTCAACATGAATGAAAACTTATTTATTTTTCATGGTTTGTAGCTATTTTGTAATCTTGCATACATAAATTACACGTGTGTCTTTATGTAATTAGCCCACCACCAAAATTTGAAATCTTGAGTTTTACTACATTTATACCAGTAGTATTAATAGGTGTTTGTGATGTAAATATGTTAAAGCATATGATTAAGAGTTGAACATATTTCGACATCTATTAATGATGGGGTGTTGAAAGAAAAGCACTTTAAATTATTTTGTTATATTAGTATACCTACAATAATAATGTACATTTACAAAAGTAGCCCTGAACAAATGTCCATGTGACAGACGTCCTCCAACCTCCTCCCTATCTCGCCAAGCATCAATCTTTTTTCATTTTTACTTACTTTTTTCTCACAAGTCATAATCGACAAGTTTCTTTATACTTTGAAAATCAACAACCACTTTTTCACAAGTTCAATAGTTGAAAATGAAAATAGACATAGTTGAGCTATGTATTAGACGACAAATAGCAACCGAAGAGGATATTAGAGAAGAAGAACATTGGATGGTTGCTCGAAGTTTTGCACAAAACGATGAGAAGTCTCAGCTTAGACATCTAGCAATACAGGCTATCATTCTAGTAAGTAGTGCTTTATTCCCTTATTTATTTTGTTTAGTTGGACAGAAAAGTTAAATAAAAATTACATAATTGCTTTGTTTTGTAGATAAAAATTTTGAATGAGTAAAAACACTAACGTTATACAAATTAGCAATGATGAATTCTATACGTAAGGATAAACTTCGTGTGGCTGTTTGTTTAGAAACAAAAGGCTGCCAGAAAAACAATTAACTTCCCTTAAAAAATAATATATTATTAACAGAAAAGACAATATACTTCGTCTGTGGCCCATGTCAATGCCAGACTTTAGAAAAATTACCGTGAAGTTTTCATTTGGGAGCAAAATAGGAAGGCAGAAGGCAGAAGGAGAAGCGAAACAAGAAGAAACCTCCTGGTCGAAGAATTGAAGAACTTGGCTATTGTTTAGTCTCAAAATTCCAGTACTAGCCCCATATTTGCTCACAAAGGAAAATACATTGTTAATGAATTCATCTTTATCATCATTACTAACACGAAATTTGTGTTTTTTTGTTAATTCTAGGAAAATTTTACTCAACACGAATTTTATATTGAAAGAATTAACAATGAGCCACAGGTTATGGAATTTTAATGGATGGAAAAGTAAATCCATAAAAACAGTATCATTATGCATTCTTAAGATCTAAATCAGTTAATAAGGGTCCATAAATAAATTTAATGAGTAAAAACACTAGTTTTATATAAACTAGGTTTAAAAAGGTTATATTGAGTATTTGTTTAATAAAATTTAAAATTTAAAATTTAAAATTCAAGAGTGTATTTATTTAGTAAACAAGTTTAATTTGTAGTTTTTTGGGATCAAATAACCCCTCTTAATAATAATATTTATTATTAAAATGCCCCTGATGTTAATTACTATTCTAGGCACACTAATATTAAAAAAAAAATCAATTAGAAAGCATGTTTGTAAAGTTGTTTAATATCCCCACTCTATGTAATTTTTAATTAAAATATATGGCAAGGTTTTTATGAGGACTTTAAAAGTGGGGGCCCATAGCGCCTCTATTTTGTATTTATTTTATAGGTGGGGTTATTTAACTTATTTACACTCAAAAAAACTTCTCTAAACACTTTATTACTTTATTACTCAATGCTAAATTTTAAAAAGAATGACGTTATGCTTATTCACTTTGGATATTTATTATGTTGAGTGTATTGTAAAAATAATAAATTAGTAATCAATAATAAAATTAATTAATTAGCAATTAATAATAAAATTAATTAATATCATACATATGATATTAGATGATTGGTGACACAACAGTTAATATCCCAACTATGTATCTAAACTTAGTAAACATAACATTATTGTGTAAAAATCAAGTTATACTCTCTACAATTTTTAAAATGTGAAAAAAGCACCTTACTTAAGAGCCATTTATTTTTTTGACTTAATTGACTTAATTTTAATCAGTTTTTTTAATTAAATTAGTTAAGCCATTAAGGGCCCATTTGGGATTGTTTTTAACAAGCTTAAAAGTGATTTTGAAAATATAAAAGCTAATTTTAGTATTTGGATAAAAAAATATTAAAATTACTTTTGTCAAAATCAGCCCCTCTTACAGCTGATTTTGAAAAATAATGAAGAAGTAGCTTTTAGATTCTGATTTTGATAATCAATTTTATCCTTTAATACAATTCCATAAATATCCTTAAAATTATTACCTAAACCCAAAATTATCCTTATTCAAATTGGAAACAAAATCAATATTTTAATAAATTTTTATTATAGTTCATTAATAAAAAATTATTAATATCAATTTAGTGGTTGAATAATTATTAAATTTGTTTAACTATCAATTGTTTTAAGATAAAAAGAATAAAACATAAAATCAATATATTATAAATTTTCTTTTTAGTTATAATTATTCTAATACACAATTAAAAGTATTGTATGTACATATTTTTATATGTATAAATAAATTTTTATCCTACATTATGTACATTTTATTCATTTATTTTCTCTCAGCAGTTTAACAGTAAGATTTACCAAACGTTCATAACTATTTTTAAACTCATAATACTTCTAAAAATAAAATTTATCAAACACTTAATTGATTTTCTTCACAGCTGATTATTTCTACAACATAACTAACAACAATTATTTTAAAAGTTGCAGCATTCCCAAACTAGCCCTAAATCTGTTTGTTTTTTCAACTTAATGAAAATTTTCAGCCATTAAATCATTAAGTTATTAAGTTAATTTTCTTAACTTTTTTCTTAATCTAAAAAATCTGAATTATATCATTAAAAGATATTCTTTAAAATATTCATATCTAATTAATTAATTTTCATCCTTAACTAAATAAAATTTAATAACTAGTATTATTACCCATCTCTATTTAACTTGTGATAATATATAGTGGTAGATTATTATTATTTTTATCTTTTTATTTTTTTCAAATTTGGATTATTTATCTGCATAATTTTTTATCAATATTTTTCATTTAAAAACATCATAAACTATAATAAAATTTATTAACATATATAATATAAAATGTTAAAGAGTTGTATTCAATTGAATATGATTTATGTTATCATAATATATTATCTTATTTATATTCTTTGAGATGTTTATTATTTATTTAACATTTATAAAACAACTTAATATATATTATTATCGATTCAGACAAAAAAAATCAAGATATCATTCAGATTCAGACATTCAACTCTGTTCAGAATTCAGACTAATTCAAGTTTATTCAAATTTTATACCAGAAAACAAACGCCACCTTAATCTACTAAAATTAGTTTACTCAAAACACCAATTAAACTATTTAACACATCTAAAAAAATTAATAAAAATTTAGTATATAGAACAATAGAATCAAATTATGTTGTAAACAATTTCTTTAACATAAATTTTAGTTATTAGTTTTGTTTATTAAAGAATGTGTTCAATATTAGTTTTATACCTCAATTTTTAACATAACAATTGAAAAAAAAAAGGCCATTTGGGGTAAAAAAAAAAACAGAAGAAGAAGGAGAAGACTACAAAAGATACTTTTAATTTTACTTAATTTTTCTGTAAAGCAAAAAGCAAAAATTTGTTAAAAATATTTTAAGTATTGACTTGCTTCTTTGATCTAACTAAACATTATTTAAGAGTTTGAAATAAAATTTTTAGGGCTTATGGCAAGAGAGTTATATATTAAATAGTGAGTGTGCTATATGAGTGTTCGGCGTAATTGTATTATGTTAGTTTATAAAAGTCTTTACTATAGTAATTTAGATAATGGATATTTTTGTAATAAAATATTTTTTAAAAAATAAGAGTGTTGAGCATAAATTTTAAAATACAAATAACATTACCCTTATTATATCCATAAAAATTTGAATTATAATGTTTATCGTTTTGATTATCTTCATTGAATTTAAGGGATACAAGGCTCACTAAGATTTAGTTGAAGATTGTTCCCAAAAATAAATTTTAAAAACAGCCAATTCCTATAGAAATACACATAATAAATTTTAATTATTCAAAATTTTAATGTAGGGTTCTAAAGTTGATTCTAATTATGTAATTGTCCCTTGTTACGCCGTGATTATGCTTGATCGAGTCCTCTCGATAAGTCCAATCCCTTTGTAATCCATAATTTCTTTTATAGTTAATGCTTTTGATTATTAACTTTTTAGCTATTTTAATCAGGCTGCAGCACACCCTGCATATGCTTGTGACGAAACGGAAGCGCTAGTGAGTTTGCAAGTAGAAGAAACTAGGTTTCGGAATATAGATAAATTTTATTAGAAATATGAATGAATAAAACTAGGGTTTTGGGCCCCTTTTATAGCAAGTATAAATATCGCGAATTTACCACAATAGGCAAATCTGAAATATAATATGATAATTAAATTCTCCTAATCAAAATAAAAAAAGAAAAGCAAACGGCACACAAATCCAAATTCTAGAAGAAAAGATAAAAATCATAAAAGAATCAAGAAAAATAAGGAAAAATCCTAAAAACTACAAAACGACCAAAAAAGAACCAGAATTTCTGGTCTGACCACAGTGCAGAATGGCTAAAGCAGTTCTGAGTTTTATTCCTCTCGTCACAAGTTTCGAAACAATATATTATACGCTAAAAACAAACACATATAACTCAAGTTAAGACTCCAAAAAGTACCCCTCACGACATGCAACACCCTACGTCAGCTTGCCTTCATCACGAAAAGTTTATGGTAAAATCACGAATTATTATGTGTTTTCTATCATCTGTGTCTGCTAATTATTAAGTATTTTTCATCTTACTCGAGTTTATGGTAGCCTTCAGTGATTGCGGCATGACATTGACAGCTGCTATTAAAGCTTGTGAAATTTTGTATCCTGACGAGCAGCACCAAAGCAATTTGAATGTTCCCTTCGAAGCACAAATTTTCGGAGAGGTAAATTTTATTGATAGTTCATATTTTAGGTCCCTGTTTATCATTCCCTATGTCTCCTATATGTGATCCTATCAATAATAATTCCGTATTAATTAGTTTTATATATATTGCATGAGTGATTAGGATGCTCTGCAGCAATGCAGTCAAATTTTGACTAGGATTCTTTGTGGTCTTTTAATATTTGTTAAGAAACCATGTATTTTTCGTTTTGTTATTTGTTAAAGAGTTTGAAATGCACCCTCTCTTAGAATCTTTATGATAATTAGGGGCCAAGACTACTATTTTTTCTGTTTTGTTATTTTGTTGACATTACAGCGACAACAAATTTTTTTTCTTTTATTTTACCTTAGATCATGATGAAGTTTCCTTTTTATTTCAAATCTCATTGCAAATAGGTTGGTTGCATATTTGCATTCTACTTGTCGATGCATGATTCTTAATTTTTAAATTTTAGGTTTATTTCAGTATGTAAATATCGCCCAATGATTTATTACTATGCTGGCATTGCTAATCATTTACTTTGACTACGTAACCACTTTCAAAAATAATAATAATAATTCTAACTAATCAAAAAATATTTATGTTATTCAACCCTTTAGTTGATGAGTTTCCATCCCACCAACCATTTGGTACAAAGAGCAACTCAAGCTTTGCAAAATACAATACCATACAAAAATTGCTTTCTATGTTTCCTTTTGCTTCAAGTGACAACCAAATGAAGCAATTGCCTCACCACTCAAATTACTCCATACAAAAACAACGAAACAAACACATGCTGAGATGTGAGTTTGGTAGTTCCAATCATAGACCAATTTATAGCTATCTCGCTCACCTTACAATAAAAGAATAAATCCTATAAGCTTCAAAGCATTGTATAAAATTCTTGCTGCCTTATATATCAAAGTGTCAAAACATCTTAGTGTGAAACATCTTAGTGTGACCAAGATCCTCTCTATGGAAAGATCAAAGAAGAAAGTTCAGTTATGGAAAAAGGCTATAGTTCATTTTGCTTTGTGTTTTGTTATGGGATTCTTCACTGGTTTTGCTCCAACTGGTAAGAGTAGTTCACCAATTTTTTCTAGTCAAATTTCACCAAAAGTCTCTCCAGAGCAAGCCGGAATTTTACCCCAACAACAAGTAACAACAACACATGCCAACAATGTCAATAGAAATTTAGTAGTCCAAAACCCGGTGCCATCTCCAACAAGGTCTAAAGAATCAGAAGGTGTAAAATTAAAGGAAACAGAAGCCGAAGCAGAAGCAGAATCAGAAGAAAAAGAAGAAACCAAGTTGTTTCCAAGAAGACTTGTAATAATTGTGACACCAACAAGCACAAGAGATAAGTCACAGGTTGTGCTTTTGAGGCGTTTAGCAAATACTATAAAGCTTGTTTCACCGCCATTATTATGGATTGTTGTCGAAAGAAAGTCAGATTCAGATGAAGTATCCGAGCTATTAAGAAAAACAGGCATTATGTATAGGCATTTGGTTTTCAAAGAGAATTTTACAGATCCTGAAGCAGAGTTGGATCATCAGAGAAACGTCGCACTTAAGCACATTGAGCATCACAGGCTGAGTGGCATTGTTCATTTTGCTGGCGTCTCCAATGTTTATGATCTTGCCTTCTTCGATCAGCTTCGAGATATTGAGTATGTACATTTTTTTTTTTTCTAAATTTTATTGAACTTTCTTGTGACATAAGCTACTCTTCTTGTACTTCAATTATGCTGGCAAATGGGCGAAAATTTCAAAGTTTTGGTAACTTTTCAAACATTCACATCATTGTAAGCCTTACATCATGTGATTATGCTTTGATCTTAGCAACTAGTATTGCAATTGAAAGGTGCAAGCATAAGCTTGTAATTGTGTTGCAGGGTGTACGGAGCATGGCCAATGGCATTGCTGTCAGCAAACAAGCAAAAGGTGATAATTGAAGGACCAGTATGTGATTCGTCACAAGTTATTGGATGGCATCTCAAAAAATTGAACAATGAAACAGACGCCAAGCCTCCGATTCATGTTTCAAGTTTTGCATTCAATAGTTCGATTCTTTGGGATCCTGAGAGATGGGGTCGCCCATCATCTGTTCAACAAACCTCTCAGGTAAAGACTCCTTCTCGATTGCGGATGTTTGGATGTGAATGTTTTTCGAATGCATTAGGCAATCATCAAACTAACAAGGTATTTATGGATTGAGAATTGTTGAAGCAGACCGATTTAATTATACTGCTCTAATTATGTTATTTATTCATTAATGCTGTATAATTATTTCATCAATTATGATATAAAAAGACAATTACTATCTAATATTTATTAGTCGTAAAAGCACTCGTAGACTATAAATTAAAATGTTCGTATTAACTTATAGATGGTGTCTCCATGAAAATAATTTTTTTTTCCTTTTACCTTTTTGATTATTTTCAGTTATCATGATCTAGAAGGTAGTTTATATACGAAATGACCATAGGATCAAGCTGGGTCCCTATTACACCAAATCACCAGACTATGATTAGTATTAGATATGTGCTTGAATTAATAATTTAGGTTAAGTGGAGTTTGGCCAACCTCCAACCTTTTTAAAATTTCAATAACAAATCAATTAGGTAAAGTGAGATATTGCTTCATTTTAACACTAAACTTAACCTAGTATTATTTTAAACATGTTAGCTACTAACACTGAGATTAATATATAATTTGAAGGTGCATTTTTTTTTCACATTTTAACACCTAGATCCCTAAGTTTCTATAGTTTATATCAGCTAGGTCCTTGGCCTTTTTTGAATGATCAAAGTACCTATGTAAATTTTCACCACATGCTTAAGCGGAACTTAAAAGTAAAGGGTATTTTGTCATGGTACAGAATGAACCAATTAGGAATTAATTTATCATACAAATGAACGACCTATGTGCTTATTTGATAAATTGTAAAAAATCAAGAATCACAGTGTTATTACCCCAAATTCCATTTTAATTTATAACTGAAAAAAATGCATGCTTGAATGTTCTTACTTCTAATATATCTTTGATTAATGAGGTTATTTTTTTTTTTTCTCTTATAATAGAATTCGATCAAATTCGTGAAACAAGTTGTTCTAGAAGATGAGACAAAATTAAAGGGCATTCCACCAGAAGAGTGCTCCAAAATCATGCTATGGAGTCTCCAATTACCAACTCGGCATTCTCAATTAGCTGCTTTGGATAGTAAGATTGCTCGAAGATATAAATAGAGATAGATAATAGAGAAAATAAATATTATCAAATATAGCCCTACGAGTGAGAGGTGTCTAGTTTTCATAAGTCATAACTTTATAAATTCTTTTTTGGGTTCTTGTAATTCTTTAATATGGGGAATATCTCCCGCTTGTCACGTATTCTAAAGCATAAATGATGACAATGATCTTTTTTTGGCATTTTTGGATGAATTGATTCTTACTCCTCCATTGTATATTATTAAACTTTATCAACTAGTGAATGCAAAATATTATTCCCGAAAAAAAAAATTGTGAAAGGTGCAAGTAAATAACATGTACTTGTAATTCAAAAAAATAAATAAATAAATAACATGTACTTGCTTACAAAACATGCTCATATTATGAAAAATAATGTTAATAATAAAATGAAATCGGTAATTAACAATAAATTAGGGACCTAATTTGTTTAAATTACTCACTACATACCTTGTGTTAAAAATGTAACACAAAAAGCATAATTTTCGGGTTCTTTTATTAATATAACCTTGTTGTTAGTCTAATATACTTGTTCATCCAAAGGTAGGGAGGGTTATGTATGTTAACAGGTCTCATCAGGTCTCATTTTTTCTCAACGGTAAAGTTTGACTATTAAATTTTTTATCTAAGGAATGTAATATGTAATTAATAATATACTAAAAATCTCGATGGTAGATATGGAAAATATTAGTTGTCATTCCCTTGATTATATTATGTGGGAAAAAATAAATGTCAAACTCGCAATCAAATAAATGTGATTCCTTTTTGTTTTTACAATCTAAAATCTACTTAGAATCTAAAATACATATATTGTGGCGGATCTCAAAAAATAATTTAATGGGAGTTAAATTAAATAATAGCAAGATGTAAAAACTCAAACTTGAATGTATAAAATTTTTGGTAATACACTTACAATTGTTCTCTACGCGATTTCATATTCTAAAATTGTTATGCAATAGACTCATTATCAATACTATTAAATACATATTTTTCTACATAAACAATCAAATTATCATTCATCCATTCATCTCCCATCCGATTTTGAAGTTCATTCTTCACAAATTTCATTGCTGAAAATGTTCTCTCTACTATGGCTATGAAAACTGGAAGAATTAATGCTCATGTCACCAACAAACACACTATCGGATACACCTTATCTTTTTTGTCTCAACTATTCTTTTAAGTCAAGGTAAAACTTCTACAATTGTAAAAATAGTTGTTTAAAGTTTAAAAGATGGGGCTATCTAATAATTTGACGGGGGCTATTTAGAATTCTATTGATTTTTCATTTTTAAAAAAGAAAAATGATTTTTTTCTTAGTGGGGGCTCAAGCCCCCATTGGTCCTATAGTGAATCCACCTCTGATTGTAGTATAATCTAGAGATTTATTGAGGCTTAAAAGTCTGCTCTTACTATTTTTTTATTATTTAAAAAGGTAGAGGAGTGAGTAAAATCTAAATTATTATTTTATCTCTTCTCTTTAAAGGTTCAAATCTAAGTGACTAGCCAAATAAAACTGATTAAAAATCACTCGATCAAACCTATGAACTCAAAGTTGTACTCTCCACTAGGAGCATAGTAATGAATAAATAGACAAGTTGATGCGTAGGCCTTTTGACACTCTTCAAAGTTCCTCATAAAACCCCTTTTAATTGAAATTACCCAAATGATCAAGGGCAAATTACTTCATTTCTTATTTTGAAGATTTTAGGATTTTTATGTGTTCTATAATTAAAACATGAAAGAAATACATTTTTAGAGTGAAATTTTGTGAGAAGGTGGTTAATTTTAACATATAGATTTATATTATATAAATTAAATTGGGGGCATGTTAGGAAATAAATTTTAAAAGGGATGTTATAAAGATTTTTCGGGGGTGTTAAGAGAAACACCCTAAGTTGAGGCCTTGAAAATGGATATTCAAGGGTCGGTACTCGGTAGCCCACAAGCCCAAATCCGATGCTACCCCGCATAATTTTTTTTCTAAAATACATATATCTTAACGTAATTTTATTTCGTAAAACACTTCTTTTGACTTGATGAGCCAGTCTCCTCTTTAAAATTTCTCCTAATTGATGCTTGGTTATGGCTCAATAATTCACAATCTCTTTTTTTTTTTTTTTTTGCTTTTTCTTTTTAGTAAATTCGACTTACATTCTCAGTTGTATCATATTGAATTGTAATCTACTCATGTCCAATTAATCAGCTTTCAGAAACACCATACATCCTGTGCTGCATCAAAAAGAAGTATAAAAATGAAAAAAATTAAAAAAAAGTATAAGCATAATGTTTATTCATGATGGTTTTGTATTGAAGATGAGAGTAATTGAAGCTATATTCATCGAATTTGACGGGATAATTGAAAATAAGTTTCAATTATTTACTAAAAATGACGGATAATTAAAAATGAATCAAAATTATGAGTAATATTATTGTAAAACTTTAAATTAAAAACTTTATGCCTAACTGATGTAGTAATTAATACGATTATATTGCCTTTCACACCCACCATCATGCATCAATTTAGGTAAAATTTGGGAATAATTTCAAAAATCGTTGTTGTATTATTATATGGCAATTTCAAAATCCATCTCTTCACAAGCTACTTTTTGAGGTTTGACAAACTAGACAATCAAAGTCAATGACATCAGGCGCGCACAGCACAAACAACATTTTATTTTCTTTTCTGGAAGGAACATACAATTGTTTTATTTTGTAATAAATAATAATGTCGTGTGAAGGTTGAAAATAAATAATGCAAAATTTATCTAGTCACCAACCTTACTTAAATTTTAATAAAATTGTATCAATAATAGCGATAGATATAATAGTTTGTACATGTTTATGATATTCTTTTAATTCATTGAATTTTTTTTTTTTTATAAGCATAGCAACAAGACTAATAATTAAAGAGCAATGCTAGGTATCATAATATATAAGTCTCAATTTGAGTCTCAATTGATCTGACATTCATCATTTGATGGTGGTTAAGTAATTTTCCTAGCTATGAAATCCACCATCAAATGAATGAGTGACACATAACATTAGAATTCAAATTGAAACTCAAATGTTAGGATCCCAAATATTATTGATAATTAAATTTTTTTTTCACTCTTATGAGTAAGGTTTGAACTCAAGATCTTTTGTTTCAATCTGAGAGATTTTACTCCACAGTCTGAGAGATTTTACGCGTGGAGAAGAAGAAAGAATAAGGACAAAGAGTAAGAGAAGTAGCTTTTGATCAATCAGCCTTACTCCTTAGTTTTGATATTTTCTTAGAGATAGAATAAAATGATTATTAGATGAATGTCCAAAATTATTTACGATTCAAATATTGAATATTTCTAAATAATAATACTAACATCTAAAAATTGTGAATAAAAATAGTATAAAACAATATTTTAAAAATTATAAAAAAAATCACCATTGATGATTAAGCACTTTTATTTCGAATGAATTTTATAGAATAAATTTGGATATATATGGCGTTACTATAATTTTTAATGAATCAAGCACAATTTAGTTTAGAATTATATATATTATTGATGATAAGGATTAATATTTGAGTAAGAACTTTAAGTATTATAACGTGGTAGTGTATCTACAATTGTCACATCATGTTAAACGTTAATAACCAACCTAATCTGATAATTTCAAATAAACTGTTATATGTTGTTAATATTAAGAATTTTAATATTTGAGTCACAACTTTAAGCATTATGATGTGGTAGTGTACCTACAACCATTACATTATATTATACATTAATAACTAATTTAATGTGACAATTTCAAATAAACTGTGACATCAATTAGAAATTAAATTGAGACTCAATTACTATAAAGATTATCATTTCTCAACAAATCTGTCTATATATTGGATACTTCCAAGGATCACACATAGAATATAAAAACGTGACAAGGTGTTCGGTGGTTCACAAACCTGGCCCTACAAAAATCCATTTTCTTATAAAAAACAAATATGTAATGTGGGTCAAATTTCCTAACCTCTCCCAATAATGGCATTAGTTACAAAATTAAGTCATGAAGGCTACCTCTTCTCATTTGGGTCGCTTTAATTATGCATTTTATCAATCAATTTCGTTTGTTAAGCTTTCCCCTACCCCACTTCTATGATTACTTTGATCAATTAGTTACATAAAATATCTTCAAGAAAAAATTATGAGGTTTCCCAAGTTAAATTTTCTACATTCATCTCCAAATTCTCAAAACTCTCGTAGTAATAGGAAAATTAACAAGAATATAAGAAGGTTACGCCCAATAATTGGATAGGGTAAAGTTCAATTAATTAACATGTGATATTAATTGGGTAGTTGAGAAAGAGTTGAATGGTGAGCACATTTTATAAATAAATTGCAACGGCTAGTTTTAGTATTTGATAAATAAATTTGATTGCCAGTTCATGTACAATAAAGTTACAAATGAATTGTGTTGTAAGCATGCGTCACTTTCCCTTGTTGACAGAAACAAAGCATATTGGTTCTTCCATTAATATGAAATCAACTATGAGTAATTTCTCTTACACCACTTTACCATAAAATCATGTTATCACGTAGCAATGTCTAATTAATATACGTAATTTTTTATAATATACATTAGGTGTTATAAATCATATTATGTGTATAGCTATTTATTGTGTAATTCACATCGGGATCACTAAAACTCTGAAGTATTTTTGTATTTATCTAAAACGAATGAAAATTTGAAATGATGTTATTTTCTCATGAAATTCATGGAATTTTTTTTTTTTTGTTTTTGCCTCTTAAAAAATCCTAATATGGCTGCTGACTTATTTATTTTCTTATTGAAGTTTTTGAGATTTACTTTTACAATCTTGAGAAAAATTTTGGACCTCGGTTAAAAATCGAAGTAAATTTTAGTATATGAAATCACTCATAAATTATATTTATTATTTAATTATTTGTTCACATTCAAATAGTAATTATTTTGTTGAGAGGGACAGATGGATTATCTTCAAATTTTGAGTCAAACTATGCTAGACGCAACTCATTTGAATTATCCATTATATGTGTAATGCTACTTGCTTACAACTATGTGACCAACGTGTCACACTATTAAGTTAATATTAAACAAGCACAACATGCATTAATAAAACCATAAAAGAAAATAATAATAATAAAAGAACGAAAAGTAAAAGAACGGAAACAACAAATTGAATATTTTTAATTAAAATTTTTGAGAAATTATTGGGTCTTATTCAAATGTGCAATGGATAATTGGATATGGACATTTCAAACTCAATTTTTAGAAATTATCTTCAAAGGATAATCTACTTAGTTAAATTAAATCTCTCAGTGAAAGTAAATGTTATTGTATGTTTAAGTTTAAGAGAATACATTTAATAATTCCAATAATTTAAACTTATTATAGAGTGATGACACAATCACAAACTCTTGTATAAATTTAGTTTGTACAAACTGATTTAATATTAATTTATTGATTGAAAAAAAATATAAAATAATGAAAACAAATCATGTGGACCTAGAGATATTTAATTCAACCAATTAAATCATGCCATATCAGTTTGTATAAAATAAATTTATACAAAAATTTATAGTTATATAATTACTCATATATATGTTCAATATTATTTTACAATTATTAATAGTCCATAGTTAAGGTAGAGTTGTTTCACCGTAGAGCAATGTCTTATAATTATATAATTAAAGTATAATAAAAATAAATAAATTCATGGTTGTTAATAGCGTTTTACAGTAAAACAACTATACCATAACCAGACCCTTATTAATATTATAATTGAAAGGGTAGAGACCTCAAATCAATCTATCAACACAATAACAATGAATGCAATTCAAAAATCAAAGAAAATTTCTCCATATAAAAGTAAAATTTATTCACAAATTGTCATGAGTAGGAATCGAACCAGTTCTTCATAATGTTTTTTGGGCTAATAGAAGGGTGGTTTAGTAGTGCAGCACCAAACTTGCTGTTACAAGTGGTGTAAGTGGTGCTGATTAATGATTAAGGTTAAAAACATAAAATATAATAAAGTTGAGGGCTTAAATAGAAAAATAATCAAAAAGTTGATTACACAGACAGGATTGACACTTTTTGCTGAATCACAGGGTTAGTTGCCGAACGAACAGGAGAGGGACGGAAAAAAACAAAGTATCGAATCATATTGATTTTTCTTCACCAATAAAACAGCGAAGGCATAGCGGCGATCAAAATTAAAAATAAAATAAATAAAGTGGGACCCATTTTTACAGAACCCAAGAAGTGGGGTCACACTAGCTAAGAAACCAGCTGGTTCTTCTTCATCCCACTCTTGCTATTATTCCATTCTCAAGATCTGATTTTTTTTTACTCCTCTTAATTTTATCTCTCTCTTCACACACACACACACACACCCACAGCAACTCATCTTCAACTACAACAGCAACTCTTCAAAGGTTCAATTTTTTTTGTTAATGTTCTGTAAGTAGAAAGAAGAGCACACAAGCCCATCTTCTTGTTTTGTCTTTTCCCATTCAACTTTCGTTAGCTTGTTTGAGATCTGGCGGTCACCACTTTTTTTCTTTTCCACTGGTAAGCTGCATTCATCTCCTTTTGTTGTTACTTTTTTAATTTAATTTTTGTATGAATTTCATGTAACTGCTGTGGGATAATGCCCTTTTTAGCTTGTGATTGTGAATGAAATAACATTAACATTAATTGTGAATCAATGTATTGGCATTGTATAGGACAGTTTTTTTTTTTAACTTTTTAAATGTGAATTTTGAGTTACAAATTATGATCTTTTGTTTGGTTTATGAAAAGGGGTTAGTAATTGAGGAATGATAAGGTGATGGGGAAGAAAGGCAAGTGGTTTGCTAGTGTAAAGAATGCTTTCAGCCCAGAATCAAAGGAGAAGAAAGACAAGGTCTGAGGAATTTCCTATTTTTTTAATTTTTGTGGAATAACTGTTACTGTTAATGGTTTTATAGTTTTAGTAATTTTGGTGGCTGTGGTTTTAGAAATCGAAGAAGAAATGGTTTGGGAAGCAAAAAGAAGATGGTTCCACTTCTGCTTCTTTCGAAACTGTCAAAACAACGCTGCCTTCTCCTGCTACTCCTCTTCAGCCAGAGGAGGTAAAAATAGCTGTACCGGAGAATGAGCTGAGCAACCATGTAGCAAATGAGGAAGTTGCTACTGCAGTGCCTACAATGGCTGCTGTTTCTGCTGGTCAGTCTGTAACTGAGGTTCGGATTGTGACAAATGCTCGCTTTGCTGGAAAGTCAAAAGAGGAAGCAGCAGCAATTAGGATTCAAACAGCTTTCCGTGGTTACTTGGTATGTGTTATCCTATAGCATTTCATTTAATTACGTTGAGCTTTTTGGTTCATTGGAGGATCAAGTGGAAAATGTTTTGTCTTGTTTTTTCATGGCCTTCTTTTTATTTTTTGAATTGATTGGAATATCATCTTGGTCCATATGGTATGTGGCTGAATATCTGACCCAGTTGTGTATGCACATCCTGTTATAGATGTAATTGTGCCTTGATGGAGAAAATTTGGAATGAAAGAAGAGTTAACTTGTAATGAAGAGCTATGCAGATTAAGAAATTGAGCTATTTGTTAATATATGTTGGTAATAGCAAGTGTTATGCAATTTAGTGGACCCCCTCACATTCACAAATTTATGTGTTTTGCATATCAGTTGGAATTATATATCCTGCTGTTTCTCAAACAAAATAACCACATATTCCTAATCATTTTTCATTCATAAAGGAGAGACAGTTAATTGTCCTATGCTTCTGTCCTAGGTTATCATTGTGGTTTGTTGTGTGGTTGTATTGTCATTCTGCAAGTTCCTCTCTTTTCTCCTTTTTTTCTTTTTATAGTTTTTCCTTTTAACTCTTTGAAAAAATCTTGTTATCGTCGTATTATATTCTGAGTTTCTTCTGGAATTTAAGAGCTGGGCTTTTTTTTGCATTTCTTGTTTTAGGCAAGAAGGGCATTGAGAGCTTTGAGAGGTCTTGTCAGGCTAAAATTGCTTATGGAAGGACCAGTGGTGAAAAGACAAGCTGCTAACACCCTTAGATGCATGCAAACACTCTCCCGTGTGCAGTCTCAAATTCGTTCCAGGAGGGCCAGGATGTCAGAAGAGAATCAAGCACTCCAGAGACAACTCCTGCAAAAACATGCTAAAGAGCTTGCAACGCAGGTTTTTGTTGTATCCCTTTGTTAGCATATCTCTGTATAATTGTCCTGCTCACTTGGAGGGAATTTGTTATGGCAGATTGTGTCTATATTCCCTTAAATATGAAAGTCCTAATGCTTTTAGGAAAATCAAATCCAATAGCCATGACTAGTTTGAGCATATATCCCGAAACTGTGTTTTGCAAAATTAAATTATTCATATTCGTCTCAAATTTCCATTTCCAACTTTGGTGAAGTGAAAATTAGATCTTGTAGATGTTCGGAACAAAGTTTATTTTCTCAGACGGCGTTTGGCTTCTCAGAGAGCCAGTTAATTTTTCATCTATAAATGCCATTAGCTGTTTAAGTGGCTTTTTATCCCTGCCCTTTTGCGCTGAGTTCAATTATTTTGAATGTTGAAACAGATGGGGGAGGATTGGGATGACAGCATACAGTCAAAGGAGCAAGTTGAAGCGAATCTGCTAAACAAGTATGAAGCAACTATGAGAAGAGAAAGGGCAATGGCTTACTCATTTACACATCAGGTGACATAGTACTCTTTCTAGTTTCACTGTTAGCTTGCAAGAGATTATTTAATATTTTCAATTTTTCGTTTTATCTTTCTGTGTCTGGCTGTGACTCAAAAAGAGAGAGTTAGGCTTGGCTATGGGAAATCCTGTCTGCCAAATGATGATCTAAACAAGGCTAGTTAACTTTTGAACTTGTATTTGCAGCCAAGTGAGCTATTTAAATTTAGCTGATGTGGTTGCATGAGTCATTGATATGTTACTAGGTTGCAGTCATAGAAACCTTGTACCTATTTATTATATACTTTCCATGTCCATGATTGAGATCTGGCCTGTGCATTGCTTGATAATTTGATGAAATCTTATTTTTGATGCTGCTGTACAGCAAACCTGGAAGAATTCTTCGAAGTCTTCAAACCCAATGTTCATGGATCCGAGGAATCCCACCTGGGGTTGGAGCTGGTTGGAACGTTGGATGGCAGCTCGGCCATGGGAGAGCCATAGCGCGACTGAGAAAGAACCTAACAATGATCAGTCATCTGTAAAAAGTGCAAACCGCGGCATTGTTGGAGGAGAAATCAGCAAATCTTTTGCTCGCTATCAACTCAATTCTGATAAGTTTTCCCCAACAACCAATCAAAAAATTAACAAAACCCCAAAACATCAGTCCCCATCAACTCCTACCAAGCCTGCATCTTCAACAGTTGCAAAAAAGACAAAGCCAGCTAGTCCAAGGGGTAGTGTTTCAGGCCTGGACGATGATTCCAGAAGCATGGTGAGTGTGCAATCATATCGAAGGCACAGCATTGCAGGCTCATCAGTGAGAGATGATGAGAGTCTACCAACCTCTCCATTAGCTCCGCGTTATATGGTACCCACCGAGTCTGCAAAAGCCAAATCCAGGTTGCAGAGCCCATTGGGGACAGATAAAAATGGTACTCCTGAGAAAGCAACCCCGGCCTCTGCTAAGAAACGGCTAGCTTATCCACCTTCTCCTGCCAAGCCAAGGCGGCATTCTGGTCCTCCAAAACTGGAAAGCACCATTAATTCGGAAATCAGTGTGGCCAATGGAAGCAGTTAAAGCAATGACAATCCGGTCTTCCCACGTCCACGGAAAAGGAAAATAGAGCATGATATTATTCAGAATCTTCTTCAGCTGTTACAGTTTTTATTTATTGTTTTGTGGTGAAATCAGTCTCATGAGGTCAATCATACTATTTGATTGCCTCTCATTTATCCTTATTTATCTGTTCATTGTTTATATTTACTCATTTACCACTATCGGTTTATTTGTTGACTTTCGTGATGTTGACCAGTTATCTGATTGAGTTTAGCATCATTGTATTTTCATAAAAGAACACACATTTGTTATGTTGTTGAAATTCTTGATTCATTGTATCAACTTATAATGAATATTTAATTTCCTATTTCTTGTTTATTCGAAGTTCAATGTGTTTACTTGACTTTTTTTTTTTTAATCTCCTGCACAATTAAAATTGTCCGAGTAGATGTTGAGCTGTTTATTTGCTATACACTAAAATATCGATAAATTAATAATTTATTAATTTATTAATTTATTAATAATTTATAAAGATAATATCATGTTCGTATAGAAACTTTTATGAAGTATGGTAGTATAATTAAATAATGTGGTGATTGTATCAGGCTATATAATATAATTCTAATTTCATCTTGAATGAGTGAATCAATCACTTGATAATCCTTTCACTAGATTTCATAGTTAGATCATAATTACATAGTGACTCATTAGATAAGATTTTGTTAGAGGTAATACATTAAGTTGATCTTTCTTTTATTTCTCTTAACATGACACATAAAATATAACAATGGCTTCTCATTCGAAAGGTATAAAGAAAGCTACAATTATCAATGAAATCTATAAAACATTATGCTAGTACAATAAAGAAAATCATAACATAACATGTGTTAAGTTTCAAATAAGTTAATTATTAATTTATGTATTAATTATTAACTTATTTTTTTAAAAAAATTATTATCTAATAAATTTATTAAATTATTAATTTACCACATTGTCTCCAAGTCAGGACCGATAAAAACTATTATTTAATAGAGATTATTAATTTATCGAATATTAATTTAACGAAATTCTAGTATAATTGTTTTGTACATCCCAACTATCAGTGCCTTCAATGTTCACAACTAGATGTTACATGCAAAAATCCAACCCGATAATAACGAAATTGTCCCTTTTGTTTCAATAGCTTTTAATCTAGTGCTAAGTAGTGCCCGAAGGTCTAATTATTTATGTGAGATACCAGGATTTATAAAATAAAAATTGTGTATGATGACTTTTTGGGAAAAATCCCTTTTCACCATTAGAGTTTGATTGCATAGACCATTTCATCTTTGCTATTTAAATAATAAGTCATTTTATCTCTATTTTTTAAACAATAACTCAAAATACTCTTTCATTAATTTACTGTTTAATTCATTGAGAGGAAAATAGGATTTTCAATTAAGTATATATATAAATTATTTAAAATAAAACTCTCAAACAAAATTAAATAACATTTGAATTTCTACATAAATTTATAATTTAATGACAACTTAATGAATAAACAATAATAACACTAAATAATATGTAAAATATACATTCATGACAAAAAAGAACATTGATTTCATAGGCATTAGAGGGAGTTTTTTTTTAGGTCCTTTAGCTTGTTACTAATTTTAATATGGTTAAAATAATAAATAAATAATCAATTAGTACTATTACTTTACCAAAAGTAAACACAAACTCCTTTATTTACATAAAAAAACACACATTAAAGACATAAAAACAAAAAAAAAATTAAAATACTAAATAATAAAATATAATGCATTATATTGTTTTTTTAATCTTTTAATGTTCCCCTAACTGTGATATGGACATTGATCTTTGATTAAAAAATTATTATTATTATTATTATTATTTAGTTGACTTCATAAAAAATATTTAATGAACATGCGTGCGCACAACACACACGCATAATGCTGTAATCACTTTTGGTATGGCAATATATATATATATAATGACAAAAATAATAATCATTTTTGTTATGGCAATTGAAATAATATGAACTCCTATTTATTTATTATTTATGTTACATCAAATGTTCTGTGAGTACAAGTTATTTAATGCCTCAAACTCACTCTTACTTTTTTTTTTTGGACCATGAGAGTTATTTGTCTTTATCTCAATTCTTCTACCTGTTATTGGTATATATCTCAATTTCGTTCTTTTTTTTTTTAATCCAATTTTCTTATCTTTGCGTTTATATAATCAGAAAGTTTTTGGTTGTTATCCTTTACCATCCAACTTCGAAGAATTACTTTCATTAGCAGGGAAATATCAAATGACAAATAAATTTTTTTTTTAACTTAAGCTTAAGAGTAAAAGAAGAAAAAGGATTTTTTTGTTCATTGGATAACAAACTCTTTTTAAAATCATGGGATTTCTTTTAGTCATGAAAACTATCTAAAAAAAAAAGATATAATAACTTCAGCCTTGTCGTTGATAATGAGAGATATAGATAGTGTTATTTTTGTTTTATTAAGTTATTGTTAAATTTTTAAATTTATATAGAAAGTCAGATGTTATTTAATTATTGTTGAAATTTTTCTTTAAAAATGGTTAATATTTATTTAATTGAAAATTCTATTTTGTTTTTAATGAATTATACAGTAAACCAATTATAAATTCACAGACGAGTATTTTTAGCTATTGTTTAAAAAATAGGATGAAACAAACTATTGTTTAGAAAGCAAAAATGAAATAGGCTATTGCATCAAATCCTAGGAGTGAAAAGTATTTTTTCCCTGACTTTTTGTTTTTTTAAAATGCATGTTCGTAACATTTAAAAATTAAAATAAAAAAATTTAAAAAAGAGAATAGAAAATAGAAATGAAAGCTCATAGAATGAAGCATCATTGACCTTCTTGTCTTAATCAAGTTTGCATCTACTAAATTTACCGTAAATGATAATTTGGGTTCCCACTAATTTAGCATTTGATATCTAAATTTTCACAAAGGTTACGAGTTATAAATTACCATATTAATTAAAAATATTTCAAGTAAAATTTGAGATAGAAATTATGAGTAATGATGGAAATCTAACATTTTTATTATAAATTTCATTTCAAATTATGTGTCTTTCATTAAGCTGTTGTTAATTTTTACAATATTTAAATAGATTAATTATATTATTTAACCGACCACCAACCAATTAATGAATGTCATGTTATTAAAAATAAATTTTTAAAATAAAAAATTTGAGATGTGTAATGCCATTAAAAAATTATATATATTTCAGTTATCTAATAAACAATATTGTTATTATTATTAATTTGGTTAATTCCTCTTCTTTTTTTTTTAATATTAACTAAGCCGACAAAGTACAAACTTCTTGTTGAGTCAACATCCATGCATTGCTGTATGTCATACAGCGCATGCAGAAAACCGGTATAACCGGTTTTTTGACCGGTTAATGTAATAAGAATTACAATTTTATTTATTTTTAATGTAAAAAAATTATGAAAAATTAGAAAAAAGATAAATTTGTAATTAAATGAGGCAAAAGATTGTAATAATTTTAAATTTATAAATAATACAAGAAACTATAAAAATTTATAAATATGTCAAAAAAGAGCTATATTCTCACTTATTTTATCGCATTCCAATATTTATAGTGAATTTTTTCAAGTTTATTTTTAAATTCCTACTTTTCGTTAAGATTTATCTAAATTTTGGTGACTTATTTCAACTCATTTTTCTACTAGTAGTTTGGTCATATATTTTCACTCTTTTCATTAAATTTCAATTTTTTAGGTGGGTATTTGTAGTTTACTTTTTATATCTCTACATTCTATTAGACTTTATTTATTTTTTGGTGAGTTGTTCCAACTTATTTTTCTACCACTTTTTGGTAATATATTCCTACTCTTTTACTAAATTCTAACATTTTGAGTAAATATATCAAATTCAGTTTTTAAGTCCTACTTTCTGTTAAAATTTTTCAAATTCTTTGTAAGTTGTTCCAATCTTTGGATTAACCTCTTCAACTCTTATTCCCACCAAATATTGATTCGATATTCCTACTCTTTTTATTGAATTCCAACATTTGGGTGAATGCTTCAAGTTTATTTTTTAAATCTCTATTTTTCATTGGAATTGATTGAATTCTTATCAAGTCGTTCCAACTTCTAGGTTATGCACTTCCACTCCTTTTTCTACCATTTATTGGTTCTATATTTCTATTCTTTTTATTGAATTCCAACATTTGAGTAAATATATCAAGTTCTGTTTTTAAATCCCTACTTTCTATTAAAATTTATTAAATTCTTTATAAGTTATCCTAACTTTTTGATTAACCTCTTCAACTTTTTTTCTCATCAGGTTTTGGTCCTATATTTCTACTCTTTTTATTAAATTCCAATATTTGGGTGAATGTTTCAAGTTTATTTTTCAAATATTTACTTTTCATTAAAATTTATTAAATTCTTGTCAAGTCATTTCAGCTTCTGGGTTAAGCACTTTCACTCATTTTCCTACCATTTATTGGTTTTATATTATTGCTCTTTTAATTAAATTTTAACATTTTACTTGGATGTTTCAAGTTTATTTTTTAAATTCGTACTTGTTGTTGGACTTTATCAAATTCTTATTAAGTTTTTTCAACTTTTAGATTAAGCTTTTCAGCTTTTGTTTCGACCACTTTTTGGTTCTATATTCTTACACTTTTCATTAAATTCTAATATTTTATGTCGATATTTCAAGTTTATTTTTCAAATCCATATTTACTGTTGGAATTTATCAAATTGTTAGTAGGTACTTCCAACTTTTGGTTTAAGCTCTTCAACCATTATTGTCACTACTTTTTAGTTTTATATTCCTATCTTTTTTTTTTTTTATTGAATTCCAATACTTTAAGTGAATATTTCAAGTTTACTTTAAGATCCCTGTCTCTCGTTAGAATTTATCAAGTTCTTTGTAAGTTGTTTTAACTTTTGGGTTAATATTTTCAATTATTTTTCCCACTAATTTTTAGTTCTATATCCCACCTATTTTTATTGAATTCTAACATTTTATGTGGATGTTTGAAGTTAACATGTTAGATCCCTACTTCTCATTAGAATCTGCCAAAATATTGGTAAGTTATTCTAATTTTTGGGTTGAGCTCTTCCACTATTTTTTCTCACCATTTTTTGCTTCTATATTCTTACTTTCTTTATTGAATTCCAACTTTTAAATCCCTATTTCTTGTTGGAATTTATCAGATTATTGGTAAGTTATTCCAAATTTTAGGTTGACTCTTGTACTCTTGTCTCTACCATTTTTTGGTTCTATATTCCCACTATTTTTAATGAATTTCAGCACTTTGTGTGGATATTTCAAGTTTAGTTTTTAAATCCCTATTTCTAATTGGAATTTATCCAATTTTTGTAAGTTGTTCCAACTTTTGGGTTAACTTCTTCAACTTTTTTTTTATTATTTTTTGGTTTTATAATCCTACTCTTTTAATTAAATTCCAATTCTTTAAGTAGATGTTTCAAGTTCAATTTTCTATCCCTACTTTCTATTAATGAATTTCCACTCCATTTTCATGAATATTTTAGTTACATATTCTACTTTTTTAAGTATATTTCAATATTCTGGATGATATTCGAAGTTTACTCCATAAATTCTTTCTGTCTATTATGAATTTTTAACTTTTTGGTAAATCATTCCCACTTTTGGGTTAAATTCTTTCTACTCTACTTGTACCCTATCATGGTTTTATATTCCTATTATTTTCATTGTATTCCTGCACCATAGGTGCATATTCCAAGTCCTTTTTTTTTTTCACTAACAATAATATTATTTTGAAATAAAAATAATCAATAAAGTGAATTATATTTGACTCCTTACTATTTTAGTAATTATCAACTGAGCACACAATACTGAAAACTCTTTATTTCAACCCTTAATCTTTGCAACATTTTGGGGCCATAATCCAAGTCCGTTTTTTTTTTCCCGTTTTATTTCATTACTTCGTAGATCTCTTGAACCTGATTGTATGTAAACTTAAGCTTTTAATCATTATAAATAGTTATTCTCGTTTTATTATTTTAATTAATAGCATTTAGTTATCTTTAAAATTGAAACTTACTTAATATACTTGACTTGATAACATTTCTTGAACTTAATTTTATTTATATGAATTTTATTTATATGTCGCTTTTGATCTTATGTATGATATGCTTCATTGTGCTTATTTATCTTTAAAATAAATTATATCAAGAATTAAATTTTTCTTAATTTGTTTAAAACTTTAACCGCTGTATTTTCTTTTCAAAGTAATTTCTTTAATTTCTAGTCACTTTAACCAAAAATGCATATTATTATTTTACTTGTATTATTACTGCTATTACTATTTATTTCACTATTACTATAATAATAATAATTATTATTATCATATCTCATGAGATTTATAGTTAAATGTACTAAGTATGGCCCGCGCTATATTTCAACTCTTTTAAAATTGCCAAGATGTTAATAACATTTTGATTACACAATTGATTTTTTATAAATTACAAAACTTAAGAACTAGTGTTGAAATATCTTTCTCCATTTAAAATTATTATGCATTACTTTAGGAGATTTGGCCATCTTTCCCTGATCTTTTGACCTTTGTTCATTTTTATGCTCATTTACCATTTAAATAGTCATAATTAGCCCACAACATATTTTTCTGGTTTATAATTTGTATCATTGTCGTTTAAAATCTTGGTATGTATATAACTTTCCATTTACAAAATAAGTTCTCAAATTTTTCATGACTTATATCATTTCTAAAAGCTATGTTGTTGATCTTCATAAACTTATTAGACTTCATAAATTTCATAAAAAATTTAACAATAAACAATCAGCACATTCAATTATTATTATTTATGAATTACAATCTCATAGATTTTGACGGTTCTCATTTTTCTCTGAAAAAATTCTAGTTTCAAAAATAAAATTCTATTCAAATAAAAAAAAATCTAAATTCCAGCTTTAGGCCAAGAAAAAAATCAACTATAACAAAAGAAAAATGAATCACATTGGTGAAAATACTCAATTGAATTGAATCTTCATTTACGCATGCCTAATCACTAATACAATCACTGGCACATAATTGAACATTTGGAAATAAGAAATAATAAAAAAAATACAAGTAGAATAATCCACAGTTTCTAAGATTAGAGTAAAAGCAAAAAGATGCACAAATTAAAAATAACAAGAGTTCAATCTCTATTTTTCTGCATTTACATTCCTGCTACAAACTATTGCTTCATATCATATTTTCATTTACTTATGCGAATGAACAACACTGTAGCAAGCAAATCAAAATCCTCCAAATGAAAAACTAAAGATAGAAACTTAAAAAATAAAAGGAAAAAGAATGAAAAATTGGAGAGGTAGGAACAAAAGAACTAAACAGGTGACTTGATTAGCCTAAAGATTCATAACATTTGAGGAAGCAAACAAAACGTTCATGCTTAACAAATCAATAAATATAAAGGAACCAAAAAACAAAGTCATCACACAGCTAATCCAAATAAACAAAACCGTATCTCAATCCATGTAAACCAACACATTTGCACAAGAGCACAATCCAAATGAATATTGAACAAATCCATCCGTCGGTTAATGAAAGTCACAAATCCACAAATACATTTTCAAAGCTAAAATGAGAAAGCCTATCATTCCAGTGGTGTTGAAATATACAAAAACCATATGTCATACCTTATAACATTGTGATTAGCACCCACAGCTAAGAAAATCAACAAGAAAATTATCTAACCATTTCATGTCATTCTTATGCTTAACCGAAAAAACATATGTTGTTGAACAAATGAAAACATTAATTGAGTTCATAATTGACAAAATTGAAAGCCCATTTAATTTCAGATTCTCTCACAATTATAATGCACAAACAACATCCTAGTCTCTATTTAAACTTTATAGGAGCTACACACACACCTAAAATCTCTTGACTAATGAAATTGTTTATCTGTAATATTTTCATGATGAAAATAGAAGAAGCTCATCAATAAATGGCGAGGGCTGTTGAACTGGTGATTGATACGCAGGACAGCGACGACGACTGATCTAGTGCCATTAAAACAGAGACAGCACGATTGCTAGGGTGGTGGCTGGCTTCTCGTGCTTGATCATGGTTAAGGCGAGCGGCTGGGTTTCTAACAGTGGAAGAATGAAATGTATTTATATTTTGAATCAAAATTTGGGGAAAAAAATTAAAAAGTTGTAAATTTACACAGTAAAAAAAAAAATCCATAATTGTGTTTTATCTTGGCGGTAGTTTTACCCGCTAAATGAAACCTAATTGTTTTAAGTGTTTCACCAAAAATATAATTTAATCTAAGTTAATAAGTGTTGAGTTGTGTACTACATTGACTAATAAAGGAGAAATATTTGGGTTTATAAAGAGATAGGTCACTCCACTCAAGAGATTAGTTTTTTGAGTTGAATACCTAGAAATCCTAAGCCAAGCTCCACTTAATATATATTTTATTTTATTTTATTATATTTAAATATTATTCTCATTAGTACAAAAGTTACATTTTTTTAAAAGCAAAATATCATTAAATTTATAATGTAATATTAAGAAAATAATATAATTAATTTTATTTAAATAAATTAATATAATTAATTTTATTTAAATATATTTTTATCATTAGCACATAAGTTAAATATTTTATCTATATTTTCTATGAATTAAAAAAAGTATATTTTCTTGCAAAGTTGAGGGGTCTTTGGTATTTTTCTAATTTTAAATTGATTATCTGATATTTACCTAAAATGAGGGAGCTGTATGATACTTACCTTTTATTATTTGCTGCTTCAACCAATTAAAACGACGGTAACCGACTAACCGGTGGCCGGTTATGTGCAAAATTAAAAAAATAATAAACAATACAGCCGCTGTATCCCATACAGCCGCTGTATTCTAGATGGACCCCTTCTTGTTATGTTACAATTCAACACATATAAATTCTTAATTGACGAAAGTACCCTTATGTGACGTTTTATAAATTAATATATACGTGCTGGAAAAGAAAGCGCAAAACCCTAATTAAACTTAAAGCACAGAGTTGTCAAATGTCCATGTCCATTTTTTCGATCTCTGAGATATTTTGAACATGGTAAGTTCTCTCTCTCCCGCCCTCCCTCCCTCCGCGAAGCTATAGTTTAAGGTCCGTCTAGCTGTTGGTACTCCGCATCTTCACGGAGAATTCAATTTCACCGGCTTCATGTCGGAGATAGTGGGGCAGTCGTTGCACCATTCGTGCACCTTAAATTATCATGAAATCTTTAATTTTGATGCAAAATATGCCAACTTTTTCCATTAAAGTTTTATTTTAGGGTTCAATAATTGTCATGCTTAGGAGTATTAGATTTTTTATTTTTAATTTTCGATATACAGATCGGAACGTAATTTTCTAAATCCTCCCATTAGGATAGCTAATTACGTATTGATTACTATTATGCCTTATGTGTAGAGCAGGGATAGCTAGGGATTTTTGGCTTCTTAGGGAAAAAAAGTAGAAAATAAAAAATGATTTACATGTAAAACTTTGAACGTAGTTTGATATGAATTTAATTGAAGAAGACTTTAATTTCTTATTTGTGTTAGTATTAATGAACTTCATATTACTTATTGGGAGTTATAATGTAAAAGTCGAATCAGGTTGCACCATTGATAGCGGGAATGGCAGTTGCTGCTGCTGCTTATGCTGGTAAGTATGGCATCAGGGCCTGGCAGGCATTCAAGGCAAGACCGCCCACAGCTAGAATGCGGAAATTCTACGAAGGTGGTTTTCAGCCTGTTATGACGAGAAGGGAAGCGGCTCTGATACTTGGAGTCAGGTACAATTGATATCTGCCTGTCAAATAATATATTTGGTTCTCGTGTTATTTTCAGTTGGCTTTCAGTTAGTTTGAGCTGCTTGGCTAGTTATGAAATGGACCTCATTTCAAATTAAAGCCTTGTTTGATTACCTAATAATCCAGAAATCCTCTGAGCCCTTTTATCATTTGACTTTAAGCTGTTGATGATTGTTTAGTTCTGTTAATTTAGCGCCAGATGAAGTTGTAGGCTGATGTGTGAGTGTGAATATGAACCCTTGTTTCTCATTCAAATTTCAATATCTTACTGTAGCTACATCGGCAATGAGTTCTTTATTTTAGATTTAGGACTGAATAATTTTGTGGTGAAGGTGCAAGTTAAACTCCCATTTGCTCCATCTACTTCAAATTGTAAAGCTGTTGTTGTTTACACTCTGTTACTATTGTTGACACAATGATACAAAACCAGTGCTTTCCTGTTCATACAATTTTATACCTCTCTGCTTGTGTTCAATATAATTATGCAAATTCTGCTGTTAAAAGTGTTTCTTTTTAATCTGACCCTTAATTTCTCTCTTTTAACTTCTTTTATTCAACAGAGAAAGCACTCCAACAGAGAAGGTCAAAGAAGCTCATAGAAGAGTGATGGTGGCAAACCATCCAGATGCAGGCGGTAGCCACTACCTTGCATCTAAAATTAATGAAGCAAAAGATATCATGCTTAGAAGAACCAAAGGCAGCAATTCTGCATTTTAGTCAGACTATCCCAATCTCTGTGAGGCTAATTCGTAAAAGCTCCGGGAGTTGAGTTTCAAATGTCAAATCCCCAGGGTAATTATTCAAATGATTCTTTCAGACCATTATTGTGTACTGCATGGAAAATCTGATTTTTTTTTTTTTTTAACTTGAATAAATCAGTTGAGTTGAGGGAAATTTTTTTGTATCAGTTGAGTTGAGGGAAATTTTTTTGTCTCGGCTTCTATATTAGTCATTAAATTGATGGTAATTATTGTAATCTTTGTTACTTGGTTTTTTCTAATGATAGAGGCCTGTACTCTTCACATTCTAGTTTTGTTTGGAGATAATTGAATCAGTTTCAAGTATCATTAAGCTTTGAGGACAAGCAAAGCTTTGTGAATATTGTATGGACATGTTTGGTGATTTTTCTGAAGGATATGGTCTATGACTTGAGTGCAAAACTACAGTTGCATCCCCAAAAATTTTGCGGTTTGGAGTGACATCTTTCTTAGAAGAAAATCAATTTTGCTAGCAGTGCCACTCAAATGTTTGACTTCATTATTTCTCTCCTTATTTGTCACTTCGGTATGTTATCTAGGGCCTTGCACACTTCCTCTACTCCAAGAAATAGTACTTGATACATTGTTGCGTACAGACTACTAGCCGTATCCAGTAAAAGTAATTCACTCTTTGTACATGGTATAATTTCATTTGAGTGATATACACACGTCGGTAAAATTGATTCACATATATGAATACTCTGTGCCATAATTTGATGGGAGGGATATACACAGATCTGCTCTTATGAAAGATTCTGCAACTTCTGACATTGGGAAAGAATAGTAATGAAAATGAGATTAAGAACTCTTACCACAGAACAAGTAACTCAACGAGTTGCTGCCTTCTACTTCTCAAATTAGTTTGTCATCCGAAAATCGTGATACCGAAATTAAAATTTCATCTTTCATGCTCTCTAAGGAGAAGAGCAACCTGTGGTATTTACAAAGAACTAGGAGGAGAAAAATAGAAAGAAAAAACCCTAGTAAATTTGTTGTGGGATATTGTTTTTCATTCACTGACGACGTGGGAATGCTGTATGCCATTGTTTTTCATTCAGTGGATGAATTGGTAACGCTGTATGCCTTTTTCGTATCTCCTTCAGATGGAGTTTCACCCATTTCAGTTTTTTGTTCAAGAGGGCCTTCAGGGGTTCCAAAAAGTGTAGAAAATATCTGCAAGTGGCATTCGTCGCAGAAAAAGAAATATGAAAAGTGGCCTTCGTATGGGAGTTTATGCACAACAGCTGCTGGTAAAACTCGGCTAATGTAGTCAGTTATTGATGGTGGAACTACTTGATCATCCATCCCCTGTTAAGCATGAATAATGAAGAATGTTAAACCAAAAATTCAAAAATGGTTGTGTACATAACACACTTGAAATATGTATGAGCATAAAGTTATCAATATGCTTGCACTTCAAAGAGTGGATCCAAGTGCTCGTTTTATAATCAAAGAAAAGAGAATAGAGACAGTGATGAATGATGAATACGAAGAAAGATTATTAAAGATTTGATCTCATTTTTTGGGAGTCAAATAACAATGTGTAGGCCACCTACTTGCTGGCAACATAATATGTTTCGAATTACTTCCAGATTCAAGATGGTTGTCACATAACCAATAGAACATTTTGTCATATCTCCAAAAGGGTCCTTGAATACTCAAGATCAGAAAAAGCATGCACATAGCATCTTGTATAAATAAAGTCAAGTAGTTGATTTTCTTAATAAAAGAGATCCTTTATATACATTCATGTTTGAAAAGGCCAGACCTTGAAGAAGCATTTGTCACTTTGTCCCATGCTACAGGGGGACAAACCGGAATCAAATTCATTTATTAATTGTTATGTTTTGGACATAGAAGAGTAACATAGATATGAATGTTTTGGACAGTGGAAGCAATTCTTCCCCTTATTTCTAAACATAACATGGAAGAACAGAGGAGATCTTTATGCAATGTGTCCGTATGAAAGGACTTTGGAGAAACATTAAACCTACGGTTGACAATATATTACATAAGGATTAAAGACGGAGATGAAAATTTATGCTTTGCCCAGATGTGCGAAAGTGTGACCGTCCGAAGTATGGTAGAAAACTAGAAATAGATGTCATCCAAGCCTAAGAATAATAATGATGCAGAAAACTAACAAGCAAGATGGAAAATTATACAAACCTGCCATATGTGTATTGGACCCAAAAACCCTGCCAATTCACATTCTTCCTGACTGTACATGGCCCTGAGCCAAGGAAGAAAGCCTCTTCTCTGACATTCTTTCCGCACCTGAAGATCTGCCAGGCTAAAACCCCAATTTGACACCTGTAGCACTGCTTCCTCAACGAATGGTTTTGTATTTCCCTGGCGAATTGACTCCTCTACATCCCTATGCCAGTACTCTTCAAATATTGGGTCTTCAATCAAAACTTCATCCTGAATGTATCAAGATTGTGTTATGCAAAATACCACAATGTGTCAAAATACACTGTCAAATATAGCTGGTTGAGGCAGATTATTCAATTGTGGCTGCCACTTTGTTCTATAGGAAAATAGTTACGAACTTTCACAAGTGTGAAATTGCATTCTAATAAAAACATGAAAATTTTATGCCAAGAACAGCCTTTAGTAAAATAAACCAGGCTCTCAATCAATATGCAAATGAAAATATTGGAAAGTTCTGATTCTTGAGAAAGATTAAATTAATCACCTTCTTTTGTAATGATAGGGACATCCACTTATCAATATGACCATGCTTCCCTGATAGGAAGCTCCGACGATATGAAAATGAAAGCAGTTTCGGAAATCGACGAGCTAAAAAGTACATAAATTTTCTTCTAGGTAACCACTCTTCCCAGGTTCTTCTCATTTCTTCCTTGGCCATGCTTGGCTCATATGGATTAATCATTGGAGCAAACATGGCAGCACCTGCAGATTCAGTCAAGACACAAAACAAACACATTCACAATGAATATGCCAGAGAGAAATCTTTTGTCCTAATTATCAAATCAAGAGCCTGGGATATTGGCTTTGAAATTTAAGATTCAATAATTCTATTGATACAATTTAAAAATATAAGAAAAGAAGCAGTATTCCTAGAGGCTAGAGGTCATACAATAACCAGATAACATAATGTGTGAATCATATTTAGTATGCAAAAAGTACTAAAAAGGTAATTATAGCTTAATAAGAAGAAGAACGTGATATACCTGCGACTCTGTCGGGAATGTATCTTAGAGCAGCCCATGCATGCATGCTTCCACTTGAGTAACCCAGCACCCAAAACTTGTCACTAACACCAACAGCATTGGCTAGATGCAGCATATCCAACGCTGAAGAGTTAAGATTCCTGCTAGGATGAGGATCACTCTCTCCAAAGCCTGGAAGATCAAATGTCACCAATCGAACTCCGAAGTCTTCAAGAAGTGATGTCCTAACACCCGGAATACCTTCTATAGAAAAATTATTAAAAAATTAGCAACACTTCTGCCCAACTTTCACCAAGGCCACGCATCAAAAGCTCAAGTATACCACTTCCTCAAAGAACTAAAGAATGTCATTCTCTACCTGCAAGTCTGGAGGAAAGAAACGAATGTGCAGCAATCAAGGAATATCTAGCTCTGCCTGCTGGAACTCCTAGCTCATGATAAGCCAAGTGTCTGCCATCGGGAAGCAGTATGCGGCTTGCAGATGGAGGATGTATGCGGACTTTCTTCACTGGAGGGACCAAATTATCCTGATTGGTATTAAAACACAGTACTGCACAGTGTTCAACCGTGTCAATGGAACTTTATCTAGCTCATACCACATAGGAAATAGATGAAAAACAATAAACATCCAAGATATTTTTCATGTTCCTTTCTCATTGAAAACTATTATGGAAAAACACAAGAATTTTATACCGATTTCAGATCCCTATCTTACTCATCAAACTCAGTCAAAACCTCTATCACTGAATTTCAGCTGACAGGACCAAAGCAACAGAAATTTAAAGAGCAGATTTCAAAGTATAAACACTAAGGGCTATGAGCAGAATATTTTTCTGTGTTGTTACTTTTAGACTGAGAACATAAATTCAAATGCAGTTCTTATTGTAGATTATTTACACATAATCTATAAGTAGTTAAGTGTCCACATCAACCAGCACCAAATGTAACCACTGTAGCAAACTTAAATTTACAGAACTAAAAGCATCAAACTTGAGCGTAAAGCATGTTTCAATAAACAAAACAAGTAAGGCACAGATCTAAAGAATCATTTAAATTACTACCGGAGAGCGCGAGGATAAAAACGAAGAAAACTACAGGCCAGGTGTGAATCGGATCGCGATCCTCAGGCAAAAAATCGTTCAAAAAACTCAACCGGCCCAAAACTTTGGCCACCGGTCCGCCGAGTTTTTGAACAACAAACGAGTCCTCGGTGATCACAGTTTGCTGCAGTATGTCCTTGCAACCTTTACCTAATTCCATAAGCATCTCGCCCCACGATTTCAAAAACCCCGTCACTTGATCCTTCAAACTCTCCTTCTCAAATTCCGGTTCATCCTTCACCGATTTTCTCGGCCGAGCCGAAATCTCCGGTTCCCCGGCGTAACGTATTCCTGTGTCCTCAACTAAACTCGCAAGCTCCTCCGTCCACGTGTTCGCTCCTCGTACCTCCTCCATTCTCTCACTTCACCTACCGGAGCAATTTCTCTACAGCTCTTATTGATATATATTTATTAATTATTACGTTAGATTAAGAGCTGAGCTTTGCTTTAGTCAGAAGATTCCACTAATAACGTCAAAACAGATTAAAACAAAAACAAAACGAAACTGAAACTTTAAAAGCGTCATTGCTCACTCTCACCGACTATTGTTCAATCGAATCAAATCTTTTGAAAAATTTAAAAAATTAGAAAAGCCAAAAGCATCTCTATCTGTTCTTAATCATCATTCACTTTACGACACAGAAACCGTTGGCTCTGATTATAATCTGATTCATTATCTACTTAAATTATTTAGCTTTTTACGAAATTGACTTGTTAACTGGTTTTTTTTTTTTTTTTTTTTTGAATTCAGCGATTAGGACACTGAGGTCAGTTTTAGTCCCATGATGAATATTAACGGTGAAGAAGCGTCCACGTCGTCATGCTTAACGGTTGCGTACCGGTTTAGCCGGTACGTGTTTTGCGGTTGTGTGAGTTACTGGGTGGGGTTGACCTGCTACTACCGGTTATCGTGTACGGGACTGGAGCATCATCACGCATGAAAGAGTGATGTGCGGTGTGTGCATGTGCCCTTACGAATGTTCTTTAAAACCTTTTGGAACTTTATGTTTATTATTATGACATTATCGAAGGTTGGCAAGAGTATGTTTGAGCCAAATCATGACCGCTGATCGTTTGTGAAGACAGGAACGGGTTTTTATCGTACGGTGGCGCGTGAGTAATAGGATGCCCGACGTTTTATTCTGATTATTAAATTCCTAAAGTGCAGTCCGCACACTATACTCCATTACAATATATTGTATTATTATTTAATTAAAGATGTATTACATTATAGTGTATTAGTAGATCTTCTGATCACTGGGATGACAAATTTCTGCATGCCGTCCTGCAAGATCCAACTACATTTGAAGTGGGATTGAAACATATTTTTATTTTTAATTTAATTAATATAATTTCTCTAAATTTTATAGGACATGAGTGGGATAGATGATATAATTCTAATTTATCTTGTCAAATCTATTTATGGTGTATTTACTTGTTAAATTGAAGAATCAGAGTTGAAAAATTAGAATAAAAGAATGGGAAATATTCTGACACTTATTTGCTAGGACAAATTAAGGTGCTAGGACAAGATTAAGGTGGCATTTATTTTTTTTTTTATAATTGTTTTTAACTTTGAATAAAATTAAATATTTGAATTTGATTGACATGCTTATTTTTTTTATTATAATCTCTCATAATAAGTACTAAATTATTTATTTTTTAAGTTAAAAAAATCTAAAAACCAATACTTTTATATCTATGCTCTTATAAATTTTAAATATTAAATAAATGATAAACACTTCAATGAACATAAACGTGCAGGATTTTGAAATCCTTGTAAATTCCAATTTTCTTTTTCTAATTTTCTTCACAATAGGATTTTACATTACATTTTTGCAGTTAGTCATCATATTTTGGAGGTCAAAATTATCATCGTGCTTAATCATTAAATTTATATAATCATATCTTCTGATGCGTGTGGACATTTGTTTTTTTGTTTTTTTTGTTTTTTGAATCGAACGAACTTTAGAGAAAAAAATCGAGCGGGGTTACGAAATTGAGAACCAGTCAGTTTGTTATCGGTTCGGCTAAAAAATTGAATCAAACCAAAAAACTGATGGGTTCTCTCATTTAAAAATTACAAATATTTTAAAATAAAAAAATAAATAACTAAAAAAGTTTTTTTAAAAAAAAAGTTCCAACTTTAAGTCCCAACTTCTCTGAAGCCTCTCGCCTCTCTCATGTTCTCACCCCTAGCTTTGAATCTCTCACACTGTCACACACACACACCATCGCAGTCACTCACACACATTTCCACCGCCGTAAATCATCAGACTTAGCCATGCCATTTCCGTCGATCGTCTTACGACAGTGATTGTCTTCTCAGCCAGCCCCGTCACCTCAGTCATTGTCATCAGCCGTTGCCATTACATCTTCGCTCAGTCGTTGTTGCGTTAGTGATCGCGAGTTATGTTGAATTTGTTTTCTGACTTATTGTTCTTTAATTATTATCATTTTTTTAGTTGGTTAATAGATAAGTGTTTAAGTTTTATGTTGCTAGTTTTAGCGTATTTGGGCTTTGGGAAAAATTGGAAAAACAATGGTTTAATTTTTGTTACTCCCATGCTTGCAGCTTTTATAGTGCGTTTATTGAACGGGAAGCAGAATGAGTCGCAATCAAAATGAGAAGGAATCATAATGGAGTGTAATGAAAATGAAAAATTAAAATTAAAATAAGTTGTTTATTTAAATTGTAAAAATTAGAATAGATTGTCATTAATATATTTACTTTGTCTTAAAATCGGAATCAGAATGAATTTGATTGAACAAATTACTAAAAAATACTTAATAGACTATAGACATAATTATTATTTTCTATTTTAATTATAGTAAATATTTATTCAAAAATAATAATAATAATAATAATAATAATAATAATAATAATAATAATTATTATTATTATTATTTGTTAATAATGTATTAATTAATAATTATTATTATAATAATAAATATTAATTAATTAATTTTAATAAAATATTAATTAATTAATTATAATTTTTTTTAACTGAGGTCAAAATTGGCATTTTTTATTTCGTGTTTTTGGGGGAGCCAAAATGGTCACGGTTGGGAATCAATCCCCAACTCTCTATTCTCAAATTGAGGTGGATCCTATGATTTCGATTCCAATTGCCGACTCTATTTTGTGGAATAAATGTTGTCATGATTTTGATTTCAGATTTCGATTTCCTAATCTAGGAAATAAACGCATCATTAGTGCATTTGGCTCTTTTTTTTTCTTTTTTTGAAAAAAATTATAGTGCTGTGTTGTTGTTATTAGCTTTGGCTTAGGCAATGGCATTGATTTTTTTTTCCAATGATTTTAAAATTATGTGACCAGTGAGATTGAAGATTGTGAGGAGTGTGAATAAAGGGTGGGTTTTATATACCAATCAATTCATAAAGCAAAGGAAATTCACCTGCGAGTATGTATGTATCGGCAAATTAGTATGTTGGTCGTTGTTGTAATATTTGTTTAGAGTTTCCTATGCTTGTGATTTTAAAATTTTTAATTATACATGTACCTCGTTGCATTTTCTTGGCTTATTTGATTGTATGATTTAGCAGTGCCATTGTTGTAATATTTATCATGTCCCATGTTTCAAACCTTATAGTTATTGCTTATTAGTTGGATTAATTTTGTCTAATTGGAAGGAAATTTTGTTCGACTAGAGTAGAATCTATAACCACTTTGTTTTGCATCTATAATATGGCTGTTTAGCTCGCCATCGGTCTTATTTTTCATTTTTTATAACTACCATTATATAGCTACTTATTTTTCTGAGTTATCATTTGAATCAATATTGTATTACCTCCATTCAACTAGCATTACAAGAATATTAGCCTTTAGTAACGAAATGTTTAGGACCCCTTTAGTGAGGAAGAAAAATATTTTGTCGCCAAATTCAATTAAGAAAAAAAAAAATTTTATTATTATTTTTAGCGACGAAAACTTCATTGCTAACGATGACATATTACGATGATATGTTTTCATCACAAAAAGTTGGTTTTAGCCACAAAAAATATTTCGTCACTAAAAATGTTTCATATGCTAATAATTATTTTTGGCTACAAACTAATTTTTGTTGCTAAGTACTTAGCGGGAACAAATATAATGGCTATTTATCTTTAAAATATGAGAAAATATTAGCACCAATAATTACTTTTTGGAGGCAAAATTACTATTTTCTCGCTAAAGGTCTAGTAAACCAATACAAATTTGTAAATTTAGAATGCATTTTGATTATTTTAATTATTGTTCATGATTAATCTTTTTATTAATTAATAGTAATATAATTTTCATTAAATAGTATTTTGAAAAATTAAAAAAATAAAATTTGTTAGTTGTTAATCTGTGAGAATAATGATATATTCATATTTACTAGGAAAAAGTTGGATTGGTAATAGGATGGGACGGGCTGGGATTTGTCAATCTTAATCTTGTCTCAAATAGTAAATCGAGACAACAAAGTGTCCCGATCTCATCTTGGTCCGGATCCTAAATTGTCTCGGTTGACATGATTTTTTTGTCGTATACTACGGATTCTGTTACAAACGATATGACAGATGCCTATGCCTGACATGTCCTATGCATATTATTAATTTATACATGATACACACACACACACACACACACATGTATGTATAAAGGGGCTTCTATATTAGAAGTATGAATTCTAGACTAAGTTATATCTTGGTTATCCATAGTCCTTGACTACCCTATCCACAGTCTTAATATCCAGAAGGATAAACAACAGAATCCTTTTCCTGGCGATAAGTCCAAAACACGCAGCTCTTTTTGGCTTAATAATTGAGCGCCACTCTTTTGAAAGAAATGTTATCGTATATCACTTGGCCAAATAACCTGATCTAGAAATACTTTTTCTAATTTTCTATAATGTTCCTAATATGGAGGATTCAATTTAATGGCAACCACTGACATACTTTATTATAGAAAATTATGTAAGACTCCTTTTGGGAGTACTGGCTCTGATACTAAAAAAAAAGAAAGAGATTTTATTACAAGAGATAATACATGTGACCTTTCACACTTGTCGCTTATTTATTGTCTTATTCACCATTGCTTTTGCTGGTGGGGTCCACTATTGCTTTCGCTAGTCCATGCTGCTTCCTTCGTCACTCCAAGCAGGATTCTTGTTGTGCACCTATTCTTCTTCCCAATCTTCAAACTTTTGCGCAAATATCTTATCCTTGTCAATAGGCTATGATAGAGGCATTACCTATAATGGTTGAGGTTCCTTATGAGGCCATTCTTCTCTTTGGTTTACCCACTATTCTTCTTCCTATTGTGGTAGTCCTAGAGGTCCCCATGGTAGTGTTGTCTCCCCTGGTCTTCCATGCTCACGGGGCCAGTCATCATATAGCCCTCTCATTTTTAGTTTATAGTTATCATCACCATGAATCTATCTATGTTGTATTTCTTCTCTGTAATATAGATATGAAGTTGTTGGGCACTTGGAGACAAAGGGCTATAAGTGTTGTATATGGGTTCCATTCTATAGACTTCTGCTAATGCTCTTTTGGCATGTAGAAACCCACCCCATATAATTTGTGTATCATCATGTAAGTGATCATGGTTTATCACTCTTAACCAGTGGTGGCCCTTCCCCATATGTCTTGCAGTTGTACTACGACGATAATACTATAGGTTAATTGGTAGCCACTGATTAGTTTGAGTGTGAGGATATCTTTAAATATTAGGGCAAAGAGCCTGTCAAACCCTCTTCCTTTATCATGCCTCCGACTTCTGTGAATGAGATGGGGTTCGAATAAGATGGCTACAGGATATAAAGTTATCTGTAGCCAAAAAGCACAGTATGCTAGTGGAAAGGACTCATATATCACAAAATTCCCCAGTTACTACCCTCATCGATGACATGATAAAATGTCGTACAAACTTTGAATACTGTCTGGTTTATCTAATCATTTTCAGGAAATGGTTTAAAAAGATGAGGTCTTCCTCTATCTTTAATAATTGGCTTGAACTCAAGCCGTAGGAGTGTGTATAAGCGCTAGATTATATCTTCAGAGCTTTTTGGACATCAGTGGTAATCAACAACCTTCTCCAAAATTTTCTCCTTTATGTGTGAGGGGAGTGTTGAGATCAATTGTAGAAGGTTATAAATGAAAGGGAATCTCTCCACGTACCATCTTTTAGGTAGTGTCCTGCTTGAAGCCATTGAGAATGTTGTTACTGGTCTTGAGAGGAAGTCTGCTACAATGTTGGAATCTCCCTTGATATGCTTAATTTCAAACTTGAATCTTAAAAGAGATTTAGACTACCTTACTAGTTGTGGATTTGAAATTTATCCTTCTTTCCTCTTGAGTAATTTGTGAAGATATTTGTAATTTGCTTTGATTACAAATGGAGTGGGGAAGAGGAAGAATTGGAATTTTTTGATCCCTTTGATTATTGATAGAACTTCTTTATTTGATGATGGGTAGTGATGCTAAGCGTCATTGAATTGCCTTGATTTATAGCCATAAATTCTCCTGTTTTCTATGGATTCTTCTATCAATATAGCACCCCAATAATTATCACCAACATCTATTTGGAGGATGAGATATCTTTTGTCAGGAATCTTTAAAGGTAGAAGTGATTGACATTTTAGCTTTAGTTTTTTTAAAGCTTTTGTCGCTTCTCCTAACCATAATAAAGATCCTTTGTTTAGATGCTTTGAGATCTGACTTGTCAGCGTTGAGAGATCTCGGACATGATTTGCTGCATAGTTGATGATCCCAAAAAATTGTTAGATCTATTTCCTACTTGATAACTTATTAGGGAATTGAGATATTTTTTCTACAATATGTGGCTAAGGAATAATGTGCCTATTTTTTATGTGAAGCCCTAAAAAATCAATTTTTTCGAGCCTAGTTTTCATTTTTTATTCAGATAACGCTAAGCCATGCTTGTATGTCAAATCTTTGAATTTCAAAAGATGCTCAGCACGCTCTTCTTAACTATTGCTGAAAATTAGGGCATCTCAATTTATACCAAGCAGAATTCTAATATGGGCTTATATACTTCATCCATCCTATGTCGAAATTCTGATGGAGCATTCTTTAATCTAAATGGCGCGACATTTCATTCATAATATCCATGTGGTACGACAAATGTTGTCTTGTACCTATCTTCATTTTTTATACCAATCTACTAAAATCCTAACTTTATATCAAGCTTAGAGTAGATTTTTACAGATGCTAATCTTCTTAAAAGATTAGTTCGTCTGAGTATGAGATACTTAATATCTTGAAGGCACTCGTTTAGCTTCTTGTAGTCAATGACTAATTTTTTTTCGTTGGACTTGTTCTAAATGCTTGTTTACATGGAGTGTTGGACTGGCCCAATAAGACCTGGATGGCCTGATGAGCTTGAAATCTAGAAGTCATCGAATCATTCTTTACACAATTCCTCATCATGAGACATCCTTGGATGAGAGGCTATTTGATGTGGCAAAACCCATCCTTCTTTATATGGGAGTGAAATAAAATATTTATTTTTAGACCAGAACTTGTTTGGTACATTTGCACAGCACTATAAAAATTCCTTATGTTTAATTTCAAATTTTTAGATTGGAGTAGATTGAATTTTGCCTTTATCACCCTTCCCAAAGATAGATTGTTGTTTAACCCAAGAAATCATAAAAAGATGAGGCCTGTGATCAATGGGATTGATGATTGTATAGCCAAATCCTTTGGGATGGAAGGTAAATGGAGCTAGAAGACTAAGAAAGTCTGCTCATAGTAATAATTCTTCTCCTGTTTGGTCATAAGTAAATAAAGTATGGTGTTACTAAAAGGTAAAACCTTAATTGGTTTAGTGTATTTACGACTGTAGAACTAGTCTCCACTTGCTGTTGCAAAACTTACTTCTGTATGGACATATAAATTTTTTTGGCAAGCATTTTCCATGAATAATTGATGAGATTGCTCCAATGTCAATTTAAGTAGTTAGAGCAATTTGTCTATTTTTTGAGATTTGAAGAACAACCTTTGTGTAAGGTTTGAATGTTGGTCTAGATTTCATTGTAAGGCCAACAGGCTGGTCTTTAGTGAGAGTGAATGCTGGCTTCTCTTTTAAAGATTCATCTAAGTTGTTTGATTCAATAGATGCATTGGACTCTAGATCTTGGAAGTCTAGTGCCAATAATGAATTTTCAGATTGACAGGCCATGTATAAAACTCATCATAAAAATATGGCTCTTCAATCATCTGAACAAGCTTTGTAGGAATCCTTCGTTTTGATTTGCATTGTTTTGTAAAATGTCTTTTATTGCCACAGAGGAAACATCTCCCTAATTTCTTTGGGAACTTTCGTCTCTTGATAAATCGATGCTTTGTACCTTTGTATGGTTTCTATATTTTCTTCCTTTTATGGAATTTCTTTTGACAACAACATGATGTTTAGATGCTGACCGTCGTCGGATTTCGGTTTGTACCATGTTTAACTAAAATGAGTTGGTATTATTTGTTTCGAAATGAAGCCAAATAGGGGTAGACAAAATATCCAACCTGATCTAAAAAATATCGAATTCAGATAGGATCCGGTTGTTAATCAAATTCAATCGGATGCAAAATTTTTTTAAAAATTCAGAAATACAAATTACAAAATTAAAAATAAAAAATCAAAGCATCAAATCTAACGTAAAACAACTAAACACTCACACACACCACATGGTCCACACACACAAATCATTATAAACACTTAACAACACACAACGCAAGTAGCAGTGAGCAACCCACTGCCGACCTGCGCCACACCCCCCACAGCCTCCCTTGCTCGTAACCCGAAACCCATTGCCGACAATCACACGGCCCACACACAGTCACACACAGCCTTCCTCAAACAAACGAAACACAAACACACACAAAACGTTAACGAAACAAGCTGCAGCCGACCAACAAACACAGCAACCGCCGAGAGCGACACCAACCAAAGCTGCTCCATGACGATCGTGACCTGATCTACCGATTTGCTACTACCAAGTACCGGATCTGCTGCACCACCTCCACGCCTCTAATCCTCCTCCATCACCCGATCTGATTCAAGCTCCATTAACCCAGCAGGCGGCAACCCAAAATTTGGCTGTTGTGTTGACTTTGACTTTGGGTTTTGGTGGAATTTTTGAGACGTTGATACTTGACGGTGATGGCATATATACATTATATATTATATGTGAAAGTGAAATGTTATTTTTGAAATGTTAATTGGTATTTGGTAATTGTTAATAATATATAATTATATATTGTTAAATTTTAACAAAAAAATGAAGAATATTTGAGCATTGATTTTTTTGGTTAATTATTAATAATTGATTTTTTTTTGTATGAATAGATTAGGTAAATTAAAAATTAAAATCAAATATTCTATTATAATAAATGTGTCATATGATATGTGCTGTGCAGTAGCTTCAATTTCAACAGAAAATGAACCAATTTGATTAATTGTATGATATGCAATAAGCATATGTTAAGTCGTTAAGTAATAAATAGATATAGTGTGGGCATGAAACTTAGGGTTTTATAGTAAGAATTAAGATATGGATATGCAAATCACATTCTATTATTTTGGCCAATGGATAATTGGATATTATAAATTAATTAATTACATTAATTTCTTACTTTTCCTTTATGGAATATGCATAGTTTTAAATTTTTATATTTACATCTATACTCTTAGATCCCAATCATATAGAAATATTATGATAGAAAATTGAATTTATTTGTAATACTAACTAGATTATGTTAATAAGATTTTTGTATTTTGATTTTTGAATTAATGATTAATAATTATTTATTTGTATGATCCGAATTGACTCGAATTCTATTTGATCTGATTTCACCCAACCCGAAATAACCCCAACTTAATCCGAACTGTATCTAATCCGAACCTGATTGGATCCGAACTCAACTTGATTTTTAAACTGATCTGATCCGATCCGTTCTGAATTATGTTTAGATCGGATTGAATTGGATTATAAGTTCGAGTTGAGTTCGGATGGAATTTTATCCAACCTAACCAATCTAAAACCTGATCGGGTTGATCCAAACCTGACCCTAACCCGATTTTTTTCCAACCCTAAAACCGAATGGCAAAGTGAAGATGGGTATTATTTGCTTTCACTCGATTCCAAACTTTGTATCACTATGCATCTTAAATGCACAGTGATTTGTTTAATCAATCACTATCAATCAGCTTTTTAATTTAAAAATTATAAATTTATGCAATTATAAAATTATCCTCGTTTACTAAACAACTCCGTAACACTTATACATGTTTATGGATGCTTTATGTCAATATATGCATATATTCTCTCTAAGTATAGCAAGGTCAAACCACAGGGGAGGTATCCAAAAATTAATCTATTTAAAAAATAATTATTGCTTGTTTCTTTGGACTAGAGATGGCCAATGGGCCATTACAGTAAAGCACATGCGTGCTCGTGCCCACTATGTGTTTCGTGTGGTGCCGTGCCTAATTATTTTTGCTTAGGCTCGGCCCACTACTCGTGCCGTGCTCACAAGTGTCGTGTCGTGCCGTGCCGTATCGTATCGTGGACTAGGGCATGCTGTGCCATGGGTTGAGCCACGCCATGCCTTGCTTAAGAAAAAAAAGCTCAATAAGTTTTTTTAAAAAAATTTTTAAGAGCCCATACCAAGTTGCTGACTTACTTTTTTTAAGCCTATATATATTTTTTGGGTCTACGTGTCTTTATTCAAATTTAATAAAATTAAAAATTTAAAATTCAAGTCCATATTTAATAATAATAAATCAGTAATAGTAAGAAAATGTAATATTAATTAATAAATTTGATCTTATGGTATTAGAATTCGTTTTTAATACTTAACAATAATAATAATAATAATAAATTTTTTTTAAAGATTAACATAATTGTTAACTTGAACTTACATAGAGTCGTCATTCGTAGTTCACAATAGTATTAATATATATTTATAAAATTATGATATCAATTATCTATTTAATAAATTATAAACATAAATTAATTATAATATTTTTTTAAACTAAGAATTAAATAAATTTAATTTTAAATTATTTGTAAACCATTACATTTTAAATTTACTTTTATTAAAAAATAAAATATGTTTATGATAGGTTTTTTCATCGTACCGTATTTTGGTCATCTCTAGTAGTATCGTGTTTTCAAAGCTCCCATGTCAAAAATTTTAAGCCGGCCCAACCTGCTTACTGTGCAACCACGTATCGTGTCATGCCACGTGTCGCCCCGCCCGCTGGCCATCTCTGCTTTGGACAATTATTAGATCCTGTTTTCATTGATGTTTGCCTGAGTAGGTGAAGTAGTGACCACGCAAGAAGCAGTAGTATCGAACCGACCTGAAATCACTACTTGTGCTAGAAGAAGCCTCGACCCCGGTTACCTCAATTCGAAACCCAAAAACTGCACTAAACATGCTGCTTCGCATCCGCAGCAGAGACGGCCTCGAGCGCGTCACAGTCGACAGCGCACACATCACAGTCGCACAACTCAAAACCCTAATCCAATCGCAGCTCCGAATCCCCGTGGAAAGCCAAACCCTATCCACCAACCAAAACCTCTTATTAGCCAAATCACCCTCCGATCTCCTCCAATTCACCGACATGGCCAACCCAGACAGGCCCTTATCTTCCCTCAACATCTCCCACGGCTCCATCGTTTTCTTATCCTACGACGGCGAGCGAAACGTCAAGGGCCCCAGCTTCAACCCCGCCGGATCCTTCGGCCGGAAGATGACCATGGACGATTTGATCGCCAAACAGATGCGGGTCACCCGCCAGGAGAATCCGCATTGCGAGTCCGTCTCCTTTGATCGTGACTGCGCCGACGCCTTCCAGCATTACGTCAATGAAACGCTGGCGTTTGCGGTCAAACGCGGGGGGTTCATGTACGGTACTGTCTTGGAGGATAAACGGGTAGAGGTGAATTTCATCTACGAGCCGCCTCAGCAGGGGACTGAGGAAGTGCTGTATGTTTTACGTGACGAGGAGGAGGAGAAGTTAGTGGACGCGATTGCGGCTGGATTGGGGATGAAGAAAGTGGGGTTTATTTTCACGCAAACGATAATGCAGAACAAAAAGGATTATACTTTATCCAACAGGGAGGTTTTGCAGGCGGTTGAGTTTCACGCGGAGAGTAATATGGAGGAGTGGGTAACGGCTGTGGTGAAATTGGAGGTTAGCGAGGATGGGAGTGCCGCTATCCATTTTGAGGCGTTTCAAATGAGTGATATGTGCGTGAGGTTGTTTAAGGAAGGGTGGTTTGAGACTGAGATTGCTGAAGGGGATGATCCCAAGTTGTCGAAGATGAAGAAGGATGTGGTTGTTGGTGGGAAGGATGTTAAGGAGGTTGATAATGATTTTTTCTTGGTGGTTGTTAAGATTTTGGACCATCAGGTTAGCTTTTGTTTAATTTAGTGTTTTTACCCCATGATAGATGGTTAAAGTTATTTTAATTTGTTTAGTGTTTGCTAGTGTGTTAAATTTTTCATGCTTATAGCTGTAGGACGATGGGAAGTTGGATTTGCTCCAACATCCCTAGAAAACAAGAAAAACGGATGTATTGGATTGCTTTTAACCGGATAGAATGCTATGTTTACTGGCAGTTATGGTCCAACTTTAGTTATAGTATGAAGTAGGAATAAGAACCATGAAGGTTTGAGATTAATTTTAGGATCGTAAAATGATGATGTTTGTTCAACTTCCCCTGCATGTGCCTTGGGTTAGGCAGGGTCTCCTGGTAAGTTTGATGGGAAGTCTATTGAAGGTCATTATCCTAAGTTAAGGCTTTTTCGACACGCCAACTCATGAATCATAGGTTGACGTTGTTGTTTTGATATTTTGTTCGTTGCAGTCCACCTAGAATTTTGTTGCATTTGTTCTTTTTAATTGTCTCAAGAATCAAACAAAGGAGCAGGAGAAAATAGAAAAAAAAGAAAAGAAAAGAAAATAGTATGTTATTTGAATATAAAAAAGGTTTGTTTGATACCTTTTGTTGAGCTTCCATGCAGGTGTATGACTGGGTATGTAAATTTGTAGGTGTCAGATCATACTTGTTCACACAATCTGAAGGCTTACAACATTTTAGAGTGTCAAATACAGATTTGAATCTTGAGGCTATTTATGTTGTGACTCAACCTTCACAGGAAAAAGATTAATCATATAAAGTCAATCTCCATCTTAGTTTGAAAAGACAGGCGCTTCATAGGCCAAGGAACCTAGAATGGCACTACATATGTGGTTTCATGTTCTTCTTAGCTAAGTTACATTAGCTTCCTTCCAGATTCATCCTAGTAGTTGTGTGGTGGGTGGGCTTCCCTGATTTCTTTTTATAGTAGTTCCAATAGAGTTCTGGATGTTTTGGAAGCCTGACATTCCCTGTCTTGTGTTTAAACAAGCCTTTATTTATTTTTTGTTCTGGCCACCATGTCCCATGTTATGAGTGGATGAATGTGAGAGCAGTTGTTTTTCTCCCAGCTATATTTGTGGATACTGGATAAAATAGAATATTATAGCATGTGAATGTGTGGGCAGTCCTTTACCTATTTTCTAGGATAATAGGAACAGCCTTTGGTAATATTGCTTTATGTAACCTCGCCCTGCTCAGGTGTTCACTTGTGTAGTTTTGATTTTGGCTTGAGATGTGAGTTTCTGGGGAGAAGAGATTGTTTTTGCCTTTGGTTTCATATAGGAAGTTACATATTACCTACCTTATGTCCTTCACTTTGTTGATTTGATTGTTTTTCTAGATGATTTGTTATGTTATATTCTATATGCCCATGTGCTTCAGTACATAATGCTATGGCACTGAATTGAAGCTTTTATTTTGATACAGGGGCCTCTTTCATCAACCTTTCCCATTGAGAACAGAACCACTCAAGTTACCATGAGGGCACTGAAGAGTCATCTGAACCGAAGCCCGAATCTTCCACTAGTGAAGCGAATTTCTGATTTTCACTTGCTGCTCTTTCTGGCGAGGTTTCTTGATCTCAATTCTGATGTCCCTGCATTGGCAGAGTGTGTGCAGGCACAGACAGCAGTACCAGAAGGTTACAAGCTTCTAATTAACTCAATGGCTGAGACAGTATAATTTAAGATTGCCATTCGGGCTTGTTCAGCGGTGCATGCTTGGGCATGAGGAACGATCTTCATTGCTTTTCAACCCATGCTTTGTCCAAGATAGGGGCTTTGAGCCTCGTTGTACCTTATCAATTGATCTGATGTTCATGCTTTGCAGGAACAAGGCTGTGTTTATAGTTCAAATTGCTTTATTTATTATGTCATCTAAACGATTGGCCTTGTGAATTATCATGGGAACCGTATAAGCTTAAATTGCATTGTTTCGTGCTCTAACTACCTGACCTGAATCCTGCTTTCACTGGTATTGCATAATTGCAATCAAGGGTTTCTCTTTTATTAGCTGCGTTTTAAAATCTAAATATAACTTCGCACGCAATTGGAAAGCATCTTCACAACGGAATGCTATAATTTAGCATGTCATTGTAAACTCCTAGTTTATCTTTTTAACCCTATACTACAGTGGATGTTACTTGTATTATTATTATTATTTTCCGGTTATTATCTAAACGACGTTAAGACATAAATTTATAAACCAAAAAAAAAAAAAAACTTGTTGCCAATAATAATAAAAAATTTGTAATACGGTTACAAAAACTTGTGAGCTATTATCAGTTGCAAGTTATGGGGGCAGTTTAAGGTTGGGTCTTAAATTTTTTTTTTTTTTTAATGTTAACACAACAGAATAAAGGGTTGTGTGTGTGTATATATATCTATTACTTTAATAAATTAAGATGTAAACTATAAGACAAGAAAAACACATCTCGTATTATATTAAAGTGTGTGTTTTTGTCTTATATATATATAGTAGAACTTTCGTCGCTCACCAAATCAAACCTTATATATAGTAATTTTATAATAAAGTATATTTTATTTTGATAAAATAAGAGATAAGTTAAAAGATAAAAACATATATACTTACGATATATTTTGTCATATATTGAAATATGTGTTCTTTTTTAATAAAAAAAAATGGAAGGATCCAAATCTTTTGTTAAAATAGTATTGAGACTTGATAGTATCTTTAATCTGATGGTGCGTTTATCAATTGGTAATCAGAATAGACTATAATCAAAATAAGGAATGAGAATCAAAATAAATTATTTACTTAAATTATAAGATCAGAATAAGAATGGTTGTTTTCCCATTGATATGCTTACTTTATCTTAGAATTAAAATAAAGTGATATAAATTATTAAAATACCTTTTGTTAATTGTTGTAATTAGTATTATTTGTATATATTATAATAATAACAATAATAAGAATAAAAATAATAATAAAACTGAAAATATTAACAATATGACAATAGTAATAATTAAAATAATAAAATTACTAAATAATAATGATGATGATAAATGAAGGACCTATTTGTATATATTATAATACTTTTGGTTATTGTATAAATTTTATAGGGAGCAAGATACAAAAGTGGCATAACTTCGTTGAGGGCAATTAGAAATTATGAAAATTTAATAGAGCTAAAATGGGTTGTCCTAGGATTCATTTTTAACATTCTACTTGCATTATATAAATTTTTCCTTCTAATTTGTTTAAAACCTCTTTCTAATAAATTATCTAGATATTATGTATCTATTATATCTTTCGTTCTTTCTATAATTTCTTCAATTTTACTTGAAAATGATAATGATTGTCTAATTTTTTCTGCTATACTAACATCTATACGGCTATTTCTTATTAGTTCCATTGCTTTTTAATTTTACTTTAGGTCCTAAAATGTCTTTTACACCTATCTTTCTAGGTACTAAAACTGGTCTGTTCAAATTTAATTTTTCAACTCTAGTTGTTAATATGTCTAATACTTTGTCTAAATTATCTAATGAGTTATTGAGCTCTAAATTTGATACTGTTTCTTTGGTAATTCACACTTTAATTCTGCTAAAGATTCTATTAATTGCTTATCTAAACTCATTTACTTACTATTAATTTTATTGAATCTAATTATATTTGTAAGTTTCTTTGCGTAAATTTAATATTTTCTATTTCAACTTTTTAATTTCTGATTCTACTGGGTTAGGTGTTTTTATATCTAATAACTGTATTAATTCTATTATTTCTTTCTTCCTAAGAAATCTTATAATTTGGTTATTAAAATCAGTTAATAATTCTTTAATATAATCTAAATTTCTTCTTAATGTATTAATATTGCTAGTTTCAAATAAATCTACTATGAAGTTTTGTTGACTGCTGTTAGTATATGGAATATGTTTAAATTGATTTTCTAGATGTTCTATATTACAACTAATTTTAATTCTTTTTGTCAAATTTAATTTACTTTTCTATGATTACTAATTTCTAAATCTAAAAAGTCTAATCCCTGGAAATTCACAAACTAAGTTTTTAAATCTTCTAGCCTATTTCTAATTTTCAAAGCTAAATTCTCATAGCTATCTAATAATTTATCTGCTTGTTAATATTATAAAATTGTAAATTTAATCTTCTGAATTCGATTATAGATAAGTTTGTAGAAGTGTAATGTTTAGTAATTATTTTTTTTTCTATTTCAGGAGAATAAAAGAGATGTGTAGTCTACTGTAAATTTTATATTTCCTAAGTTTTCTTTTATTACATTCTCTAAAAGTGAATGTTCTATACTAAATCTTAGTACTTTAATTTCCACAATATTTAAAGTACGTTCCAATATCTCCATATAAGGATTGTTTTGTATCCAAGTGTCAAAATCCTTTTATAAAACAGCAAATGAATTTTTATAAAAATTATCAAGATTATCATCAAATTATCAATTGCAAAAATAGATCATGAAACAAACGAACTCTGCCTTGTAACTCCTCATATAAAAAATATGTAAAAAGAAAACAAAAGAGGTGCTCTGATACCAAAGAAGAGAAAAGGGTTACCAGACGAAGGGAAGACTTGTACGTGGCTCGCTATACGGACAATATAGACTAATGTAAGTCCTATTCGGGTTAATTGAGCTTATGAGATACTCATTATGGAGAATGAATTTGAAGAGGGCTATTTAGGATTTTGTTGCTTTAATTTGAATTAATTTTGAATTTCAGATGTGGCATTTTGTTTGATTAAGTTATTATGAGGTTTTGATTGAGATTTTGTTACTTTATGTTGTGAATGGATGGATGAGTTTATAGATATATGCCCAACAAAGGTTTGATGAACTATCTAAGAGAAAAGAATTCGGTGCTTTGCTTCCGCTAATTGTGGCCTAGAAATTATGATTGCATCTAGAAGCATATTTCCAATCTTGTGTAAACCAGAAAAATAAATAAATCTTATTGGATTATACTTCATTAATGCGACACCAAGGCACAAGGCGAAGTGTTATTAATTGTGACAGGTGATTTTTTAATGAAATGGGTGGCTGGTAAAATTTGCAATTATTCTTTAAGAACTGGTACTGCCGATTCTGGACTTGCAAATTAATAGTAATAAACATCATGTAATGGTAGAGAAATTAATACTGAAAGGAACTTGAAAATCAATGAGATGAAATTTTATGAATTCACTTCAGTTCTTGTGTAAAACTGAAGCACTGAGGCAAAATAGTATCAAAGAACAGAGCTATTTCTAGAGCCATTAAATTTAGAAAAGAACCCAAAAGAAAAAAAAAATTTAAGATCATGATCATAAAGAAAGAAAGATCTCATACAAAGGAAATTGAAATTATATTGATGAGAAAACAAACTTATATTTTGGGTTGTGTCCTCATGCAGTGTCACCAAAGATAACTTTTTTGAGCATATGTATGGCATCCGTTAGTGGCTTGCTGTCGTGATCTTGCCTCAGTCTTTTGTTTTACTGCTGTTTTGATTCTTGACTTATTCTGCTTTAGCCATATCTGTATGGCTAGATATTGCATTCTCTCATCTTTGCCGATCCCTTCCTGCTTGACGACAAACTTTTTCTGCTTCTATTACATGAATCTCTTTCGTTCAAGGTATCTAATGGCGATTCTTAAACATACATATGTATGTACACATACAATTGTCCCTCTCCCGAGTCCCGATCGTGAAATAGACGACACCATTTGGTGTTAGACTAAATGCTGGCATTAATTTTTATGTTCCTTCTGATTATTATTCTTTTTGCGATCGGAGTTTTAAATTAATTCAAAAAATATTTTACCAAACACTTAGTAGTAGAAGCAATTTGCCTTGGAAGGACGACTACTAATACTAATACCAAACCTTATCCTATAAAAAAACAAACAAACAATCAAAGCCAGCCGAAGATGAACGGGTTATAGATAGATACCAAATTCGTAGTAACACTAGACATATAGTTTTAACACATTATTTATGGCGTGCAAATTCTTCAATTACCAAGCTGACTGATGGCCGATGCTTTACACTCACAAATTACAATGATAAACTAACTCATTAGTAAACAAACAACTCTTTGCTGATCATAGAGAAACCCACAATCCCAAGTTGCCCACCGAACATTATTTTGACATCAAACAAGTGAACTTGGCAACTGCCGAGAACTAATTAATAACACCACACTGCTTTCTAATCTCCCCTGATGTTCCAGTAAGAGCTTCAATGTATACCATTGTCTTCATTGACTGAGCAAACTCAAGGAATAACTTTTTTTGGCTTTTTAACTCTAAGGAGATTTTTCTTGCACCCTTATTGGTTAAAAGTGCACCATCAGATTGGAAACATTCCAAAGTAATCGCCATCGAGTTCGGGTTATTTTAACATCCAGTCTGGGTTAAACCCGACTCGGATAATCCGGGTTTGTTTGGGCCGGGGTCGGGTCTGGCTCAATTTACCATCCTTACTTCTGCTGAAATTTTGCTTAAGCTGAGCGAAGTTAGGAAAAGGTGAAAGAATATCAGTTAAGGCATCAGAGCTAGTGGCACTCTGTGCCACTTCTTCTTCAAGTAACATTTTCAAATTGAAAATGTTATATTTAGACACATATATGAGCTCTTATGATAACATTTTCAAATTGAAAATGTAATATGTAGACGCATATATGAACTCTTATGATAACTACTATATGTATTTGTGATCAATTTATTTGAATGGTTTCGCAATAACTTACTTGGAAAGAAACTGAGTCCTTTGCAGACAAAGCCAGAATATCGGCAAAAGAAACAATATATTCCTAAACAACGTTCCGCGTTTGATGGCTAACGCCAGTGCTTTATTGACATAATGTTGAAAGGTAGCGGTGCAATCACATTTGAAGGAGACGGACTCGAACGCAGATTCTCCTGGCGAGTGACCTATACCTGTTGGCAATCAAATCGTCAATGGTCATCTGCCGACCAAAAGATCTGGCCGGGTTTAAAGCTAGGCCCTTGACATTTTGCTTGCCGTCATAGGATAAGGGTCTCTTTAGAATTGAGGTGTTATAGTTTTTAAGTTATGAAAAAAAAACTGTAATTATGAAACAAAAGTTAATAATATGTAGTAAATACAATTTTTAAATAATAATTTTGATAAAATTATTAAAGATATAACAAATTTTTCATCATATAAATGAAAAATTAATCAACATAGTTTTTAAATTACAAAAAATTAGTGTTTACCAAATACTTTAGTATTGTAACTTTTAAGCTGCAACTGTTTAAACTCAATCCCAAACGCACCTTAAGAAAACGATGGAGCTATAGGAGATGTTGGGGGAAAACAAATGTGTGTTTATGTTGGCAATGTCGGTGAATTGGAGGAGATCAGAGAGTGATTTGGCTAATAAGAGGTTTTGGTTAGTAGATAGGGTTTGGCTTTCGATGGGGACTCAGAGCTACGATTGGATTAGGGTTTTGAGTTGTGCAACTATGACGTATGTGCTGTCGACTGTGACGTGCTTGATGTCGTCTCTACTGTGGAGCAGTATGTTTGGTGTAGTATTGGCGTTCCGAATTGAGTTAACTGGGGCTGTGGCATTTTTTTTAATTGTAATTGACTCTCTCTTTGTGTAAAAAGCACAGCACAAGTGCTTTACTTGGAGTGAAGAGTGAGGATTTGGTGAGACAAGCTTTTAGAATGTAGAACTTTTGTGTATCTTGTGAAGGAAGAAGGAGAAGGGGATATGAAAAATATATATATATGTATCTTTTGACTAAATGCTGGTTTTTCTTTTTTCTTTTTTTTTCCTTCTTATTATTATTTTTTTGTAATTAAAGTTTTAAATTCATTCATAAAATATTTTACCAAACACTTAGTAGTAGAAATAATTTGACTTGAAAGGATAACTACTAATACTAATACCAAAACTTATCTCTAAAAAAAAACAAACAAACAAACAAAGCTAGCTCGAATAGATTGCAGATAGATACTAAATTTAGAGTTGGCCAAAAAGTATGGGTTTATTGGTTTTAGGCTTTCTGCATTATGAGAGCCTAGTTGCGGATTGAAAATTTTAAAACTCGTAGAGAATGGACTTGATTATGAGCTTGTGGAAAATTTCGAGCTTCGCCTAGACTTTATATTCTATAAATAAAAAATTAAAAGTGAATATTTTATATTTTATATTGATTAAAAACATGAGCCATACTTATGATGTGGTTCTATAGCCTTGCATCATGAACTTTTGTAGAATTGGTGTTTGAATTGCTGCAATTTAATTATCAAATAGTATCTCTGTAATTTTGATTAAACTTATGGATAAGGTCAAACCATAGGCGAAAAGAAAAACTTGAAAAAGATAATAGTAATTTTGGTTGTGCTTGTGTATGAGCTTCAAAAGACTAAAACTTAGATACCCAAATAATAAAAGATTGAGAATTCACATAACTGAAACAAAGTTACAACTTTTAGAGATAATTGAACACAACCCACAAAAATCCTTTCAGCTTCTGGTGCGTTTATTGCTTAGTTTACAGTTATATCTAAACTATAGAAGGAATCACATGTATAATATTGATCATGGCAATCCAAACTATAGAAACTAGGTTTTCTAACTCAAAATTGCTTACTAGATTTCTTAGTTGATATACAATAGGGTTGTATGCGCACAATGAGTCCATAAACTATCAACCGTAGACAACAATAAACTATGTTAATTTCTTTCATTTCTTAATGTGTTGTTAAGCAAAACAAGCTCTTCACCTAATCTCTAACCATTAAATGATTTAAAATACGCTATTTAAATTTAAGATAATGGAAGCATTAAGCAAAGAAATATATTAGGTTGATCAAGGTAATAAATACACAAGCTCATATTATTTAACCTAATTATGTTCTTCAATTGAAATCACTAATTCCAATTTGGTACTAATGATTAAAATATCAAGACAATTATAGATCAAGAATTTTAATCTAGCAATAGAATTTGTTCAAATCCTATATAATTGACCACTCAAATAAGACAAGAATAAAATCATAAACATTAATTATAAAAGAACATAAACAATCTCAATTAAATAAACTGAACGGTAGAAATTGAATATTAATTATATATCATGTTTAGGGTTTTGAATTCACCCTCAATCAAATAGAAAATCTAGCCTAACATGATTGAATTGAGAAGAAGAGAGTTGATAAAATAAAACTAGTCATGGAGATTAACCCGAGCAACGGCTACTCCAATTGAATTCTTTCCAGCTTCTCCTTTTTTTTTTTTTTACCTTCTTGCGGTTGCCTCTCGCTCTCTTCAATCTGCTTTTTTGCTCTGTGTACGCGGCTGCAATTGATGGCTTTTATATAATGCCCAGAGCCCCAGACCCTTGTAGCCTTGTGCTAATTGGAATCAAATTGCAAGCCACGCACCAACCGAATTGAGCTTAGGCAATTCACGTGCACGCTTAAATTAAATATGGCAATTACCTTTTTTTCTAATTTGCTTTCCATAATATATAATGTCATGCACGTGCAATAATTGCCAATTGTTACAAGGCCAAGAAGGGAAAGCCACCAAATTGAATTAGATTCAATTTCTTCATTAATCTCCACTTGATAGGCTTCTTTGTCTGCCCGTGCATGAATTGATTAATTTGGCTCTGGTTTGCTTGGCTTGAATCCCCCATGCATGTGCTCGTAATTGTTTCCTAGTGCTCCACGTGAATGCATGCATGATGGATAATTAAATTGCATCTTCCTCAATTTGTTGTAATTAAATTTCTTTATTCCTTTCCCTTTCTAATTCTTTCAAGCAGATTTCTTCCTCAATGTTCTGATTCAATTCATCTTTAATTCCAGAATGTACCTAAAATAACAAAATATAAAAATTAAGATAATAAAATATAATTTTCATAAAATAACTAAATTAAAAATTAACTAAAATAATTAAATATTTAAGACCAAAACAAGAAAAAGATGGAGAACTTAATAGTAAAATATAGAAAAATATGCACTTATTAGCATTCTCTTGATTGATTCAGCAAACTCAGTGAATAACTTAGTTTGGCTTCTCAACTCTAAGGAGATTTTTCTTGCACCCTTATTGGTTAAAACTATAGCATCAGATTGGAGACATTCCCTTATTTTGGTAAGGATAGTAAAGTAACCGCTTCTAAAGTCTACAGAAGACCTAGGGTGCATTTTAACAGTGGTTGTCGTGTCACTTTGGCTCCGACATTTGGTCTTCAGAAAGCATGTGTAGGCTGTGTCCAGTGCAGGATCTTGATCTCATCTTGTTATGAACTTATATGGCTTGTTGCTGAACAAATTGCAGTGGCAAAATTCGATTGTTTACCCACCTAATTAATTAATTGATTAATTACATGGTCATGTTGCTTTAATTTGACATAAGAGACATTTTAACGTAAACGTATCAGAAAGGACCACACAAGGTCATGGACAATGAGGCTTTGGCTGAAATTATGCTTGAGCTAGGTTAAGTTTGGAAAAGGTGAAAGATATTAATTAAGGCACCAGAAGCTAGTGGCACTCTTCGCCATCACTTCTTCGAGTAACAATATGCACTTTCCACATAGTTCTTTTAAACTAAAATTGTTATATCTACACACATACATAAGCTCTTGTGATGACTACTATATGTATTTGTGATCAATTTATTTGAACGGTTTCGCAATAACTTACTTGGAAAGAAATTGAGTCCCTTGCAGAAAAAGCCAGAATATCGACAAAAGAAACGATATATTCCTTGCAGACAAGTAGTGATTTCGGGGCGGTTTGTTACTTTGGGTCGGTTTATTGCTTCTTTCGTGGTCAAAACAACCCCAATTCAAGCAAACATGAATTGAAACAAGGTCTAATAAATGTTCAAAGAAACAAACAATACTTATTTCTTAAATATCCAACATGAAAATGTTTTACTCACTAGAACAATTCAAAGCACTCAATTATTACCATAATGTTTCATAAACCCAGTGATATGGGAAGAATGGAAAGAAAGATCAGAAACATCACCCAAAGTGCCCAACATGGGCTAGTTGAATGGAGGCAATACAATATTGATTCAAATGCATATCTCAGAAAAATAAGAAGCTATATAATGGTAGTTATAAGGAATGGAAGATAGGGCCAATGGTGAGCTAAACAGCCTTATTGTAGATGCAAAACATAGTGGTTATAAACTCTGCTCTAGCATCTAGTAACATGACTCAAAAGTGTTCTTTATTTGCAAGTATAAGAGTATCTAGTTATAATTTAACCCGGTGAGTTCAGGGTTGACCCACATGGAATTTAAAAATCTTGTAGTCAATTATTAAATAAAGAAATTTAAGTGCAAAAAAAGAAATTAATAAGAACCAATTTAAAAATCGTTAAGGTTACGGTATCCACTATCGGGTTTCAAATTATGGTCATAACACTCTCTCATATTTGTATTTTGCATTTCTTTTGCTAGTTAATTATTATGTCATTTAATTCTTAACTAACCATTAATGTGGAGAAATATGAGATCAAATACTCTAATGTGCTACAACTATATTAGCGGGTCAATATTACGTCAAAATACTATATAAATATGAAGAGAGCTAGATCTATAAATTAACAAGATATAAAAGAAACCGGTAAAAAATAAAAAAATAAAAATAAATAAAATAAACTTTAAAATTCACTTGAAAGAATAATTAATTCAATAATTTCAACCTTTGAGTTTCATCTTTCATCTCAGCTTAGAAAATTAGCCACTCATATTGAAAAATAAGACACTCATTTTATTTAACTAACATTTGAAATATATTACAACAGAATGAACCACACAAAAGAAGAAATTTTCCTAAGCCTCAAGTCAAGATCTATCAGAACTTGGGATGAAATGCAAGCATAATTTTTAAAAAAATTCTTTCCACCCCACAAAAAAAATTCTTTTAAAAGACAAATCACAACCTTCACCCAAAAGCCAAGAGAAACAATTTACCAATGTTGGGATAGGTACAAGGAGTTACTTAACATTTGCCGACACCACGGTTTTGAAATATTGAGGTTAATGTCTTATTTTTATGAGGGACTAACATCCCAAAGTAGACAGGTCGTTTAAACAATGTGTAATGATGAGTTTAGCGACAAAAGTCCTGAAGCTGCATTAAATTACATTGACTATATAGCAGATAATGCATAACACTGGGACATAGTTGGTTTTTATGAGTCATCGAATAAACCCTAGTCATCTCCATCTAGTAGAGGTATGTACAACCTTAGGGAAGACCATGACCTTCAAGCCAAATTTGCATCCTTAGCTAGAAAATTCGAAGCATTAAAATCGAAAAAAAAATGATCATATACAGTCTGTTCAAGATATTTCATGTCATGCTTGTGATTTTACTGACCATTCTACGCAGGACTGTTTGACATTGCCAACTCTGAGAGAAGTTTGCATGGACAAGCAAATGTCGTCGACAATTTCAAAAAGTCGAATCCCAATCCATACTCCCAAACCTATTACTCTAGTTGGAGAAACCACCCAAATTTCAGTTGGAGAAATGATAAAAATGCGCATCCTTCACAACTTGCTCCTCCACGTTAGAATTTCCAAAACTTCCAGAGTTATCTACCATATGTCTCATCGCTAAGAAAAACTCTAAAAAATACATTGCATTCATTCATTGAAAAACAAGAGCCAATCCATAAAAAACAAGAGCTAATCAATAACCAAACCATGCAAACTTTGACTAATTTGATAGAAACTATCTCCAAACTTACATCAGCCATTGTCATGTATGAAAAAAGTACGTTTCCTTCTCAACCTGAACCAAACCCTAAGGGTCAACAACATCCTCAAATAGGTAATGCAGGAAACCAAAATATGAGCCAAGTCAAATAAGTTACAACCTTTCGCGGTGGCAAAGTTATCGAAAAACACATTCTTGATCCTCGTAAAATTAGTAAAGAGTCAATTTTAGAGAGTAAAGAAGAGTTTGTCAAACCTTTAACCCATAAAGAAATAACCAACACTGCTTTTGCACCTTCGTTTCCTCAAGCACTAATCAAGCAAAAGAAATCAAACCACAGTATAGAGATTTATGAAATTTTTAAACAAGTGAAAGTCAATATTCCTTTGCTGGATGTAATTAAATAGGTACCTTCTTATGCTAAATTTCTAAAAGATTTATGCATTGTGAAAAAGAAACACAAGGTGTTAGCAGAACATGTAAGTTCCATTTTCTCAAACAACAACGCTTTGAAATACAAGGATCCTAGCCAACCATTTCTTGTATTATTAGGGATCATAAAATTGAACATGCTCTACTTGATCTTGGTGCTAGCATCAATTTCCTACCTTACTCAATGTACTGACAACTCAATTTTAGTGAGTTGAACCAACCTCTGCCATTCTTTTACTTGCTAATAGGTGATTAAGGTACCAAAAGGAATAATTGAAGATGTATTTGTCCGAGTCAATAAATTCATATATCCTATGGATATTATAGTTTTGGAAACAGAATCAATATCTGATAAATGCAAGCAAATTCCTATTATATTGGGTCGACTATTTTTAGCTATTGTTAATGCCTTGATTAATTGCAGGAATGGGGTAATGAATTTATCTTTCGACAACATAATGTTGGAACTCAACGTGTTCAACATGTGTAAACAACCTCACGATAAAGACGATGATGATAGTGAGAATGAGGAGATTGATCTCATTGAGCCAATCATTGAGGAACACATTCAAGATGAGAATTTTACAAACTCTGTGGAAATTTGTTTTGTTGGTACTTTTGAATCAAGTAAGGAATTAGAATGTGATACTACTAACATATGCTTTATACTTGATTTTACGCAGGTACCTATAGGTGAAGATGACCAATTAAACTTTAAAGATACGATACAACTTGAAGAGCCAAAATAAGAAGAAGCACCAAAGCTTGAATTAAAGCCCTTACTAGAATAATTAAAGTATGCCTACTCGAGCAAGCATCAGACCTACCCAATGGTAATTTCTTCCTAACTTACAAGTTTGATCAAGAAGATAAGTTACTGGCTGTGCTAAAAAGGCATAAAACTGCATTTGGTTGGACCTTAAAAGACATAAAGGGCATTAATCTTTTAATCTGCACACATCGAATACACTTAGAGAAAAATGCCAAAACAACCCGTCAACCACAAAGAAGACTAAATCCACGTACGAAAGAAGTGGTAAAGAATAAGGTCCTTAAACTAGTAGACATAGAAATCATCTATCCTATCTTTGATAATAAATATGTAAGTCCAACACAAGTAGTACCAAAAAAATATGGAATAATGATTTTTTTAAAATAAAAGTGAGCCAATTCCAACACGAATGCCATCTAGTTGCTGCGTATGCATTTATTATAGAAAATTAAATGATGCCACTAGAAAATTCTCGAGAGAGTAGCAGGACACCCCTACTACTACTTTCTTGATGGCTACTTAGGCTATTATCAAATTCTTACAGCCTTAAAAGACCAAGAAAAGACTACATTCACATGCCCATTTAGAGATTTGCATTTAGGAGAATGGATTTTGGACTTTGTAATGCTCCTACAACATTTCAAATATGCATGCTAAGTATTTTTAGTGACATGGTTGAGAATTGTTTGGAGGTTTTTATAGATGATTTAACTGTATTTATAGATGCTACATGTCCTGGTAATCTGGAAAGAGTTTTGGAAATGTGCAAAGAAAAAAGGACTAGTTTCAAATTGAAAAAAATGCCATTTCATAACCACTTCTGGAATTTTCTTAAGCCATGTTGTTTCTTCAAAAGGAATCGAAGTTGATAAAGCCAAAGTTGAAGTCATCTCAAAATTACCTCACTAAAGACAGTTAAAGAAGTCCGTTCCTTTTCGGGGCATGCAGGGTTTTATATGAGATTTATAAAAGACTTTAGTGTGATATCTAGACCACTTTATAACCTCCTAATAAAAGATACATAATTCGAATGGACTAAAGATTGTCAGCAAGCTTTTGAAAAGATAACTAATCTTTTGACATCAGTGTTGATAATGCAACCCCCTGATTAGTCTTTGCCTTTTGAGCTAATGTATGATGCTAGTGATTATGCTGGTGGTGTTAATCTGGGACAAATAAAGGAAGGTAAGACCTTTACATCTATTACGCAAGTAGAACTCTAAATAGTACCCAAATGAATTACACCACAACTGAAAAAGAACTACTTGCTATAATATTTGCATTTGATAAATTTCATCCGTATTTAATTTGTTCATCTACTGTTATTTATTTTGATAATGCTGCGGTTGGATATTTAATGTCTAAACAGGATGCCAAGCCAAGATTGATGCAATGGATTTTGCGACTTTAAGAATTTAACTTGAAAATCAAGGACAAAAAGGGCACCGAAAATGTTGTTGCAGATCATCTTTCAAGACTTACGAATGAGTTTTCGATTGAAAAAATCCTATCAATGATTCTTTCCCTGATGAATTTTTGTTTTCTATAAACAAAATGCCTTGGTATGCTAACATTGTTAATTATCTTGTAACAAGTGAATGCCATCGGACTGGAGCTCCCAGGACAAGAAAAAATTCTTAATAGAAGTAAAATTTTTTTACTGAGATGACCCATACTTGTTCAAGTGTTGTTCTAATCAAAATTTTTGAAGATGCATACCAGACGACAAGGTAAGTAAGGTCATTCAATTTTGTCATTCTGAAGCATGTGATGGCCACTTTTCTTCAAACAAGACAACTGTAAAAATGTTGCAGAGTGGATTTTATTGGCCCACATGATTTAAAGATTCACGTGCATTCTATAAAGTGCGTAAGAATTGTCAAATTGTAGGGTCTGTTTCAAAGCGAAACATGATGCCTTTAAACCCCCATCCTTGTCATTGAAATATTTGATTGTCAGGAAATTAATTTTATGGGCCCTTTTTCCATCATCATTTGGATTTGTATATATTTTGGTTTCCATTAATTATGTTTAAGAATGGATTAAAGTGATTTCTTGTAGGCACAAGTATCACAAAACTGTGATCCATTTTTTAAAAGAAAATCTCTTGAGCAGATTTAGAATCCCTCGAGCCATTATCAGTGATAGAGGTAAGCATTTTTATAATAAGTCATTTGAGTCCTTAATGAAGAAATATTGAATTACACATAAAGTTGCTACCTTTTATCACCCTCAAATAAATAATCAAGTTAAATTAGCAAGTAGGGAGATAAAATAAATTTTTGAAAAAACAGTTAACCCAAACTGCAAAGATTGGTCTCTTCGACTAACTGATGCACTTTAGACTTACTGTACTGCATTTAAAATATTTTTAGGAATGTCACCCTATCAGATTGTTTATAGTAAACCTTGCCACTTACTGGTTGAACTTTAACATAAATCATTTTAGGCTATTAAAGCTTTTAATTGAAATCTTGATGATGTTGGTAGAATGCGTAAATTACAATTGAATGAAGTTGAGGAATTAAGGAATGATGCCTATAATAAATCCAGAATTATTAAGGTTAGAACCAAAGCTTTTCATAATAAAAGAATTTTTCGAAAAACATTTGATATTGATCAAAAAGTACTGCTTTATAATTCTTGTCTTTATTTATCTCCAGAGAAGTTAAAGTCAAAGTGAAGTAGCCCATTTGTTCTAAAAAATGTATATACATATGGGGTCATAGAAATTGAAAATCTAAAGAACGGTATCACATTTAAAGTAAATGTTGAAATTATATCTAGAGTACCAACCACGTGAAGTAGATACCGAAATCAATTTGAGTGACCCACAAATTCTTGATTAAGCCATTTGTTTTAACTTTTCGTCACTTTGTTTTATTATTACTTTACCATTTGAATTGTTTGATTTTTTTTCTTTTTATGTCTTGAAGGAAGTGCATTATGTTGTTTCCTGTTTGAGTGTGTTCGTTTGACAATTGTGTTTCATTTCACTGTTTTTGATATATGTCATGTGTACCTCTGTGAGAAGAATCCTTCTCAAACATCTTGGAGAACTTTTAAGTTTAAAATTTCACCTAAAAAGCTTGCTCCAAGTTTATAAATCACATCCTATTTGGAATCTACGACCACCAGTGTTAGTTTCCCACATTGAAGGTCTAGAAAAATAGCTCAGAGAAATAGAATGTGGTATTTATAAACTCCAATTAGAACTTGAGGTAAATTTAATAAAAAGACGAAGGTAAGTTACATGTTTGATTATATTCCTTATGTGTCTTTATTTTGTTGTTTTGTTCGTCTTCACTTTTGACTTGATTTTGCAGACTTGATTCATTTTTTTGATCTGTTTTGATTCACTTTCCTGTATAAATGGTGGATAAAGGTACTTTATAACTTCGTAAGTCAGTATCTTCAGTTTCGCAGAATAACTAAAATCCCAAAATCAAACATGGAAGAAATACATTATAAATTGCATAAGCATTTTCCTTCTCTCCCTCAAAATGTTCTTAAAAAGATATACAAAGCCCGTTGTGAACGACTATGTTTGTTAATGATAAATGGGCAATGGGATTCCTGCTAACATTCGTTGGTTAATTGAAGCAAAGGTCCAATTGGCAGGTGAGTTTTCTAACCCATTTGTTTCTAACATGCCTGGTTTTGGTAAAAGTACATTTGCTAAAAAAGGAAGGGCTAAGCGGCTTGGTTCTAAATGTCTTAACTGTGTGAGATTTTATGCAATCGACTGTGTTGTATAACTTTAGGAATGGTTTCTGTAAATCATGAAAATAAAATTAAATTCGCTAAGAATGGCATGAGTATCGCTAGATGATATTGTACGATTTCTTAAGACGCATCCGAGTGGATATGTGTAACGTGAGATTTACAATTTATGGAAGCTATTCCAAAAAGAAAGTGCACCGCTTAGTCTTGTGAATATGACTTTAAAAGAACTTGTTTACAAGTTTATAAGAAAACTAGATAGGAAGTCTATTCTCAACCCATAGAGGGCGTTCAAGTTGTTATTGAACGCAAAACCAAAGGAAAATGTGAGCTACAGTTACAACTACCAATAAATATCCTTTTATTTTAATATTCTTTTACTTTTTACATTATTGTTTTTAATGATGTGATTTTATGTCTAATTACTTCTTTTACTGCTTTCTTTTTCTATTTGCTTTTGAATTATTGAGCCATAAGCTTCACACATTATTTGACAAACCCTTCACGCATATACAATTGTGTATCATTATGTTTATCATCGAGATCTTTAAATATGTGCTCCTTTTCAAGTACTTACAAATTATTTTTTGAAGATTGTTCCAATGACAGTAACTTCGAGCAGACAGCTTAAGAACATTTGTGTGCTTTCTGGGTTTCGCTATGGAAAGTATAAGGAGTTTATTCAGGCAACTGTAGATCTTGGTCGTGTTATAGCGGAGAGTAATCTACATCTTGTGGATGGAGGAAATGACTCAAGGTTATCGAACCTGGTCTTAGCAGCTGTTTTCGTTAGAGGAAGCTAAGTGCTAGGCATCATCCCGAGAGCCTTAAAACCTTTGGGATGTCTGTCCAGCCCACCAAATGGAGAAAAGTTAGTTGTCTCAAGTGTGTAAAAAAGAATATTCAAAATGTTAAATCATGCTAACGCTTTCATTTTCTTGCTAGGAGATCTTACAACTTTAAAGATGCTAATTACATTTGTTTCTTGGGCTCATTTAATTTGAATATCCATAAAAAAATATATCAGTTTGTTAAATGTTAATAACTTTTTATGATAGCTTAATAGCATTTCTTAACCATGCAATTAAGAATCATTTTATTCCATCATCAGTGAAAGCCTCTTTATTTGTAATCCTATTGCTAACGAGTTACTTGATCTTTTGCAAGCTTACAAACTGGAGCCAGATCCCATGATTTTGGGCATTGGATTGGTCGACTAATGATGATGGCAATAACCCTCGTAAGAAGTATAAATTAGATTTAACGCTTTGTTTGTAAAAATTTCCTAGCAGTGGTCAAGCAATGTCTTCTAAACTCTACTTGTTTCCTCTATGACATTGAAGACAATGTCTCTTTCAGGTTGAGAGGAGGGAATAGTTGATAGTTGTAGACTGTCTTAGTCCTAGTGATGTTTTTACTAATTTTTATTGTAAAAACTAACTTTAAATAAATTTGAGTTGAAAATGGTTGAATATGGAGTGTAGTAACTCTAGAAACGCATTTTCTTAGCCTTAGAGTTTAGTTGTCAAAGAAAAATATAAATAAAGATTTGTTTTCTATTTTTTAAAGATTTTTTAATCATCTTCTTTAAGTTTTTGCAATCAATTCAAGTGTGATCACTCCATTTTCTTATGTTTTCTTTAACTTTTTTTTTTTTAAAAGCAAAAAAATAGAAAAAAAATTTATGTGATCTTTTGACATTGGATGACATGATGACTTTCAAATTTTAGAATTTGTATTATCTTTGTTTTTGAGTTATATTACATTATGTTTTCCACTTTGCATGTTAAAGTATAAATTGAGAAATTTGATGAGTGAAGCTGATTGAGCCATTTGAAGGAATGTACATGTTATAGTAAGTTCCAAGTGAGTTTTTTAGCCGATTATCCTTGAGAGTAATCTTGTTTGCCTACGTAACTTTGCCGTTTATTATTTTATATAAAATCTCTATATTTTCTTTAAAGTCAACCAAAAAAAAAAAAAAAACAAAAGAGATGAAAGAAATGAAATTACAAAACAAAAAAGTTTATGCAACTGCATCCGAAAATCTATTGAACTAGTGGATATGAAAAATTGTTTAAAGCCCTAAAAGATGATAGAAAAACCATTTTTGATCCATTTAAGCCTTTTCTAACCATCCCTATTATAACGCATCCATAATTAACCCTTTTGAGCCTATATATATTAAAATATATTTTTTTCTTTGGTACCTTATCATCCTATCCCACTTTAGTGTGGAGTATCACCTTATATTTTATATTTTCCACCACCCGATTATGTTTGAAAAATAAAGATGATTATGTATCAGTGAAAATGGTGCTATGAAAAATAAATAATAACAATAATAATATAAAAAAGAAAAAAAGAGAAGAAAACAAAGTGTGAAAAGCACCTTTCAATCTCCAAAAGTTCTCTTTTTTTCAAATATATTTTTTTGCTTTTCCTATTATTCCTTCTTTGTTAGCCATATCCTTCACCTATGTTACATCCTAGTAAAAATCCTTCTTGATTTTAGGAAATTATAGTTTGAAGTAGAAACTAGTAATATGGACTAAAAATGTGGTGATGCATAAAAATGAAAACAGATTGGACTGATTTGTAATTCATTTGACTTGAGATTATTTTATTTCTAAGTTATGGGCATCATTCTTTCATCTTAGTGAGAGTATACGATATTGTTTTATTATTCTCTCAATCTACCACTTCCTATAGTGACTATTTTTATTGAGTTTATTTTCTTTTAAGAGAGTCACTCTTAACTGTGAAATTTTGGTGTTTGACATATCATTCTTAAAAGTGACTTGATTAATATAGTTTAGATAATTGATCATTTTGAATTGATTTTTATGAATGGTTGATGTGAGAGTGATTGTCTTTAGACTAAAGATAATACTTATACTTTTACTTGATTGTTATCATTAATCTAATTAAAGAAGTAAACACAATTAAAAAAAAAAAGATTTTAATTTGAGTTAAAAATTTGCTAGATTTTTATCGCTTAAATTGCTAGGTCTTAGCAAGAAGCTGGTTGGGAGGTTTGATTGACACTAAAAAATGTACATTTAATAAGAATAAAGTTATTAGTTTTTCATTTACAGTATTGATTAATGCTCTCATTATTCCTAAATTATCTTAATGTTCTCCTAATAAATTTTTATGTTAAATTAATCTGCAGTATGTGAATTTTATATTAATTTTTATATTATAAATATTCCAAAAATAAAGAGGGAATTGGAGCCGAAATCAAAAACAAGAAGATAAATTACTGGAGCCATTGGAATGTATTATTGAGGAGATGTAATTAGAAAAAAATAAATAAATAAATAAAGTGAGCCATAACTAATGTGATAGTCAAGTGGCCTCCTTACCACTTGACTATCACACATTTCTATGTAACATGATATAATTAAAAATAATAATATTAATTAATAATAATAAAATAAAAGAGAAATGAGGCATTGGTTGTTTATAAAAGGTAAGAATACGGAGATAGATAGGGGGAAGAAGAGAAGGGAGTTGAGACTGAGGCTTAGGAAAAATTTTTCTTTTATGTGGTTTATTCTTTTATAATATATTTTAGAAGTTTATTAAATAAAATAAGTGTTTTGTTTTTTAATATGAGTAGCTAATTTTCTAAGCTGAAGTGAAAGGTGAAACTCAAAAGTTTAAATTATTGAATTAATTACTCTCTCAAGTGAGTTTTAAAATTTATTTTATTTGTTTGTATTTTTTATTCTTTACCGGTTTCTTTTATATCATGTTAATTTATAGATCTAGCTCTCATTTGATTTATATAGTATTTTGACGTAATGTTGACACACTAATATAGTTGTGGCACATTAGGTAGTCGATCTCATATTTATCTATATTAATGGTTGGTTAAGATTTAAATGACATAATAATTAACTGCCAAAAGAAATGCAAAATACAAATATGGAGAGTGTTATAACTATAATTTGAAATCCGAAAGTGGACCCCGTAACCTTAGCAATTTTTAAATTGGTTCTTATTAACTTTTTTTTTCTATACTTAAAATTCTTTGTTTAATAATTAACTACTGTATTTTTAAATTCCCTATGGTTCGACCGCGGACTCACCGGATTTTAATATAACTAGACACTTTTATACTTGAAAGTAAACAATACTTTTGAGCCGTGCCAAAAGTGCATCAGTTAGTCGAAGGGGCCAATCTTTGTGGTTTGGGTTAACTATCTTTTTCAAAATTTATTTTATCTCCCTATTTGCTAATTTATCTTGACCACTTGCTTGAGGGTGATAAGAGGTAGCAACTTTATGTGCAATTATATATTTCCTCATTAAAGACTCAAATGGCTTGTTATAAAAATGCTTACCTCCATCACTGATAATGCCTCAAGGGATTCCAAATCTGCTGAAAAGATTTTCTTTTAACAAATAGATCACAGTTTTGTGATCGTTGTGCTGATAACAAATCTCTTCAATTAATTTTGAAACATAATCAATGGCAACCAAAATATATACGAATCCAAATGATCATGGAAAATGGCCCTTAAAATCAATTCTCTAATAATCAAATATTTCAATGACAAAGATGTGGTTTAAAGACATCATGTTTCACATTGAAATAGACCATACCATTTGACAATTCTTACACACTTTACAGAAAGCATGTGAATCTTTAAATAATGTAGGCCAAAAAAATCCACACTGCAATATTAATTACATCTCTTTAATAATGCATTCCAAATAGCTCCAATAATTTATCTTCTTGTTTCCCGCTTTCGACTCTAATTCCTTCTTTATTCCTAGAATATTTACAATATAAAATTAACATAAAATTCACATATTGCGGATTAATTTAACACAAAAAATTTATTAGGAGAGCATAAAGATAATTTACGAATAATAAACGTATTAATCAACAATGTAAGTAAAATAATAATAATTTTATCCTTATTAAATATATACTTTTAGTTTCAATCATCTAGCAGATGTAAAATATAAATTTTATTAGTCGAACAAAATTTCCTTCGACTTACGCGAAACTAATCCAATTAATAAGCAATAACAACTATAAGGTTTGAAACATGGGATTCAATAATACCACCATTGAACTAAACTTGTGCAAACTGAAGATGGTCTTCTTCTTGGTCAAAATAAATAAACATATATAATCTCTTCGTTTGCACAATCTCATTCAACAATTTGTTGGATTTTTTAATCTAGCATTGTTGGATCTTTAATCCAGCATTGTTAGATCTTTAATCCAACGTTGTGCTTATATGTGTATAATTATGTATTGCGGACAGTCAAATAACATTAAGCCCAATTAAAAATGATTTTAATTAGGTTTTTGGTTTTATGGGCTTTAATATATCTAATAGGGTGTGGGCCTTTAATGTGTAGAGACCTAATGATATTCTAATTCTATGATGGGCAGAATTATGAATACCTAATGACAACAGGAAAATAGTGTCTATATAAGTGGTTATGGTCCCCAAGTCACACAAAATTTTTCTATTCTCTACTGACATCCCATCATCAGAGAGAGAGCAGTGAGAAACTTAAAAGGTTCTCTAGGAAAACGTGTTGATCTGGAAGACCAACCACACAACCCTATAGAGGAATTCAGCATTATGGATTCATGTACACTTCCGCATAATTTATTATTGGTTCTTGGTGATACAACATGAATGTTCCTGGGTTATGTTGAATCATTGAGAATCAAATTTAATTTTGATTAATAATTAAAATATTTAGTGTTCTCGAATTTAATAATACCGGAATCATTGAAATTATTGAATTTATGAATAAATCTTTGTGGTTGTTGCTGGTATTGCAAAACATTCATAAATCTAGAATTTAAAATTTTTCCTCTTTTTTATTATTTGGAAATTCGGGTTTAAAAAAAAAAGAAAAGAAAGAAGAAGAAGGTTTCGGGCCGGTGGCCGCCCAGCCACCATCGGCGTCCGAGCAAGGCGTGGCCGTTGGGCCTTGCCTAAGGCAGCCGCATCAAGAAATTAAAAAAAAGGGCAAAAAGGAGAGGCGCGACCGGCCACTACCAGCCCTGCCAGTAGGGTAACCGCGGCCACCAGGCCGCGGTGTATTTGAATGAAGCGGCGACCGCCTAAAGAAAGAAAAAAAAAAGGTTAGGGTTAGGGTGTGTTTAAGATCCGCGTCGGTTTGACCACACCCGCTTCTATCTTAACTCGATGAGAGTGGGCTGGATTAGGATCCGGCTCGGGTCAACCCGAGCCAATCCAGCCCGACCTGGTAAGCGGTCAACGTTGATCGTTGACCGTTGACCAAAATTTGACCTTTTTTAATTTTTCTTTTAAAATAATTTTTGGTACAATTTTTAAATTCAAATATTTGTATATTTATATGTATTTTAAGGTGAATTAATTGAAGCAACATGTCACCAAAGTGGCCTCTCTTGTGGAAATTAATTTATTTGAAATATAAAAAGTTTTGTACATCTGTGAATATCGATCAGCGCAAAGAAAGGTCCATATTTAATAGAATTGCATGTGCACCTATGGTAATAAACACGTGATGATTATTTAGTTTTACATGTGAATAATAAATTGCCCCAAAGGAAGATTTATTGTTTGGCATGTTCTTATTATCAGTGTTTAATTACTACACCAAAATATCACTTACAAGTTAATATTTTGTCCAAAGATGAAATATTAATGGAGTGACCAGTATCTTGAGATGAGGTTTACCTTTATTTGAATTTAATTTTGTTTTAAAGACTAATATGAGCTTGTTTTGTTTATTGTTATCTATTCAGTTATGTCTGCTGCGAATATTACTGCCAACATCAATTCTATTCTTATGCTAAATGGCTCTAACTTCAAATCATGGCACGAGAACCTCTCAGTAATTCTTACAGCCATGGATCTTGACTTTGCGTTAAGGGTTGATTCTCCCCCACCTCTTACAGATGAGAGTATCCCTGATGATAAAAGGGAAATAGAAATGTGGGAGAGATCAAATCGCATGTGCATTATGATCATGAAGAAGGCCATTCTAGAAGCATTCAGGGGCTCAATAACTGAAAAAGCAACTACGGCTAAGGAGTTCCTTGCAGAGATTGAACAGAGGTTTGTCAAGAACGAAAAGGTTGAAATCGCTACGCTCTTGACAAGCCTAATTTCAATGAGGTATACGGGTAAAGGCAATATTAGGGAGTACATCATAGAGATGTCTCATCTTACTTCTAAGCTCAGAGCACTAAAGCTTGAACTCTCTGAGGACTTGATAGTGCATTTGGTTTTAATATCCTTACCAACACAGTTTAACTAATTTAAGGTGAGCTATAATTATCACAAAGAGACTTGGTCTCTGAATGAGCTCATATCACATTGTGTTCAGGAAGAGGATAGGCTTAAGAAAAATAAGACAGAAAATGCTCACTTTGCCTCTAACTCTAAAGGCAAGGACAAAGTCAAGAAATGGAAGAAGGATAAGGAAGCTGCAGATACAACTCCCCAAAAGAAACAACAAAAGAAACCTGGTGATCATGAAGGTACTAGTTGTTTCTTCTGTGGAGCTGAGGAGCATAAGAAGAAGCATTGCACTAATTACCACGCATGGCGTGCTAAGAAAGGATTGCTTTTTAGTTTGGTTTGTTCTGACATTAATTTAACTACGGTGCCTAGACACACATGGTGAATAGATTCTGGTGCAACTGCTCACTTCAGTGTGTCAATGCATGGTTGCCTGTATTGCTAAAAACCCAGTGATGGTGAGAGATACATCTATGTGGGCGATAGCAAAACAGTTGAAGTTGAAGCAATCGAAAATTTTAAATTATTGTTGAAAACCGGATTTTATTTGGATCTTAATAAAACATTTGTTGTTCCATCTTTTCGACGGAATTTGATTTCTATTTCCGCTTTGGACAAATCTGGTTATTCTTGTTCATTTAGGAATGGAAATTTAAGTTTGTTCATGATTCAAAATTGGTTGGTTTTGGTTATTTGTCGGGTAATGATAATCTATATATGTTTGATACGATGGCTTCATTTAATTAATCCCTGCAATTAAGTACACGAGGTTTAAAGAAAAATTAACCAATGAGAATTCGGCTGTGTTATGGCACAGAAGATTGGGTCATATCTCTAGACGAAGAATAAAGAGACTTGTGTCAGACGAAATTCTTGACCCCTTAGATTTTACAAACTTTGATATCTATGTTAACTGTATCAAGCGGAAACAAACCAATAAAAGGAGATTTGAAGCCAATAGGACTTCAGACGTCTTAGAACTCATTCATACAGACATTTGTGGGCTATTCCCTGTGGCAGCTTGGAATGGTCAACAATATTTTATGACGTTCATAGATGATTTTTCTAGATATGGCTACATATATCTCCTCCATGAAAAGTCACAGTCCTTGGATACGTTTAAAAATTTTAAGGCTGAAGTTGAGAACCAACTTGGCAAAAGAATTAAAAGCGTCAGATCTGACCGTAGTGGTGAGTACTATGGTAGATATGATGGTTCAGGTGAACAACAACCAGGACCGTTTGCTAAATTCCTAGAGGAATGCGGTATCGTCCCACAGTACACTATGCCGGGTTCGCCCACTATGAATGGTGTTGCTGAAAGACGAAACAGGACGCTTAAGGATATGATGAGGAGTATGATTTGTCATTCTACCTTACCAGAATCACTCTGGGGAGAAGCACTTAAGACTGCAGCGCATATCCTTAATAGGGTTCCAACTAAAGCGACTGCTAAGATCCCTTACAAGCTTTGGACAGGCAAAAAACCTAGTCTAAAACACCTGCTTGTTTGGAGATGTCCAGCTAAGGCAAGGCCTTATAGGCCCAATGAGAAGAAACTGGATTCAAGGACGGTGAGTTGCTACTTTATTGGATACTCTGAACGATCCATGGGGTATAAGTTTTATGATCCCACGACTAAGTCAATCTTTGAGTCAGGAAATGCTCAGTTCTTTGAGGATGTCGAGTTTGTGGGGAGAGATACAGTAAAGGACTTTATCCTTGAAGAGGAATATGTTGATATTCCCATAGGTGTCGTTGGCATTGATCAGGATCTCATTCATGACTTTGTTCAAGACACAACAAATCAAGATAATGTTGGAGAACCCCCAATACAAGAAAATTGTTCCAAAAGAACAAATTCTACTACCTCAAGAACATATGCCATTGAGGAGGTCCACTACAAAAAGGAGAAGTACAGTTCCAGACGATTACATTGTATTTCTTCAAGAACATGAGGTAGACATTGGCGTGATGGAAAATGATCTGATTAATTTCCGTCAAACTATGAAAAGTTCTAACTCTCAGAAGTGGATTGATGCCATGAATAAGGAAATAAAGTCTATGAAGGACAATGACATATGGGATCTCGTCCCATTGCCAGAAGGTGCGAAACCTATTGGTTGTAAATGGATATTTAAGACCAAAAGGAATTCGAAAGGCAATGTGGAATGGTACAAAGCACGTCTTGTCGCAAAGGGCTTTACATAGAAAGAAGGCATCGATTATAAAGAGACTTTCTCTCTGGTTTCTTCGAAAGACTCTTTCATGATCATAATGGCATTAGTGGTTCATTTCAATCTTGAGTTACATCAGATGGATGTTAAGACAGCGTTTTTCAATGGTGATATTGATGAGACAATCTATATGCTGCAGCCAGAAAACTTTGTGTCCAGAGACCTAAAGAATATGGTTTGCAAACTTAAGAAATCCATCTATGGGCTCAAACAAGCATCTTGACAATGGTATTTTAACTTTCATCAAGTGATCATCTCATTCGATTTCGAGATAAATTTGGTTGATGATTGTATATATCATAAGTTCTGTGAAAGCAAGTATATTTTTCTAGTTTTATATGTCGATGACATTTTGCTTGCTAGCAACGATATAGGCTTATTGCACGACACCAAGAGATTTTTAGCCAAGAATTTTGAGATGAAAGATCTTGGTGATGCCTCTTTTGTATTAGGCATACAGATACATCGGAGCCGCTCTCGGAGTACTCTTGAATTATCACAAAAGAGCTATATCGAAACAGTTCTCATGAGATATGACATGCAATATTGCGAATCAGGTGATACCCTTGTGGTTAAGGGAGACAAATTTAGTCTCAATCAGTGCCCCAAAAATGATTTTGAGGAAAATGAACTGTAGAAGATTCCTTATGCGTCAGCGGTAGGAAGTCTGATGTATGCTTAGGTTTGTACGCGACCAGATATTGCGTACGTTACTGGGATGTTGGGCAAATATTTAAGCAACCCAGGATTAGACCATTGGAAAGTAGCTAAACGAGTCTTGCGGTACTTATAGAGAACAAAAGATTACATGCTCATATATCAGAGGTCAGATCAGCTTGAGATCGTTTGGTATACTAACTTCGATTTTGCTAGATGTCAAGATAGTATGAAATCCACTTCGGGTTACATCTATCTGATAGCTGGGGGTGCTATCTCCTAGAAGAGTGCTAAGCAGTTTCTTATAGCCTCTTCCACTATGGCAGCAGAGTTCGTAGCATGTTATGAGGCATCCAATCACGGAATATGGCTACGAAATTTTGTCACGGGATTGCGTATAGTTGATGGTATTGATGGACCACTTAGATTATTTTGTGACAATAAGTCAGCAGTGTTGTACTCTAATAACAACAGGAGCTCGACGAAGTCAAAGTACATAGACATCAAGTTTCTAATTGTTAAAGAAAGAGTTCAGAGTGGACAGTTGTCTATAGAGCACATTGGTACAAACTCTATGATTGCGAATCCGCTTACTAAGGGACTGCCACCCAAAACGTTCCATGAGCATGTTGCTCGTATGAGTATCATATCATTAAAGGATATTTAGTTCTAGTGAGAGTTTTGTAGTTTTAGATGCTTTAATATTATAGACATTTTCAATTATTTCGGTTTATGGATATTTAAGGTTATTTTCTGTAGAATAAAGTTTTAGTTTATTCACACTTTGATTTTAATATGGTTTGATCTCACTAAAATTTAAGGTGGACCAATTGGAAATAGGCATGCTCAGATCACATTGCATGAAATTTCTATGCTACACATCCACATCATGATACATGCCATTAAGTTGTATTGGCATAGTGACCATTGATGGGTCAAGTTACGATAATTGTAACGAAGGCCACTTTGATCCTATGTTGGTATGATTGATAGACCGGATTGGCTATAGATACATTTCAGCAATGACAGTAAGGATGAGCTCATACGGTTATTTTCGCAAAGCATAATTATAAAGTTACACATATAGCTCAAGTGGGAGATTGTTGGATTTTTTAATCCAGCATTGTTGGATCTTTAATCCAGCATTGTTGGATCTTTAATCCAACGTTGGGTTTATATGTGAATAATTATGTATTGCGGACTGCCAAATAATATTAAGCCCAATTAAAAGTGATTTAATTAGATTTTTGGTTTTATGGGCTTTAATGTATCTAATATGGTGTGCGATTTTAATGTATAGAGACCTAATGGTATTCTAATTCTATGATGGGTAAAATTAGGAATACCTAATGACAACAGGAAAATGTTGTCTATATAAGTGGTCATGGTCCCCAGGTCACACGTAATCTTTTTATTCTCTACTGACATCCCATCATCAGAGAGAGAGCTGTGAGAAACTTAAAGGGTTCTCTAGGAAAACGTGTTGATCTGGAAGGCCAACCACACAACCCTAGAGAGGAATTCAGCATTATGAATTCAGGTACGCTTCCGCATAATTTATTATTGGTTCTTGGTGATACAACATAAATGTTCCTGGGTTATAGATGATGGTTTTCACCAAAGGTTTTGTCATAACACAATTATGATTCCATACTATCAAAACACAACTTAAAAGTAATTCTAACAATGGCATGTGCTAAATCATGTAATAAGTGTTACTGTATCAAATAAGCATCAAGCAAATGCAACTAGGTACATCTATAATTAAAAATTTAAAATCACAAGTATAAAAAACTCTAGACAAATATTACAATAATGATTAACATACTATTTCTAATTTGCCGATACCTGCATACTCGCAGATGGATTGCCCTTTGGTTTATGAATTGATTGGCATATAAGTCAACTAGAGGTGTGAGTTGTTGTCGTGGACTGCTATGGTCGGCTAAGGCTCTCGTGGTGCGACGTTCTAAGTTCGTCGTGGGCTGATTTCAGATAGAAGAGATGAGCCTATGATGTTGTGCCGACGTGGAGCAATGTGGCCGGTGAGGTTCGATTTGAGAGAGGAGGATAGATGAGTTCGAGTTTGTGTTAAGGAAATTGGGATTGGGTTTAAGGCCATTTTGTTTGGGGATTTTTTTTTTATGTAATTGTAAGCCTTTTTTTCCAATTAACCGAATCGATTTTAGAATTTTAACCCAATCTTTTCAGAGTTAGCTTGAACCGAATCAAAAACTAAATAAAAATTTAGGTTAAACTCAGTTCGAGTCAACCTGAACCGAACGTTCGCTCCTATACTTCATGTTGGGACTATTATTATTTTATTTAAATTGAAGACTTTATTTATATATATCTAGTGTTACTATTTGTGGGGTTAATATAGGTGAGACCTGTAAAATTCTAAGGCTGTAAAGACCAATTAATACAAGTGAAAACTGTAAATTTGTAAGGTTTTAAAGTCCAGCTAATAGAGGTGAAAACTAGAAAACAAGCCTGGCATTTGATTCGGTTTCTTCTAAAATCGAACCGAACTTACCGGTTCGACTCGGTATATGCGACCAAAAACCTGAACGGTTTTGATTTGCATGAACCGATTGATTTTTGCATTCGGTTCTGTTACAAAACAACCGGCCCTAAATAAACAAAATCCATAAACCTCGAAGTGCCTAAACTCTCTCTAATTCATGAAAATCCCAACTCTCTCTGAGCACCAAGCAGCGGCAGCCCCTCTCTCAGGCCTCAACAGCAGCAGCACGCACGGTGACGGCGGCACATGCAGCACGCGCAGTAGCCCAGCACGGCAGCTCCACCCACCGCAGCAGCTCCTTGCGCTCACTTTCTCTTAGCACGCACAGTCACACGCAGCAGCAGCAGCCCCATTCTCTCACGCTTGCTCTCACTCTCTCCGTCTCCGGTCACCATCTCACCATCCGGTCTTAGCTGTTACCGTCGAAGCCGCGTTCAGCCGTTGCCGGCCGCCGGCGACAGTGAGTTGAGACATAGTTTTGTTTTATTTTCCATTAATTTTTTTTTGCCTGAATTGAGTTAGTCAAATTAATTGAGTTGTGAGTAATACTGTAATAATTTAATTTAATAAATTTTACAGCAAATGTTTTAATTTTTTTTCTTCCATTCGGCATTCATAATATTTATTTGATTTGATTTCTGTCATGGTGTATTGGTGTTGTTACAAAGCTGCTGATGAAATTGGACGTGGATAATTGTTGTTGCTAATAAATTTTGCAATGTTGATGTGAAATTTTGTTTGTTTTTGCTTTTATTTCTGATAATGGGAACTTTTGGTTTTTTGCTTTTTTGTAATTATGGATTTATAATTTGTAGTGAATTTTTTAATTATGTGTGTTTGTGAGTTGTGACTTTTTTATGGGTTGGGACTTTTGTTATTTTGTTTTGAATTGAGCATTTTAATTATGTGTGTTTGTGAGTTGTGACTTTGTCATGTGTTGGGATTCGTGTTACTATATTTTGAATTGAGGGCTTTATATTTAGTGTGTAGACGCGTAGTTAATACCGGCGAAAAGCAAAAACTGTAAAGTTCAGTTAATACAGTTGAAAATGAAATAAAAAATGAAACTGTAAAAACTGTCCAGAAAATCAAATTGAACTGAAAATGGAGAACCGAACCGAACCGAAATTTTTTGGCTCTGTTCGGGTCTAATGTTCAGTTTGGCTTTGGTTCTCCTTATCCAGAACTGATCCGTTTTGGTTCAGAACCGAACCGAGGACTGCCCACCCCTACTGAAAACCTGCAACTGTAGTGTCCAAAATGCTCAAGCTGAAAAACTGAAATGAATCGAACCGAACCGAACTTCAGTTTGGTTCTAAAATTCAGTTCATATTCAATTTTTGAGAGCCGAATTGGATTCTGCTCAGCCCTAAAGTCATTTCTCTTTTGATATTTACTGCTTTTATTCTTTTAAATTGGATTGAGATCATTGAATTATATTAGTATTTATTTAAATCTTCGATACAACCCTTATCTTAGAGATAAACCATTGCTTACTTGCCGATCAAAGACCACACTTACTGATTATTGTGAGTTTATATTTTGATTATAGTATGATTATTCTTACTCTTTGTTGGCTTATTATGAGGCAGCAAAAGCAAGTTCAAGTCCTTAATAGGTAAATAAATTTGTTTTTGCTTGTATTATATGTATTAGGTGTTTGATTAATTGCCTTAAAGAAGTTTCTTTGATAGAAAAAGAGCAATTTTTGCCATCTGTGCATAAAACTTGTGAAGTAAACTGCAGAATTACTAGCTGCTTAGTGTGCTGACTAATTGTGTATATGAATCGAATTATTGATGGACCATGATTATTCAAAAATGTATTAAGTGGAAATTTCACCATGTGTTTACTTCTAATTTTTTATGGTTTAAACATGCCTGAGATAATTGCTTCCTTTGAGAGTATCGCATCATTGTTTCAAGTAGAGTGGGTAATTCTCTAGATTCTGAAGTTATAATATTATGTTATGCTAAATTAATTAATTAATGGAATTCATGGGCCATTACAGAGTTTGAAAATAGATTTATTGTTAAGGCTTATTAAATGAAATGAGCCTAATGCCTTGAGTTATTTCTTAATTTATTACCAGGTTTGGGACCACTTTGTAGCATATTCCGACTCTCTCTCTTATTGCAAGAAAAAAGTTTAACCTTATAAGCAATGGCTACAAATACAAGTACAGAAGATCAAAGAAAACGCACTATGGAGGCATTGGAGCGAAGGTTTGCAACTGCGAAAGCTGAGGCACTTCAACAAGTGAAGTATGGGAAAAAGAGATCACTCAATGATGATGAAATGGAAACTCCTGGAACGAATTCTTCAACTACTGCTTCGTCACCGCATGTAACAGATAGATCAGCTACCAACACCCCAAAATCCTTATCTAAGAAAGGTTGGCATATTTCACTTGCTTAAAATTGGATCTTGTATTCTTGGTTTTCCACTATCAATTGCTTCTTGAGTTCTTGTTTTCAAATTCATTCTTTGCTTTCTAGAAATTGTGTAGTTCATCGTTGAGATATAAAGTGTTCTACATCGTCTGCTATATTCCATTTTGATCATTGCCTCCACATTAACCAAATTTTACTTGCATTTTGGATTATATGTAGGGAATTTCACTTTCTCGGGTTACACTGCTTTCCAAGGTATTACTTTATTCTTAATGGTTTTTTTTAACCTCTTTCTCAATAGAAGGCATTTTTCTGTGCTTTCATGTTAGTTAAGCATATGACGATTGTCAATATTGTACAGATTTGGAAGAAAGTGGCTTAACATATTCTCAGCTCCCCCAATCCATACACGAGAATCTGCTGACAACCAATGCCGAGGTATGTTTTTCTGAAAGAATCAAAACTAGCTATGGTTTAACTATACACAGGATAATATATTTAGCTTCTTTGTCTGAAGATCTCTTGGCATCTTTGCAGCCTTCTAGGAGAGGAAGCACAGTAGATAAAGTTCTGCATGGGCTTTTTCAAAATGGTGATTCAGCTCAGAAGTATTTGCAGGGATCCAGAAGCATGAAAATTGACAACTGGATCCTCCTTGATAATTATGTACAAGGACGCAACCCATCTACTGGCTCTCACATTAAGACCTTGCAAATCCACTCAAAACGGTCTAGAAAGCACATGTCCATGAAACAGCTTAAAAGAAGTGGATCACTTGATTTGCCAAAGAATCTGCAAAAGTGAGTTACCTGAGATGCATATGGTTGTGCATATGGTGGTAGTTGCAATGTCTTTGTTTCTCTCCATCTGCACCAGGATTTTGTTCTCGCCATAATTGCTTGATATTGAGTGATATCGTATTTCTTGTTAGGTTTGTAGTGTCTTCTATATCATTTCGTATTTGAGCAGATCAGTGTAGACATTGTCTTCTTTTCAACTACGAAGATATAAAAATTAATTTTTTGTTTTTCCTGATTTTGCTTTATATATTTGGGGGAATATATGAAAGAATAGTGGATTCTTCTTGAATGTTTGACAGACAGGGAGATCTTTGATCAATGGATTTCTTCTCCTTGGTCAAAATTATGTGCTCGGGGATGTATGTTATATAACATGATTTGAATATGAACAATTCTTTTCTTTTCCTCTTGAAGTAGTTTGCCTAAAATTTTTGTTTTGATTTTGAGTTTCAGGTTTGAGAAGTATAAGCCAATGCATGAAATGTGGAAGGGCTATATTACACAACTTCTTAAAAGCACTGGGTGAGATATTATTCCCTAATAAATTTCTGATATTTCGTTATAATTGTTGGAACTCTATAACCGTACTTCTCTTCAATCTTGCAGGAAAAATCAGTTGGCCCAGTGTCTTCTTAGTGCAGATTTACATGGTGCTAATATTATAGGTAACGTGCTCATATCTGCAACATCAATTTTGCATTTTGTAATAAACACCAATGGAAATCACAGAAGCTATTTTCTTCTCCTCCTACTTCTAATTTACTCTCCTCTGTTTTCAAAAAATTGTTAAACTTGTCTTCTTTGAAAATTATCTAAACCATACTCACCTTCCTCTTCTTCTTCTTCTTCTTCTTCACCGTGAGAAAAGTTTCCAAACATGATCATTTCAGCTAGAACTGGTCCAAGAACTCTATAAACCACACCAACTTGGGCAGATCTTTAATGTCTAGACTACTTGCACACATGCCACTCTTTTCTGATTTTACAGAACTCTTAAACTTGTCTTGCTGAAGGAGAGCATTATAGTGTGAACAAACCGATTGTGCTCAAGAAAGACCCCAGCTGAGCTCTCTTGTTCATTGAGAGGTCTCCTCATGGTCTAATTGTCTCACACAGAGGAGCAATTGGATGAACAAGAAGTTAGTGGAGAAACATTTTATAGTCCGTTACATTTCGGTTTATTATAGTAATTTGCTCTTAAACAAACACTGAAAGAATTATTGTCTATATGATCTTTAGGCCAAGTCCTGTCAAAAAGTTGAATCGTAGTGGGTGTGTTCATGGTCTCAACCCATTAGAAATGCCAATTGCATTAAAATAAAATGATTGATTTCAATAACCCTCCCAATTCTTTTGCAGTTGCAGAGTGTAAGACATCTGCTCTCACTGGATTGAGTGGTATAATGATTCGTGAAACTGCAGAAACATTTGGGATAGTTACACCAGATGATAAATTTCATGGTAATTCAGCCTTTTATGTACTTTAAATTAATATGGACAAAATTATTCCAACTTATTATGAATGGTTCAGATAATTTTTTTGAGCTTCTTTCCACATATGCATTTGTTTTAAGTCTGTGCTTGGTTTGCCAACTAGTTTAACATGGAAATGATATAATAATATAATGTGTTTATACATGCGAATCTCTTTCAATGATTGCATTTTTTAGTTTCTTGTAAACTCTAGATGCATCTTTTTCCTTAGTGATGTTATAATGTTAAAAAAAAAGTGAAAAAAGAAATGATTGGCATAGTTGGGAGAAGACACAAAAAGTCAGTGTTAAGAAACGTGGAAAGTAGATTACCAGTTTAAATATGTAATGAAGGTTTCATTTGGTTTATCTTATAAATTTCACATCAAAAGCACCTGTCAAGTTATTGCATCATGAGGACTTTAGCAAGATATAAGCTTTTAGGTAAAAGTCATCAATAACTATATGAATTTCACATCTAGAGCAGCTGTTGAGGTTCTTACATCACAAGGAGTTGATGCATTATTGCATTATAGGGAAAGTTAAGTTTGTAAGACATTACTTGAGTCTATTATTGTTGTGGGGTGTGTAAAAGTCATCAATAACTGTGGCTCCACTAATTGATGTTTGATGTTTGATTTCACTCTGGGTAATTTGCAGTTGTTCCTAAAAAGGTTTCTGTCTTCATGTTCCGAGTTGACTGCTGGAAGATAACGTTGTTGGGAGACAAACTTTCTTCAAGAAACTTGGGATTGTAATATTGCAATTAATCATTGCACCCCAGGTAACCTTCATTCACATCTGTTTAGTATCAGCCAATAAATGTTATTAGTGTTTTATCTTGTGAAGACTCCTTAAAGGTAGAGGAGATTGTACAGCACATGTAAACTTTCTGGTTTTTTAATGTAATATCAATTTTTGTTCAAAATTAAATGTGGATTGATTTGTCATTGAAAGTTGTCTGCCCAAGAGAGTTGTCTTTCTTACTTGCTTTTTAGAGAAAATATGATAATGTCTCATACCAAGCTCATAGGAGTTTATGACTTGGGAGTGTAATTGATAAGAACTTTTAGTTTTAGGGTTTTTACAGATTGATTTCTGAGCTGGCTTTTGATTGACATTATATATGACAACAAAGCAGTGAAGCACGAAAGTACTGCCCTTTAATTTCATATTATGCGCTCATCAAGCCATCTGATTGACTTATAACAAAACTGAGCACACTGTTTTCTCAAATCACAGGTTCATCATCATAGCGAGCTTTGGCTTGTTGGAACCTAGCTTCTTTCTACATCCAATTGATTCATTTTTTTCTTTTGTCATTCTCTTCACCCCTGTGGCTGTTCTTCCTCTTGGTTTGCTAGTTGATTCTAATTATCTTGGCCAAAATTTTTGCCTTGTCTATAGTCGATTTTTGAAAAACGAAAAAGATAAGTCTATCATGTTTGTTGTTAGGACGAAAGAGTTGGTTGGTTAAGGATAAGTTTAGCTTTCATTGCAAGATTAGAGAGCAAGGTCTAGATGTTATAGAAAAGTTATTCTTAATCAATAGATAACTTGCAAGTCCCCTAACAACCAATAAGACTTATAGATGAAGATTAACATAATTTTCTCTTTATGATTCGTTATATAGTTGGCGTAGCATTATTAATATATTCAGTATGATCTGTAATACACTCATGTTATATGTTGGTCACTAGCTCGATATCGCCTAGTTTTGTACCTTGCAACTTTATTACCTCAATTGGACAACAAAAAGACAACGGTAGGTACCATATTATTTAAAGAACAAAAGCATTATAAGTTCAATTATTTGCCTTTTTCTTATAATGATTTGAAAGAGATTTAATCTCATGTTTTGGTAAAAAGTTCGACACCTGGGTCATGATATGATGCAATTTTCCTATTGTCTCTTTCCAATGAAATGGGGTTGCCTCAGTGCTTCTTTTAATTGATTTTGGTGCCCACCCAAGGGGAATGACCAAAGACCACAAGCTATCGAAATTATTGGTTGCTGCTTTCATTGCTAATAAAGCAAGGGCTTACACATCAGCTTTATTCTTTGATTCATCCTTAAAGAAGGTAAATGTTTATCATAATGAAACTGTTCAAGACATTGTATTTTTGGATAATTAGAGCCCAATAGAATGTTTCACTTTTTTTTTGCCCTTTCTTTTTCCATAATGTTCCTAAAGTTAATCTTGTTAAACTGGCAGCCATGGCTCAATTACCAATAACCGAAGTGATGATTGTTTATGATTTCATGTGGTGCTTTTCACAGCCTGGTAACTGGTATTGCTGAAACAGTTTCGTATCATGTCATTAGTTAATCTTGTTTAATTTGCTTTTTTTTAAATCAATTCATTGTTTTGTTAGATAAAAAATCTAAAATTTGTACTCATTTGTTATTTTTAACTTCGTGCTGGGACTGACCCATTTGACATGGAGTACGCTAATTTGTTGGAAAATTACTATAATAGTGTGCAATTATGGTTTGCAAAATATAGGTTCTTTTTATAGCAGTAAAACGAAAGCGATTTGATATCTAAAGATATTAGTACAAATAATGAATTGAAAGTTACTTCTTTATTAGAAAATAATTAAATTATTAGAATACATCAATATTAATGAGTTAAACGGGAAAATTATTATTATTATTATTATTATTATTATTATTATTATTATTATTATTATTATTATTATTATTATTATTATAAAAAACTGAATTTAAAGATTTGAGTTGAATTCGTTATCTAGTGCTTTTTAAAGTGTTGACCCGTGAATATTTTGATCCATTAAAATAAGACTTACAATCGTTTTTATCGTGCAAATTTTGTGGTGTTTGAAATATTTTATAATAACTAATATTCTTTCGACGTTCTTCATTTAGGAAAAGAAAATCTTAAAAAAGTAAAAATGCACCACTACACAAGTGGAATGATGGTGTTAGATTATTTAACGATAGAGATCTTAAAATTTTTAATTTGAATTATATTTTAAATAAGCATTCATTGATTAGTTAATAAGTTTATATAAAATCTGAAAAATATTCATTGTATTATCTTATTATCTTATTGATGAACGACATTTTATTTATTGGGTTATGCTTTAGATTCGTATTTATATCCAATTTAGATTTCTATTGAGTTATGCCTTGCACTCAATTTTTTTAATAATTTAATTGATAGCTACTTAATAAAAGTAATATATAATTAAATCATACAATATTATAAATGTTGACGTATCAGACAAAAATTATAAAAGTTATAAAAGCCTGCAGATCCGTATTAAAACCAAATTCAAGTTCATTTATATGTGCCCTTGGCACGAGGGCAAATATTAAATGATATCATTGTGTCGAATCAAATTGTAATTTGTATGACCCCATGAATTAAAAAATGCAACAACCTCTGCGTCCTTCCAATTGCCCAAATTGGACATCCAGGCACACGTTTAAACCGTGGACGCAGGCCCACATTATAAATCTCCTGTCCCACCACATTGCATGCTCCATCTTTTAGGGCAACATCAACATTAAACAACAAGATCATTGAAGTGTATACCATTTTAGGGTTTCAAGATATCAAGTTCCATGGACGCACAAAATGCAATTAACATTTTCATCCCAAGAAGAACACACACACACACAAATTGATCCTTAAAGATTGTTTTGGACCCGTTGTAATGTCAGAGGTTATTTTTGTACAAACTGATCAATATTATAATGAGTAATGATACATTTAAAAATTACTCCGTAAATTACATAATATGAAAAAATAAGTTGAAAAGATGAAAATAATTAAATAGATCTTGTGATATTTTCAGTCAGTTAATCCCTTCATACCACATAATCACCACGATAAATGATTCATATTATAGTATTTAACACTTTTACTATAGTTCACAATTATTTTTTATTACAAGAAATCGGTGAAGTGGAGGCGGTAAATTAAAAAAGAGACCACTTTGAGAGTATAAATTCAAGCTCCCATGAGACTCCCTATCTATTTTTTAACAAAATATAGAATATATATATTTCTTCACATTATCTAAATTTCCTGTAGACCCAGAATATAATGCACATTATCAAGTGCAAATTTGTTTTCAATACTTGCTCAATTTCGGTCAATTTTTTTTTCCTTTTATCTGTTCCGGGTTAAAATTTTGATGAGCTCATTCAATGAGTTAAATTATAAATAACTAGATTTTTAAAAACAGAAACGTTACAAAATTAATAGATAATAATAAATATCAAATTAATAGAGAAATTTATTATAAATAAATTTTGTCCTTTTTTCCCCTAATTTATATAATATACAAAATTAATAGATAAAATAATAATTAAAAAATCTTTCTTCAGGGAATTTTTTGTGGTGTTCAAAATTCAAAAGGTGAGTGGTAGTAGGGTGCGCGGCGCCCGCGCCAGTCAGTGACGGTTCACATCAAATCACGTGAAGTGAAAATGGGAGCGTGGAGAAGCGCGCGCGTGTAGAGGGAGCGTGGGGGAAGGGAGTTAGTAGGAAAGAAGCACCTGCGTATAGAGAAAAACGCCCAGTAAACTTTTTTTGGTAGCTGGCTTGGTCTCTCCACTGACACAAAAGAAGACTCACTCGGGAACTGAGCAGCAGCAGCACTTGCACTGCATTGCAGCTCAAAGCTATATCCACTTCACTTAAGACCGCGTTTGGCTTCTCACATTGAACTCTCTCTCTCCCTCTCTCTCTCTTTCTCTCTTTAGGGTTTTTGAACTCCAAACAGCAACTAACCAGCAACCAAACAGCCGGAGCTAGCGAACTTTGATTTCTTCAGGTGAAGTACTTTCTGTTCCGTCAAACGTTGTTCAATGTTAACTGTTCTGTTGTTGCCTTTTTTTTTTTTGGCTTTTTTAAAGATGTTGTCAGTATCCTTGTTCTGGGTTTGGCTTATACTTTTGATAGTAATGATGATGATGATGGCGGTTCTTTTTGGTCTTTTTATTTTAGAGCTACCAAGAAATGAAAAATGTGAGAAGTTCATAGGTTTCGAGTTCCAGCTTTTTGGGTTTTTTATTTTTATTTTTAAGTTATGTTTGCTTGGTTCTGTAAGTGTGTTGGCGGTATTTTGAAAAGAGAAGTTAGATTAGTTTCTTGGCTATGTTTTAGCTTTGTTTTGGTGCCAACTTGATGCAGAGCAAGTTGAGTTTCCATCGATCTAAGTATTTTTCTTCTCTGTACATGATTTCTTGGTTCTGTGTGCTTTTACTTAAAAATTGTATGATTCTTTCGAGATTTGGTAGTTTTTCCCTTTTTTCAACTTTAAGCTCCCAGTTTCCAGGTTGTATGAGTTTATATTTCTTCTTCATTTTAATCAGGACACTTTAGAAGAACATACTGCATGAGAAATACTTAAAAAGAAATTAAAAAAAAATTTGCTTTAGTATTTGGAGCTGAAATATGGTTTATTTGGTCCTATTAAGATAAAGCATTCTTAATAAGAAGATAATCCAGTTTATGTCATCAGCATATCTGCAAATTAAAATGAAACACCCACATGTGGACTGTCATCATTTTATGTATTGCCGGCCCATTGTGGCTTCAATAATGCTTTTTCTTTTTCCTTTTTTTGGTTAGCACTATTCAAGTACTGGAGTAAAAAACAAGTGATAAAAAGTTGCAAAGATAGTTTTCCTTAATGATATTTTATGAACTCATTTGATTGCAACTTTTTCTTTATTTTCAATTTTTGTCTTTGTTCTGGTTCATGGTTGGTGGTAGTGGGAGTAGTTTCTATGGAGTTTCTTTGAAGCGACTGTATTGTTTGTTTGTTTGTTAGGCTTTGTGCATAGTGATTAGAAGTGGATGTCATTTACGGACTATTATGCTTATTCTTCCAATGCGCACATATATATTAGTTTCTCTTTGATTCTTCTTTCTCAGCCAAATGTTTCTCTGAACAATTGCAGGTGTTGTGGGTCAGGTGGGGTTTGATTTGAAGGAGAGGCTATTTATTTTCTGCTTCTGCCAGAGGGGATATAGAAGTTATGCAGACACCAAAAGCAAGGTAACATTGTCACTTATTAAGTGCTTTTTAGTTTGAGGAACTCTATTTTTATATGCTAAACACTGTTCTCAAGTTAAATATGCAGCTAGTTTTTTGTTTTTTTTTTTTCCTATTGCTCTGTTATTCTGATCTTGAAATTGAAAAATGGGTCCTACTGATTTCTTATTGCTTCAGGCAGCTTTTTATTTGCTGCTTCACTTGCTTTTGCATTTTATGAATTTCTGGTTAATTTTAATTCACAGAATCTAAACCGATTTCAAGCTTTTGCCTATTTGCTACTTTTCATGATTCTCGAAAGTGATGGAAAGAGTACAATTAATCCAATTTATAGCATTGGTCTCATCTATTGGATTTATTAGTCTTGTAAAATCTTTTCAAACATCTATATTTGTGCATTGAGTGAGCAATGCATCATTAAATAGCTGCCAGCCTATTGCTGTAATAAATGCATTTACAAGTTATACTAAATGGGTTTGCTTTTGATGAGCTGTGAATGTGGGCACATTCTTTGGATACAAATATATTAATAGCCATAGCATATCTGTTTCTGTCACTATTTAACACCAGAGTGAAAGTATAAGGTCATGTGTGTTGAATATTTTATCTCACTATTTGTTTTTTACATACATGCAGTCACTTTTGTTTTGCATTAGTTGATGTAACCGGATGCTTCGGTGATTTTTATGCATTCTTTCTTTTTTTGGTTTTCATCCCACTGGCTTTGACAACAGAACCAGTTCTTCAGAAGTGCCTCAAAGAAAATCTCCTGCAACACCTCGAACTGCTCGCCAACTCAAACTGCCAGGATTGGATTCAAACTCTGTTTCCTCTGCCGCAAACCCCATGAATAAAACACCAAAAGGAAGTCCTAAAGTTGTTGAACGCAAATCACCTAGAAGTCCGGCATTGGAGGTACTTTGCTATTATTTATCTAACTGGTACCGTTTCAATCTCGTTTCGTATTGCATAGGGAATTTGATGAATTTGGCAGACTACTAGATGCTTCTCTTCTGTTGCTATAATAAACTCGTGTACTGGCATTTATTTAATTTTTAATTGCAGAACTTTTTTCTTTGACAATTCAAATGTTTTGGGCATAATAACTTTTACCCTATTAATTGCCAAAGGTCTCTTAATTGTTCCTTTTGCACTTGATATCTGCTCTTTGTTCTGTGAACTCTAGAAAAAGAGACCAAGCAGAGTGTCTGAACTAGAATCCCAGCTCGCTCAACTTCAAGAGGATCTCAAGAAGGCAAAGGAACAACTGAATGCTTCTGACTCGTGGAAGAGGCGAGCTCAGCAGGAGGCTGAGGAGGCGAAGAAGCAGCTCTCAGCCATGTCAGCAAGGCTCGAGGAATCTCAGCAACAGCTACTCGAGATTACTACTTCTGAGGATACACGAGTTGAAGAGCTCAGAAAGCTCTCACAGGATCGAGATAAAGCATGGCAATCTGAGCTTGATGCTGTCCGGAAACAGCACTCTATGGATTCTGCTGCCTTGGGTTCTGCCATGAACGAAATTCAGAGGCTCAAATTTCAGCTGGAAAAGGTGGCAGAGTCTGAAGCTGCCCAAGCCAAGCATGCAGAGTCTGCATATGCTGAAATGCAGAACTTGAGAATAGAACTTACTGAAACTTTATCTCTTGTTGAAAAACTGAAAAATGAGCTTAGCTATTGCAAAGAATCTGAAACCCAGGCTCTTGAGGATGTTCGTAATACTCAAATGCAACTAGAAACTGCAAATGCTAATTTGGAAATGCTGCGATCAGATGGCATCAAGGCCACAGAGGCTTATAGTACCTTATCATTGGAGCTGGAGAAGTCAAAAGCTCAAGTTAAATCATTGGAGGAACTTGTAAGCAAACTCCAGAATGATCTGCTTAATAGTAGCAACAAATTGGCGGAATCTATGGGTGATGTTAAACTTTCTCAAAAGAATGGAGAAAACGAAGAAATAAACCAGCTCAAAGGGGAACTTGATCTTGCTAGAAATGAATTGAGCCAACTAAGATCTGCATTAGATGCTTCTGAGACCAGGTACCAGGAAGAATATATTCGGAGCACATTGCAGATTAGAAGTGCATATGAACAAGTAGAACGTGCTAAATCTGAATCAAGCCAGAGACAGGCTGATTTGGAGACGGAATTGAAAAGCGTGAAAGCTCAGATTGAAGAGTTGAGAGCAAACTTGATGGACAAGGAAACAGAATTGCAGAGTATTTCAGAGGAGAATGAGGGACTGAATTTGAAGATCAAAACAAACGATTCTAACGAAAGAGATTCCAAACTTGCTATGGAGCTGAAGAAGTTCGAGGCTGAAGTGGTTGAGTTGAAGGCGAGTATTTTGGACAAGGAAACAGAGTTGATGAGTTTAACTGAACAAAATGGAATGCTAAAGATGGAGATTGAAAATAGGGAAATGGAGAGAAACAAAGTCAATGATGAGGCTATATCCTTGACAGAAGCAGCTAGGGCTGCAGAGAGAGAGGCTTTGATGAAAGTTGGCTTCTTAACTGAAGAAGCTGATAAAAGTAGCAGAAGAGCAGCACGTGTAACTGAGCAGTTGGATGCAGTTCAGGCAGCAAATACAGAAATGGAGGCAGAGTTGAGGAAACTAAAGGTGCAGTCAGACCAGTGGAGGAAAGCAGCTGAGGCAGCCACTGCAATGCTCTCAACTGGGAACAATGGGAAATTTGCAGAGAGATCAGGTTCTCTGGACAGCCATTACAGTCCCATGATTGGAAATACTGGTTCTCCTTACTCTGAAGAACTGGACGATGACTCACCCAAGAAGAAAAATGCAAACATGCTGAAGAAATTCGGGGTATTATGGAAGAAAGGCCAGAAATAGATGAACGACATTTCAGGCTGCAAATAGTTCTATCATATAATTCATTTACTTTTCAATGTAATTTTCCTTTTTACCTTAACAGTTCTATTGGCAGGTTGTCAACGTTGTTGCAAAAGTTAGGAGACGTTTAAACTCTTTTGTGAACTCTGTATAGATGTGGCAACTGTGCTTTTTTAACAGTTCAATTTCAACTTCGTTTCACCTATGCTTTTGAGGCATTGGACGGAGACTGAAAATACTCTCTATTCTTTACACCGTCATACTGTTTATGTTAATGAAGCAGTGTATCTTTGAGCCATTACAAGATGGGGGATATTTGTATGAATTTGGAACCAATGATGGACTTGGATGAACCAATAGTCTTATTTTGATATTTGAGATCAGCTGATTATGCAGCATATCTATCAGCACCAATTAACAATCCTTTCTGTTTATTGCTCATTGTTGCCTCTTAGCAATTTTCAACTGGCCTGATATTATTAGTAGCCACTTTCGCTCATCTCATCGGTCTAAGAGATTGGTCATGTTCTGGAACTTTCTACCCTGACATAGTCAATGGCTAAGAATTTCCATTCATTAATCGCCCTCGATCCGTTTATTGTTGGAACACAAAACACTGTGCCTTGAATTGGGTTTTGACAACCTTTATGGGAGTTTAATTCCCTTGCTTTGATGTTAAGCCACCTCCCTCTTACTTTGTGTTGGCCTCCTTTTTTAGTATAAGCGTGTCCCTCTAGGTGTTAATGATGACATGAGAATTGGGCTAAATCACATGAGAGTTGGATTCATGCAAGCAGTCCTGGTTTCTTGTTTCATTTATAATGCATTTATTAAATTAAAATTTGAATGAATTAGAGTCGGAATTGGTAGGAATGGAGATAGAAAATGAGAATTATAATAAGTTATTTATTTAAATTGTAGGAATCAGAATCAAAATGAGCTGAATTGTCATTAATGTGTTTGCTTTGTTTTATAATCGAAATCAGAGTAAATTAAATTATTACAAATTTCTAAAAGGTCCTTAATAATAATGATAATAATATTAATTAAAATAATAAAATTAACAACAACAACGATGACATTTAAATAATAATAATGATAAATTAATAAAATAATAAATTTTAATAAAATTATATTAAAATAATAATAATAATGATAACGTCATCATCGTCATTATTTGGATGGGACTCACGATTCCGATTCCGATTTCCACCTTCATTTTACGAAGTAAACGCTGTCAATAATTTTAATTTTGAACTTTAATTCCTTAATCTATGAAGTAAATACTGCCTTAGTATAAAATATTAAATTAAACATTTACAATAAAATATTCAGGCAAATTTTTGTTTTTGTTTATTTATTTTTAAAAGATAGAGAGGAGGGTAAATTTTAAATTATTTTTTTAATCTGCCATTTTATGCAGAAGAGCTCATGTACTAAACAAATAAAACTATTTAAAAATCACTTGATCTGACCAATCCACTGGGGCATATTAAGGAAATTTATTAAATTTGTAACATAATTGAAAATATTATGATGACACTTTTCAAATATAAAATATTATTCTATAATTTAATTAACTGAATTGAAAATTTGTACTTGCATTGGTGAGTGAGGAGTAAGTTTAGGCCATTTACTGTGTGATATAAGACTTTTTCCACCTCCATCATGAAGGAAATTGGTTCAAGTCCCGCGTGGGAATCTATTGATTTGTAAGTATGAAGTTAATATAATTTCAAACAAAAATTATATGTCGCGCATCATTATTAAAAATAATTGGACTGGGTTCGAGAAAACAATAGGTGAAATTGATTCGTTGCTCGACTATACATAGCAGATCTCCCATGGGCCTATCAATCTTCAGCATAAAAGATAGGCCCAAGCCTAACTCTGCCCAAAACAATCTTCACAGATCCGCCTGTGACCCAATTGAAATTATAGTACACGTCTGTCTTTATATATGGCACATGCATCCCGTTTACAAGGCTAGGGTTTTACTAAGCGGCTGCTGTTTCTTCTCTTCGCCTTAACTTCTACATAGCCTCGTAGCAGTCGATTAACTACACTCAGCAATCATGGGGTATGCAAATATTCTTTTTCTTTGAATCTAACTCAACTTTCATGTTAGAATGCAATCGGCTTTTGGTTACAAATGTAGGTTTTTAAAAATAATAATAATAATAGCACAAGTTTTTGAGGGTTTTGGTTGGTTTAGATCTTGGTTTCATTCTATTGTAAAATTCCCAGTTGGCCAAAAGCCAACGAAGACAAAAGAAACAATATTTATATAATTTTTTAAAAGTTTTTTCTTATGCCGGGCATAAATTTTGTGACTCATTTTATTATTTGTAATGTGAGAAATGCTTTGAACTCAAAACATTAAGCAAATTTTCTAGTGATATGCCTCTGACAACCAATAAATGCTAGTTGTAATTAGCTATAAGCTCATCAAGTTATTGCTGTATGTGGGGGGTTTAGTTAATTAGATTCTGAGTCTGGTTAGATATGAAGGCTGTGGCTGTTCTGCTGAATGTTTGGCATCAATTTGGAGCTTTTAATTTGATCATTAGTTGGCGAAATTTTCAAATGGTCTTTCACACAGTGCATGTGAGAAGTGGGAAGGTTACTGATATTTTTTATAGAGCTAGTTCAAGCTTGCATTTTTTGGTTATATAAATTTATATTGGTTTCGATATGAAGATCAATTGGCTTGCAGGAAGACACATGGGATGGGAGCTGGTCGCAAGCTTAAGACTCACCGTAGGACTCAAAGGTGGGCTGATAAGGCATACAAAAAGTCTCACCTCGGCAACGAATGGAAGAAGCCATTTGCTGGTTCTTCCCATGCTAAAGGAATTGTTCTTGAGAAGATGTAAGACTGCATTGCCTTTTTAGTTTTCTACAATTGCTTATTCAACTGAAGATTATTCCATGTCTAATAAAATCTGTACAAAAATTGCAGAGGTATTGAAGCTAAGCAGCCTAACTCTGCTATTCGTAAGTGTGCTAGAGTTCAACTTATCAAAAATGGAAAGAAGATTGCCGCTTTTGTTCCAAATGATGGTTGCTTGAACTATATTGAAGAAAATGTTAGTTATACTTTTCGTAGAATTCATTAATGTGTAAGGTTAATCGTGTTTTATCTGTTTGTCCCCTGGTATCTGACTGTGAAACATATCATGTGTTACTGTAGGATGAGGTGTTGATTGCTGGATTTGGACGTAAGGGACATGCCGTCGGTGATATTCCCGGTGTCAGGTTCAAGGTTGTGAAGGTTTCTGGTGTCTCTCTCTTGGCTCTTTTCAAAGAGAAGAAGGAGAAGCCAAGGTCTTAAGAGGAGATCTGTGTTAACCTGCAATCTTTTTGATAGTTCTTTTAAAGAATTTGGGTTGTCCTTTTTGTTATCGAGTGGATTTTATGAACAATTTTTTATCAATTATCTACAATGTATTGCTGTGGTACAATTTTGACTCTAGAATTGATATTTGGTTAGTCAGTTGAAATTGCTGTCACTCATCTCTTAAATGAATTATAATTGCTCACTCATCTCATTTTGGCCAGGTGCCACTCCCATCTAATGGTGTTTTAATCTCTTCGGTGCTGCAGACTAGGACTGGCATATCATCTGAAATGGGCATTTGCTTTATTTTTTTAAATTATTACATTACTAACCTGCTGATATGGGTTGCTCAGCATTGGATATGTAGTTATACAAACTACAAATTTAGGTGGTTGCCTTTGGGTTTGGTGATTGAAGATTATTAGACTCTCAAGTGAAAGAACAATAATTCATAGCTATCACTTCAAATATTTTGATGCCATTTGGGAATCCCTAATATTCATAACTGAACACTGCATGCTTAGTAGGGACCTCAAAGAACATGTCCCTGTCAGGCTTCTCAACTTGCCCACAAAACCGATGGGTGTATTTCTCAAGCTCGATGATATTACTTAAGCTCATGAGAAATGGTAACTATCCAGGACTCCCCTCCATGATAGGACAGAACAAAAAGAGCTACTTCAATGATCTGAAACTAGAGTTGCCAACAAAGTTAACAGCCGGCAGCAGAAATTTTTTTCCTAGCGGAGGTAAGGGGGTGCTCACTAAAGCATATACTCAAAGCAATTCCCTCGAATTCTACTTTGTGTTTTAAACTTCCTAGGGGAGTCTGATGATATCAGAAAATGCTGAATGCCTTATGGCGGGCATCTAATTTCTAAAGCAACGGAGAAGAAAATACATTGGGCAAGTTGGAATTTTACAATCTGAAGATTTTTAGTGGCTGAGATATTGGAGGCTCGGTACTGCAAACATAGTTGCTTTTTGGAAGCAATTCTGGGGAGCAATCCATCTTACACCAGGAGAACTTTGCTGTTGGGGAGGAAGGTGTTATTGAAAAGGCTGCGGCAGAGAATTGGAGGTGGTAAGAGGGTTGAAATTAATCGGTGTAACTGGCTACCAAGACGTGCTGCGCCATCTTCAAACCCAAAGCCCCTCTTTAGCCAGTAGAGACCAAACTTGATCACAGTGGAGCAATCCATCTTACACCAGGAGAACTTTGCTGTTGGGGAGGAAGGTGTTATTGAAAAGGCTGCGGCAGAGAATTGGAGGTGGTAAGAGGGTTGAAATTAATCGGTGTAACTGGCTACCAAGACGTGCTGCGCCCTCTTCAAACCCAAAGCCCCTCTTTAGCCAGTAGAGACCAAACTTGATCACAGTGGAATATTGATGTAGATTAGTTAGAACTCTTAGCAATTAGGATGATAGAAATCCAGAGCTGTATGGAAATGGTATAGCGTCAATCCAGAAGAGGTGCTGACAGGATGAGGATTTTTGAACTCTTAGAATGGTGCAGGGGTGATGGAAGTATCACAAGGCCTAGTGCCAATCAAGAAGATTACCAGAGATGGAATGGCCACCTGAGAAATGTTTCAAGTCTCATACAGCTGCAGCAACTGATCTGGAATGGCCCTAACTTTGGATTGATAATAGCAAGAGAGTCTGGGTTGATTTCTACAGTAGTTGAATCAAATAGCCACCAAATATACAGTCGTGAATTCACAAGCAGAGATCAGCTTCATTTATGCAAAAATCTACAATATGAGTGGGATCTGTTGTCCTGTCATTCACTTGAGAGTTTAGTTCTGCTGTGGAAAGACTTTACTAAAAGAAAAATAGCGAATGGCACAGGAACTAGTACAAACAATTAGAAGTCTATGCTGCTGACTGCAGCAGAAGCACTTCATGAACAAATCTCTTGAAGACAAAAATCGAATGAATAATCAAAATACATAGATCTTTTGTGTAACATATACATCCAAGCCACAAATTCTATCCTCCCGTAATACTATTCAGCTATCGTACTGCAGTTGCATGCACACTTCTAAATCCAGTAAAAGAAATTCATGCCTAGATCACAGATTTCGTAAGATATGAAGGCAAGAATGCCTGCATTAAAGCAAAATGCCAGCTGTTTAACAACCATCAGAAAACAAACTAATAAATCAATTATAAATGATCCGAAAGTACAGATTTGTAGTTTGTGGGATACAACTGAGTCAAATAGAATAGGCATACATTAAAATTGCTAATTCTGCCCGCATTAGAGAATATTGAAGAAACATTGATAATCAGGTACCTCAGGTAAATGCAGCTGCAAAACAGTTACCCCATCTCAGTGCCCGACGTCAGAATGCTTTCTGGAGAAAGAGAGGTCACTGTCTTCTCTACCTTTGCATTTATATCCATTGCTCCAACTTGTCTGCTCAGACAATTTACTTGATCTTCAATATAAGATCTTTCCTTCTCATTGTTGTTGGCTAGCAGATACAAGTCATTTTGGGATAAATGTTGGCCAAATTCTGCATCTTTAACCCCTTTCTGAGAGGGGTTGATATTTTCAGCATCACAACCAGAATGTAGATCACCAAAAGCATCAAGGCTTTCGTTCATAGGATTGAACTTAGTACCTCGAGTATCGGCTATACCCTTGCTCTCTCGGCTCATCTTATGTTGCGAAACAAGAGGGTTTTCTAAAGTACTTATATCATGTATTTTATATGCAGCCTCTCCAGCATTCGAATGCCTCTCTTTACCAGTTATAGGAGACATTCTACTCTGAAATTTTGGAGATACGAATGGGCTTTTTACATTTCTTGAAACACTAGAAACCTTTACTGCAGCATTAGATGGTGATTGAAGAGATAAAGATGGTCTAAGTTTTTTATTCAATGCAATTTGCTGGGTGCTTTGGACTGATAAAGTTTTAGCAGATGGAGACTTTCCAAGTTTAGCCTTGTTCGCGCCTGCACTTGGACTAATGCTTGCAGATCCAATTCTAGACAGGGCACTGGGTAAACTAGAATGCGATTGCAGACTTCCAGGTGGTGTGCGGGATACTGAACGGACCTGCATACAGATGGGAAAAAAAAAAGAAAAATCCATGTAGGTTGATTCTTGCTTATCAAATCAAAATTTAAAATTATGAAAGACTGAATGAAGCATATTGAGTTATCAATTTTTCTCTTTAATCCAAAACCGGAAAACCCAATATGCAATAATTAAAAGGAACATTCATTACTGACCCCATCAAAGAAGCCAATCTTAGGTGAAGGCATTCTGAGGCCTGAGGGTTTTGACAAAGTTGGACAAAGAAGTGCACTGGTTCCCATTGAAGTTCCCTTTACATGTTCACCTAGAAAACCAGGAGCCTTAGAATCATCTCCAACTGAGCACTGATTTTCAGAACTGTTACAAGAATCCAAAACTTGAGGGGCATCACCATTTACGGAGACCCCTGCGGAAGAGCTAGAATCCAGGCTAGTTCTTGTACTTTTAGTTCTGTGAATAGCTGTAGCAGTTGATGATGTTGATTCTAAGGACCATTCACTGATAGAGCTAGCAGGTGATATGCTAGAAGAAACCTTTGTCGCCGATCTCAAATAAGCTGTCAGATGTGAACTCTCAGACTGAATTTTACTTCTTGTTGCAGTTTTTGAGAGGCTTTTGAAGGTTGAACCAGAGGAAGAACGATTCTGAATTCGAGATCCAGACCCATTTCTTTTCATGGAATTCAAGGAATGTTTACCGGTGCTGCCTGATGAACCACTGCCAGAACTATCCAATGAGGAACAAGAAGTTGTTAGCTGCGTTTGGGTTGCAGCTGAAGAATGCAAAGATCTAGAAGGTGGGGTTGGTCTAGGAACGACATTCTGTGAACTACCAGAAGCAGTTACTTTAGGCGCTCGGACCACTCTAACTGCACCGTCCAAAACGGGTCAAAGGAAAAGAACATTCAGAACAAGAATAACATCAATTCAGCCTATACAGAAGGTAATCTGCAATACAGAATCAGCCAATGTAGAATAGGTTAATCTAAATAAAATGGAAGCAAAATTACCTGATGCTGTTTTGGAGTGATCCTTTTCCAATTTGATACGATTAGCACCCAGAGAAGCCCTTTTAGTTGATATGTTTGAGATGGCACTATTCCTACTCACAACTCTGGGCGGCTTACAAGGAGATCTAGTTGACAAATCATTTTTAGCAACAGACTGTAAAGAAATTGGGTCAGTTAAGAAAACATTCACAACCTTAGAATGCTTGATGTTTAAAAAAAAAAAATCAGAAGCATGACATACAGCCAAAACTTGTCTTTTAAGTTTTGAATTTTAAATAATACATACGAAAAGTTTAAGCTGATGAAACAACTTGATTGTTTATAGACAGGAACAATCAATATGTGTTTATTCATACTAAACATATTTAGTAAATACATGCCTGTGAGGTTTGGGGGCGAACAGAGACCTGCTTTGTGGCCTTTCCTGATCCTTGAGTGCCAACACTTGGCTTTTTGAGAGGAGCTTTGGGCATAATCTAAAAGTTACAAGAAAGTTGATTAGTAGATGATAGAATGCTCACAAAGTAATGACTAATTATGCTTGCTACCATATGTAAAATCACCTCACCTTGTCTCGAGAGGCAAGATCCACCTTTGAAGCTGAAAGAAAAAGTATGTTAATTTGAGAATTAGTGTGACGGATAATGAACACATAAGAAACTAATGGCTTCCACTCATGATACAAAAGTTAATTAATTACAATGGACTTTAGAGAAGAATGATTAATACAAGTAGCTCAATAATGGCCAGGATATTACTTTGCATCCAAAGAACAAAAGAAGATTATCATTAGTATTACTTTGCATCCACAGAACAAAAGGAGATTATCATTAGTACTGTACTGGGATACAAAAGAAATTTGGTGTCAAAATCAGCAAAATCAAATGACATAATAGCCAACAGACCAGACACTGAAAACTATTTTCTCTTGTAACAAACGTAGAGGTATACTCACACTGGATGGTTTGAGACTCTGCCACTCCTAGTTTCGTCTTACTATTTGAGTTTGCCACATTGGATGCCTTGCTAGATTTCTGGATTGAAGCTCTTACATCTTCAAATAAATCAACCTCAAGACTTTTTAATGTCATGGTATCACTATTTAATGTAGATAGTGAATCTGTAGATCTGTGAATGTCTTCTTCAATTCCAGGTAACACATGTTTATTGGTTTTCTCAGTGCCTCCAATCATACTGGACAGCTCGTCGGGTTCCAGAAAACCTGATCAGATAAAAGATACACCTTTAGTTCCCAGATTTTGGTTACAAATGTGAGGAAAAACAAAACTCATGAGTTCAAATTTTCAAATGTAAATAAAAACATGCCTTCACTTGTGAAGAACGCATTATCCCAGGCTAAGCTTTTCCGCAAGTTACATTTCACGCTGCTTCTCTTTTCTGTTTCTGATGATCCAAGTAACGGAGAGCCTTGTTCCCCCTCTTCGAGAGAATTAAATGAGGCTTCTACATTGGGAGAATCAAAAGGGTCCAAGAACCTAACATGTTTCTGCTCCTGATTTTCTGAATATCACAAATAATCAAATCAGCCAGAAAGCTCTCTACTAAATAGAAGAATTATCAAAAAAAAAATTGAAAAACAAAATATAAACTTCATAATCCCAGAACTCAAAATTTAGAAATTCTAATACAAGAATAAGTCATCATTTTCACCAATGCAGCCATACAATCCAACTCTCTACAAAAAGGTTCAACATAACCGCATGGAAAATATCTTGCAATGTTTATCTACATAAGCCGCTAAAGATTTACAACCACATTCAACAATTCCCCAAAAACACTCGAGAGTATTTTTGTAATCCGACTTGAAACCTAAAGATTATTTGGCTAAAAGCATTTTAACATTTGTCATCAACAAGATACAAAATTAAAATTACAATCTCCTGCAAAAAAGTAACATCCACTAACTTCGTAATCATAAAAATGCATCAAGATTATTTAGCAAAGGGCATTTTAACATTTATCATCAATAAAATAAAGAAAAAAAATATCCTGCGTAAAAGTAACGTTAAATAACTTCGTAATCATGAAAATACATCAAGATTTTGAAAAATATAAAGAAAACAGAAAAACTGTAATTTATAACCTAATTTACGAATTATTTATGAAAAGAAGAGATTAGAGTAAACAAAATAAATAAACCTGAAAATGAAGGTTCCAGGGGACCGGCAAAATTAATAAGGGAATCGTCTTCAAAGGAGACGTCGATGAGATTAAGCTCTCGAATTTGGAGATTGCTCTGTTCCACAGACTCGTCCATTGGCACAGAGAGATATTCGGCGACGGATGGAAACCCTAATTGAAAGTAATCTAGATGTTAATTAATTAATTAAATCATATGTTTTGGAGATAGCGAGAGAAGGTGAGGGGACTGAGGGAAATTCAATTCTTCTATGGAGAGGGAGGAGAGAGCTTTTTTTCAAATTTGGGAGAAGGGGCGGTTTTAAATTATAAATAATTAAAAAAAAAACTGCGAGGAGATAATTGTAAATATGTATATTTTATATATGCCGCAAAAAAGGAAAATGATATGGAGCGTGTATTGCGTACCATGAGAGTCGTGGTGGGCCCAATGGAGAGATCAACCGGTTTTAAACTGAATTGACGTTTTTTATTTTTTTTCTTTTTTCTTTTCTTTCTAGAGATTCTAGGTTAGAATACTGGATTTTCTACTTTTTTGGATACGTATGAATGAAACGAGCGGTCCACATTGAGGTCTGAAAGCTGAAATTCCTTTTCGAAAATGTTTCACTAATTTCTAAATCAAGTAAATATTCATAAACGTTACCAACATTTTCCATTTGATGCTTCCATTGTCAATTTTTTTTTTGGCTGCCAGTTTATTGTTTAATTTTATCGATTTATTTTTTTTAAAATTTTTTAGGAGCCATTTTACCGCAATTTTTTTCCAACTTGGCAAGGCGCTGCTATTCTGAAAAGCTTCTCATTAGACTATGTTTTTAAACTCTGCTCATGATGGGCATAAAAAAAGAGGAGAAAATGAGTCCATTTTCCATAATGAATATACATTAATCTCCACGATCCAAATTCAAAAATCAAAATACAAACAAAACCAATTATCTTCCAGAAAAGGAGAATTCATATGTCCTGTGTTAAGATTTTGAAGTATTTCGCATAATCAGGATAAAGATGAAAATCCATGGGGTTTCCAGAATTTGCCAACAGCCAACTCCAAATTCCCCAGTCATTCGCACAAAATAATAAACCCATAAACATGTTAAAACAAAACCTACTGTATTTTCCTATCCAAGCAATGCAAAACTAACTCAGTTCAGCACGCAGACACCCAAAACTGATCAAAGCCAAAGCTTAATTTTTTTATTCAAGTCAGTTGGGCATTTTCAAGATTCTTTCATCATACAATATGATTTTCATCAAGAGCTAAGCTAGCAATGATCCTTTCTTTAGCTCAGAACACTTCAATCTAGCTATTGACATTTCTAGTTCTGAATGCTGCTAAGCTTGGTTGCTCAATGAAAAGTCTTTACATCTCATGCATATTGACTCATGAACACGTACAGAAACCACAGCAGCACAGGTTTCACATCCTCCCCACGCTATCAACAACATAGATGCCTGCTTCTTAATATGACGCACATTAACCAAATAAAAATGAAGATTGAAAAAACTATAAATTTAAATTTTAAGACCAGATAATTTAAAGAGCATGCCAATTGCATGTACACCTAATATCCAGTTACATGAAGCCCATCAGGCAGATAAGCAATCCAAGCTTCATGGGCCTGTAACAGCTTAAGAAATCAGCAAGTGTAAAATAAACCTGGCAATGTAACTAACCTACTCCAAAATGCCTTTCTTTGTGACAGTAAATAAAAAGTACGATCAAGATGGTCGATATGATAGCTGAGTCTTCTCCCTGAGAATTGAGACTAAGTCAACTATTGATAGCATGCATTTTGTTTGCTTCATGTGAAGGCACTGAGAAATCCAGTCACATTTAAGAACAAATGCCTAAACTTTCTAACTCAACAAATTTACCAGAATTAAAGGTATCAAGTAGCATTTTCCTCCTCAGTTATTGCAGCTTTTTGGACTTGCTTGGTTGTGCAGGAAGAATTTTTACTTGCTGTAGAAGGCATGTACTTGAGACAGTAACTAACAAGTGATGGCCCAAAAATACTGTATTTCCCAGCACTACTGAAAGCTGTTTCTGCATCTGCGCGCCTCTTGAAAACAACTTTGGCACGCTTACTCTTCTTAACTTCAGTTTCTAATTCATTTAATGGTCCAAAACGGCTAAATATCTTGTTCAGATTGTCTTTTGATGGAACAGAATCCATATCCGTGAAATTCAGAATCAAAGCCGTTGGAGAAAGATCTTCATCACAGCACCCATCTAAGGGGCCCGCTAGCTTTTCTGCTTCCTGCTCAAAATTTTCACCAGTAGTCTGCAATGCAGATTCCAAACAGGTACTTAATTGAACAGTTGATGCTGGTTCAACAGAGGAAGTATCCATTTGACTTGGGGTCTCATCCTCTTCTCCTTCATTTTTATTCTCAAGAGTTTGCTGCTCTTGTGCGATGTTTTGTATCACCCTGTCAGTCCAATAAGTGTCTTTCACGGGCTCCAACTCAGATGTTTCAGTCGTTTCTGAATTGTTCCATGTTTTACCAGTCTTCACACCAGAAATTTCTTCTTGAGACTGTTCCAGGCTGACTGAATTCCTAAAGTCTGCAAAGAAATTAACCAGGGAAATCAAGCAGTACTTGTATCCCTCCATGGGATTTCTGGCAGCCAAGCAGAGCTTCGACAACAACTCAGCAAGGGAAGTCTCCTCCGATGGAAACTGCTTTTTACTTTGAGAATTTCTGAAGAGAGATTTCTCCTTGCTTTTATTCTTAACCACAGTTTTTTGAGACGGTCCATCTCCAGACTTGAATATTGGACTTGACCCATTGAGTTGGCTTGCGACCTTAAGTATGCTATTTCCAATACCAAAAGGATTCTTTATTGGTAGACACTTATGAGCAGCACCTCCTGACAATTCACCCTTCCCATGTTTGACCACCAACATATCACTCTTCTTATATTTCATGGACATACCATCAGAAATTGAATCTAACTTCTCATGTTTCACAACTCTGTCATCAGATATGGAATCAAGTGACTTGCGTTTCTTTCCAGAAGATAATGGAATCAACTCATTGCCGTTACCAGCTGTTCCCTGTTTACCATTTGACATATTTGCACACCTCTCAGCCAACAAGTCTGATAAGCTCTTCTCTTTTTTGTTTGGACGAATACTATTCACTGAGCTGTGCTTCCGCTTATGAGAACAACCGTCTTGGTTCTTTAACTTCCCTGTTTTGGAAGATGCTTTCTTGTCATCACTGAAATCAGGAGCAGAACTTTGAGTCAATTCAGCTTCGTGCTTCATATCTAAAAGAGGAATCTCTGCCTCATTTTCCAACAACTCGCCCAGCATATTGAATTCAGGCAGCTGCAAATAACCCTTCCAACGATAAAATGCTGACAACTGAGCTTTTAATGTTGCAAGTTCCAGCCTGTCAATGTCAGTACTGTATGGCAGTCGTGCTAATACTTTAATATACTTAGAGAGTTTTCCAGGTTCAAAAGAAGCCGCATTTGAAAAACTGTCCCCACCATCTCTCATACTTGATTCTTTAAGGATTCCAGCATTAACAATTCTCTGAGTTTTGATCTTTGCATAGGCTTCCTCAGGAATGCAAGAACAAGCTAACCCAAACTCCACCCGCCTAGCAACCTCCTCCAAGGCACAATCAACAGCATAGTGGAAATCTTCCAAAGTGGTCTGCTTTTGCATATGTTTAAAATGCTCCTGAAAAGGTTTTATCTTTGATGCTTCATTCCAAGCAAATGTGTGATCCCCAAAATAAGCAATCAAATAACTATCTTTCCTAAAATATTTCTTTGCCTTTTGGGAAGCAGCTGAAAGATTAAATATCTGCCCTGGCCACCAGGGATGACTCCTTACTTTACCCCACACCAAATCACCCTCACAAAATTCTGATCGTGCGAGAACTGATTTTGCATTCACCTCACTGGATGCATTTCCATCCTTGGCCATATAAGGATGCAAATCTACAACAAGATTGACTGCATGTGACTCATTTAAAACATTACCAGAATCTCGCACCTCTGCAACAGGAACATCCACAGCCTGATCCTGATTGCACTCCAGTTGTGTTTCTATATCAACTTCCATTGCCTGATTTTCCAACCCATCAGATATTGCCACCTCGAACTTCTGATGCAATGACTCAACTCTATCTTTACCATTAGTTTCCTGCTTCAATACATCTGGCTCTGTTTCTGTATCAATCTCCATTGCCTTATTTTTAAATTCATCAGAAGTAGCCTCCTCAAACCTCTGATCCAATGACTCCATCATATCTCGACCATGGATGCCCTTCTCCAATTCCTCCCCCACAGGACCCACATTCATATCATAATGCGTCTCAGCCTCACTAGAAGGTCTTACAGCCACTGGGGCGTCCTCTTCTTCATTGTCATCATGCGTAGAGACATCCTCACCACATTTCCCATTCTTTTCTTTGGCTTTTGCATCAACACGTCTATCTAAATGCTCGCTTTCTTTTTCAAATTCAATTTCATCATGCGTAGATACATCCTTGCCGCATTTCCCATTATTTTCGTCAGCTTTTGCATCAACCCCTTTACTTAACAGTTCACTTCGTTTTTCGACTTCCCTTTCATCCTTGGCAACTACATCCTCACCACATTTCCCATTATTTTCTTCAACTTTTGCATCAATCCAGGTATGTAACAGCTCACTTCCTTTTTTGACTTCATTCCCATCATGCGTAGAGACATCCTGTTTCCCAGAATTTTCATCAGCTTTTGCAACAACGCCTCTACCTAACAGTTCATTTCCTTTTTCAACTTCCTTTTCATCGTTCATAGAGACATCCTCACCACATTTCCCATTATTTTCTTCATCTTTTGCATCAACCCCTCTATCTAATCGTTCACTTCCTGTTTTGACATCATCACCACATTTACAATCAACCTCTCTATCTAAATATCCACTTCCTTTTTCAACCTCATTCTCTACTTTATCTAAAACATCCCCTCTGTAAACACCTTCACTATTCAAATTAACATCACTTCCACTAACATTCAAGTCACAAATTACCCTAGCCGAGTGAAAAACCCTAACTTTCTCAACCTCCGAAACCCGACCCTGACCTGTACAAGTCTCCGTTAGGGTTTCAGCTACAGAATCCCCGGTTGTCGTTGCATCGCCCTCGTTTTCTCGGTCACAAGAAACGGCGTCGACGTTTAAATCGATTCCGTCACGTTTCGCAGACATCAGGTAGCCCTAAAAATAGAATTAAGAGCTCAAAACAGTACCTAAAAATGATTTAGAGATTAGTGATTAAACTTTGCAAACACAGAATGAAGCGACTTACTTATTGTGAAGTTTAATGCTGTTGAATGAACAGAGAGGAGTAAATAGTTTGCAGAAGTGAAAGCTTCTTGAAGTTGAACTTTAGTTTCAGGTTTGGTGGTGTCTAGTAGGAACAAACATAGATCGTTTCGTGTTTCCTCGTTTTTTTAATTATTTTTTCAGTTTTTCTTATTGGACGGTTGTTGGAAATGTCGAGACCTTTAAAACACGTAGGACACGTGGAGAGATCAACCAGAGTTTGGAATTAGAGCAAGTAAGCGCCACTGTTGTGTACTTGTGCTGGGGAGACCATGTACGAGTGGTGATCAAATGATAATGCTTACGGATCCTATCACGTGTCACTTGACGGCATCTGTTCAAGGTACAGGTGTGCCGTTCGTTAGGTCCATTTCCTGTGGGCAGTAGTCAGATCAGGATTTTCTCTTTTTTTTTTTTTATTTAACTTGAGTGAAAAAATAAATATAAAACTAATCTACTCACTCCTGAAACAAGAGGAACAAAGCCAATGGGAGGATCATTGTCTCATAGTCCATAGTCCATAGTCCATAGTCCAAGGGTCTAACTCAAGTTAAGGCTCGTTTAAGAATGTTTCTAGAAGATTTAAAAATATTTTTAAAAATTTAAAAATTAATTTTAGTATTTAATAAAAAAATTAAAATTATTTTTATTAATTTTTATAGGTGATTTTAAAAAATAAAAAATGAGTAATTTTTAGATTTTGATTTTGAGAATTAATTTTATTCTTTAATATAATTTCATAAATATTCTTAAAATTATTACATAAACTCAAAATTATCCTTATTCAAATTAAAAACAAAATTAATATTTTAATAAAATTTTAATTTAATTCATCAATATAAATTTATTAATATTAATTTGTTGGTCAAATTATCAAATTATTATTAAATTTGTTTCACTGTATTATTAATTTAATTATCAATTGTTTTAAGATAAAAAAGTAAAATCAATATATTATAAATTTTTATTTTTAGTTAAAATTATTATAATACACAATTAAAAATATTGTATGTACATATTTTTTTATGCATAAGTAAATTTTATCTTATATTATGTATATTTTAGTCATTTATTTTTTGTCAGTAGCTTAACAATAAGATTTACTAAACGTCCATAACTGTTTTCAAAATTTACAGTATTTCTGAAAACAAAATTTATCAAACACTTAACTGATTCTCTTCACAACTAATTATTTTTACAGCACAACTAACAGCAATTATTTTAAAAACTATAGCATTCATAAATTGGCCTTTAGAACTAAACTTAACCACTTAGGATAATTGCTTTTCGTTATCGAATGTAGTATGTTCGTAGTTGTCGCATGAATCGCATCAATGCTTATTATCTTGAGAGAAATTTATACAGGACACTCCACTACATTAACATGCAGAAGTAATATGATTATTAAGTATAATTTACTACGAGGCAAGAGACAAAGTAGTGAGTCCTATAATAGGACTACGCACAAGCCCTACTTTATGACCCACTAAATTTATTATTACAATAGTTAGTTGATTTTACTGAGATATCCACTGCTTTATCACATAACAAAGCATTATTAGATCCTCTCACTTAGTGAAACAATTCCATATAAGTTTTTCCTTGATATCTTTTACATGGCGACATGGGGTGGTTGTTGCATTTGTGGAGAGTAAATGCCAGGCCACCGATTGGGAATATAAGTTTTATATTACATAAGAAGAAGAATTTTTGTTAGAAAATATTTGACACACCTTCATATGCAAATATTTGATACATTTATATTTATCTGTGAAGTACTCCGATCTTTGAGAGTGTAGATTTTGGATATTAAAACAGCATTTAATGATGCTAATTCATTTATCATTAAATTATATGAAATCAACAGCTCAAATCTTATATTAAAAGTTGAAGTCAAAAATTTAAGTTGAAATAGCCTCTCCTTTTTGTGTAACTAAAGTATAATTCATCCATTGCTATCTACTGGCAATAAAAAAAATTAAAACTCATGTCAAGTAAATTAATAGATATACTTTGCCTTTTCATTTTTTAATTTAAACCACTATTGCTAGGAGATCATCTATCCTATTCAGTTTCGAAACTTAACAAATTTCACACTAAATTGCATATCTATAATGTTGGTAGCATATTGAGCGCGAGGAGCCCTAGTAAAAATAAATCTTTAGAATAAAATTGAGTAAGATTGATTAAATTCATTGGAGTAAGAGTGAGAAATTTGGAGTATTCCCACTCTAGTATTTACATGTTTATTTAAGGGTGGGTTGGAAAATCCCTCTCTGTGCACTACAAGAATACTGGTCTTTAGCGACAAAACTTTTAGCGACGAAAATATTTTCATCGCTGTAAGTAATTATTAGCGACGAAAAAATTTTTGTTGCTAAATTCATAGTAGAAAAAATAATATTTAATTACTACTTTTAACGATGAAAGATTCGTCACAAAAGAGTACATATTGCGACAAAAAAATTAGGCTCGTCGCCAAAAAATTAAGTGGCAAAGAAAATGTTGGCACTCTAACCTTTAGCGACCAAAATTTAATATATTATGACAAATAAATTTCATCTCTAAAACTCTTTAATATGCAAAAAGAGTATGTTTTGGTGACGAAAATAAACTTCATCGCTAAAAATAATTTTAAAAAATGTGAAAATTTAAACAAAAAATTTGCATACAATTTTCTGCCAAAATTTAAGGTCTTTAGCGACAAAATTGCATGTGTGCTTTTAGCGACAAAAATTAGATTTTGTCGCTAAATGTGCAATATTTTTTCGCTAAAAAATGTCAAAATTTAAAAAATTTTGCTGAGTTATTTCCCACCAAAATTAAGTTTTAGCAACGAATTTTAAATTGCGTCACTAAAAACTTCTGTAATCTATTTATATATCATTTCCTTCATTTCTTTCATTCTTTCTTTCTCTCATTCTCTCATTCTCTCATTCTCTCATTCTCTCATTCTCTCATTCCCTTATTTTTGTTTTTTAATTCTCTCATCTCTAAATATATAATTCTCATTTTTTAATTTAATCTCAACTTCTTTTCTCTTTTATTTTTAACATGGTGTAATTTTTTTTAACTTATCTTATTTATTCTAACTTATATTATTATTATATTTGTGTTTATTATGTTAACTAATTATTTTGTGTTTATTTGTAGGGAATATTGAAGATCAATTACATCAAGATGAAGAAAATCAAGAAATTTATATTCATTTGTAACAATTTTCTTTCAAAAAAGGAATATTAAATTTTGTAATTATTTTTGTATTGTTCATCAATAATAATACTAATTCTTTTTGAATTAATTAATTCTGTTTTTAATATATTGTGTTAATTGTCATTGTAATTTAGTATTAAACATAATAATATTTTAACAATAGTAATAATAAATAAATGAAAGAAAAATGATATCTTTTAGCGACGAAGATTATTATTCGTCGCTAAATGTGTACTTTTAGCAACGAAATAGGATTCGTCGCTAAAAGTTCTTTTGGCAATGAAATAGGATCGTCACTAAAAGTTCTTTTGTTTTCGTCGCTAATAATTTTTAGCGACAAAATTTGAAAATTTGACACTAAAGGCCTAACACGACGCTCTTATATCAACGAAAATTGCATGTTTTAGCGACGAAATTGTTCATCGCTAAAGTCTTTTTTTGTTGTAGTGGTGGGTCTCACTTACTTTTAAAGTGGGGAGTGAGATTTCCACTCCCATGAGAGAGGTGAGAGTGGGAATTTTCCTTTTTATCATTCTCTTTAAATATAACATAATTATATTTATTAAAACAAAATAATGTTACGTTAATTTAAAAATAATAATATTATATTCATAGAGAATTAATAATTAATAATAATAAATATTTTATTCTAAGAAAAATATTAATTTTGTACTATGTTATTACTAATAATATTTCATTTGTGTGCTCTCATCAATAATTTTTAATTCACATAATTAAAATTAAAATTATTAAAAAATTTTGTGATTACATAATTAAGAATATTAATAATTATTATTAACTTCTACGATTAAATTAGTAATAAAATAAATGGTTCATTTTATAAATACATTTTTTTATTCACTTTGTAATTAAAAATTACAATTCTTTAAATAAGGATAAAACTGTAATTTAAAACAATTCATTCCCAAAAGTAAATATATAAATGGTGCGTTTGCTAATCAGTAATTAGAATGAACTGTAATCTAATAGTGCGTTTACTAATTAGTAATCGGAATAGTCTGGAATATGAATGAAGTGGAATCGGAATGGGCTGGAATCGGAATGAGGAATGAGGAATGAGAATCAGAATAAATTGTTTACTTTAGCTGTGAGAATCGGAATCGGAATGAACTGTACTGCCATTTATTTGTTTACTTTATCTTAGAATCGAAATGAATTGATACAAGTTCCTAAACTGATCTTAGTTGATTATTGTCATTATTATTATTATTATTATTTTATTAATATTATTATTATTATTATCATTATCATCATCATCATTATCATCATCATCATTATCATCATCATCATCATCATCATCATCAATAATAATAATAATAATAATAATAATAATAATAATAATAATAATAATAATAATAATAATAATAATAATAATAATAATAATAATAATAATAATAATAATAATAATAATAATAATAATAATATAATGAATGATAAAATAGAAATTTCACAATTTAAGTAGGGGTAATATGGTCATTTTAGGGAATCGAATTCTTATTCCCACCTCCCATGAGAACTCTAGTAATCATTCTCAATTTTGGGTGGGGCCCACCACTTTGATTATCATTCAAGCTCTCATATAAGTAAGTAAATACATCATTCATTCACATTTCCATTAAGTAAATACACCATAAATGGAGTGGAATCGGAATAGTTTGGAATCGGAATAAATTGTTTACTTTAACTGTGGGAATCAAAGTCGGAGTGAACTGTATTGCCATTGATATGTTTACTTTATCTTGGAATCGGAATGAATAATAACAATAACAATATAAGGAAGGATAAGTGGAGGTAGGGAATGAGATTCTCATTACCGCCTCCCTTCATGGGAATGAAAACTCTAATAATCATTCACAATTTTAGGTGGGGATCCGCCACTTTAATTTCCATTCCACCTTTCATTTAAGCAAGTAAACATATTACTTATTCTCATTCCTTAATTTTCATTCTCATTCCCAATGAATAAATATACTAAAATAGAATTCTGATTTCTATTTCACATTCCCATTCTCATTCCAGTACACGTAAATAACATATTTTTACTCCAACTCCATACTCCCAATTCTAAGATTTTCACTCCTCAGGATTTTTAATTTAATTTGAAAACTAAATGCTACCTTAGTGTTTACCTAATTGAAATGTACTGAGATCTTTAAAAAAGCACATTAAATAATTCAATTAATAATAATAATAATAATAATAATAATAATAATAATAATAATAATAATAATAATAATAATAATAATAATAATAATAATAATAATATTGTTGTTGTTGTTGTTGTTGTTGTTGTTGTTGTTGTTGTTGTTGTTGTTGTTGTTGTTGTTGTTGTTGTTGTTGTTGTTGTTGTTGTTGTTAAAGAGACAACTACTTGTTCAAATAATAAATCTCATCATTTGACAAAGATTACAAATGTATTATTATTATTTACAAAGAGTTAGATGCTAATTATAGCAGCTGAAGGTTTTTGTCAAAAGAGGTGATGATGCGAAAATTATAGAAGAAGCACAATTCTTATATTATGATTTGACATCAACAATATAGTGGATTTATTTTTTATATAGTATGGATCGACTGTTATAAATCATCAATTTTTTTTTTTTTTTATGTTTGTCATGATTATTACGTGACTAATGTTAAATATTTATGAATAATTTTGGTCGATTCCTTTGTTACATGATCAATATTGTGTTAATGAGTTTAATTTTGACGCACCCAATATAGTAGTATTTTTGGACAAGAATAATCTTAACTAGTGTAATTTTTAACTCAAAATAGTGTTAGTAAATTTGTAACCAACACAAAAGAAATCCCTACATTCACTTAAATATTTAAATAACTTTAGCCTATTGAGAGTTAGGTTGTGTTTTTTTTTTTTTTTTTGTCTAAAATTTAAATAAGTCTAAATTTAACTAAAATTTGAATGAGTTTGAATACAAATATATGATGATATGTTTGTTTTTCTTTTTTTAACATTTGAATATAAGTAGCATGTTATTTGTTTTAATAAATTAAAAAAATCTTAAATATAGTTATTTGACATTTATATCCTTATAAGTCAAACAACAGAAAGGGATTATATATTATAGTTTAGGAAATAAATATATTTAATAAAGATAATTTTTGATATAATATTTACTTTCTATGCGGACCTTTTTTTCATTCAAATAAAAGTCACAAAAGTTTATTTTTTTCTATTCAGATATAAATATCTAAAAATTAAAAATAAATTATAAAAAATAAACAAACAAATTAAAAAACCTGAAATTAATAAAATTTTAAATTTCTAACATTCAACAATCAAATCCTTACTATTTTGTCATTTTAATGCTTGGGTTAAGTGTAGTAAATATCTCATTTTTCTCGATAGTTTGGTTGCTTTGCTAGTATAGAAGACGTTGAAGCCATGAATTAAAGCTAAATTGTTGATCAGCAAATTCAATTGAATCAAGAGCAAGCTTAACAACATAGAGGGACTAGCAGCAGGATTCATGGCAAACTCAAGGTTAAACTCTGTTTCCAGAGTTAAAATCCGACCCAACCGGATCCGGTCGAAGCCCGGCCCGGTCGCGTGCGCGTACAATTAGAAAACAGCTCCCTCCATCTTCCAGAACACGCCTCTTGTTTTCCATTTATTTTTCCCGCCAAAACGACGAAAAGCAAAATTTGAACAATTTAACAAACAACTTGCAGGAGAACCGCAACCGGCAACTCGGTGGGCCTAACATTCGATCGAGATGTACGTAACTAACGGAGATAGCTTGAATTGCACGGCCGATACAAGCGAAATCGAAAACATCTTGGCCATATACTTCGCCGACAACCAGCTCTCGATCGACGAGGAAAAGTTGATCCTTACCGTTGATCTCATTCGCTTCTTCTCTGTTTCTCCAGGCCTAGATCTCGCTTTGCAGGTCAACGCATCGTCTCCACGCAATAGCTATTTTTCTTTTATTATTAGTTTTGTTGTTGATCAATTAGCTATCTTAATTGATACGATCAGGTGAAGGATGATGGAGGCGTGTTAATTTTGTCGCTTGATTTTCAGAAATTTCGAAAAATATGTCATGTTGAGGTGTTTTATGAAACTTTAGAAGAGAAACCTCGAATGACTCTCTCATGTATGAGTGCTGCCATTCACAAGGTACAAGCTTTATTAATTAACGAACGTTTCTTTTTTTTTTTTTTATATATATTGAGTTTTAGCTGAGCTAGAATATTTAGGATGCATTTGGTTTTGGAGCGCTTTTTTATAAGTACTTTTCAAGTGCTTCTCTTAAAAGTGCTTCAAGTGCATTGTACATTTATTTTAGAATCTGTAACTATCAAATAATAATTCAAAATAAATTTTAAGAGCTTTAGATGTAAATCTGAAAGGTGCTTATGTTTATTATCTCAACGAAACACAATTAGAAAATCACAAAAATGGTTTGTTTCTTTATTTGAAAGTTCTTTTTTGGTGCCCAAATCACTTCCAAACAAGCTATTAATTACTTGCATTTTGGTGCAGGTTCTGTTAACACAATGCAAGAACAAGTTGGATGATGGCATGAAGATAAACATCCGTCCATACAATTATCCTGAATCTATGATTGCTTTGAAGAATTTGAAAGCAGCATATATTGGTAAATTTAAATTTGAATTCTGTGAACTTTTGTTATGTTAACGGAAAGTCATAGGTCACATAGTATTTGGTGAAATTACAGACAAGCTAGTATCCGTGCGTGGTACAGTAGTAAAAACTGGCACAGTCAGGCCTTTGGTAGTACAGATGAATTTTGAATGTTCAAAGTGCAAATCTGACATTCCGCGTATATTTCCCGAGGGAAAATTTTCACCGCCATTAGTTTGCACATTACATGGGTGCAAGAGCAAAACGTTTACTCCAATTCGTTCTTCTGCTAGGAAAATAGATTTTCAGAAAATAAGGTAAACACCTTAATTCAAACTTTAAATTCAGTTGTTTCGTGAGTTTACTTAAAGTGCATAGCCATTCTCCATCATAATTTCTTGGGTTTAATTGTTTTAACTTTCTTTGTTTATGTACCTCCCCAGGTTGCAGGAGTTGCTAAAATCTCAGGACCATGAAGAAGGCCGAGTGCCACGTACAGTCGAATGTGAACTGTCTGAAGATCTTGTTGATGCATGTATCCCTGGAGATGTTGTAACTGTTACTGGAATCATAAGAGTAATTAACAATTACATGGATATTGGTGGAGGTATAGTGAAGAGGCTTTTCTGACAGTTGTAAACATTGTTTACATCTTCATCCTGCCCTGAAAATTTGTATAGCCAATATCCGCATGCAATATTCATATTTTCATAAATCTTCACATGACCTCTATTTATGTATCTCTTTTATATGCAGTTTAACTTCCTAGGCAGCTAGATAAGGTCATTGATAAAGTACTATAATCATTGTGATAATCTTAGTCAGCATGATTCACCTAGAAGGGATGTCATGTAGAATCATGCTGCAAATTCATGAAACTGATATGCTACCGGCCTGTATTATGCCATGTTAGAATGATGCTTCCACGATGTTATATTTCATTATGTAACAAAGAATAATAGGTCATGCAATGATCATCTCACTACATGATTAATGTGAATTCAGTTGCGGTTCTCAATGTAGAGATTTCTTAGGATATTACTGGCAAAGTACAAACTCTACCAAATGCAGTAATATATTAAACAATATGTCCTTCAAGCTAAAATAGTTCATATATACAGATAGCATATCTTATAGTTATTTCCCATAACTATCGTAGTGAGTAAAATTTGATCATTTTTCAGGTAAATCAAAAAGCAAAAGTCAAGGATTCTACTACTTGTTTCTGGAAGCTGTTTCCATTAAAAATTCCAAGTCACAGTCTGATTCTGAGGATTTGCAAGGTTCTAATTGCAATGCTAGAGCTTCAGGGCAGGCTGATTTATTCTCATTTTCTCCTAGGGATTTGGAATTTATTGTAAAATTCTCTGAGGAATCTGGTTCTGATATCTTCCGGCAAATAGTTCAATCTATATGTCCATCTATATATGGACATGAACTTGTTAAAGGTAGATGTTATATGTTCAGTCTTTCCTCATTAGTTCTCTCTTTTTCTGGTACTGGTTTTATTTATCTACCTCTCATTTCTTCTATTTTATAATTTGCATATTATCTGTTAGTTATCAATATGATGTTCTGCCTCTTTGGGAAACATATAATGTGTTGCTTTCTATGTGAAATTCTCCAGCCAAACCTCCTTGTCCAAGCTTTTGAGGAAGGGGCATTATTGCTAAAATGAGCAAAAATATCAACATTTTGAAGAATGATTCGAGTTTAGATATGAAATTTAGTTGTTCTCATTACTTGTTCTTGTCATTGCATGGCCTGGCCACATCTGCCATTATTCTTGGAATGATTGTGATGCCGAGTAGCATGATGTGAGCCATATGTTTAATGGTATACTACCTACTTTTGCTGCTTGCACTTTGGAAAACCCTTTGCTAGCAAGGTATCAAGAGTTGACTATTAGAATGGTATATTTATGTAAGTTTATTGATACTTACAGCTGGAATAACATTAGCACTTTTTGGTGGTGTACGAAAACATTCAATGGATCGGAACAAGGTTCCTGTCAGAGGAGACATCCATGTCATTGTTGTTGGTATGCTTCATTTTTTCTGCTGCTTTTGTTAAAAAATTAAAGCTGGATTTCTGTTTTGTCTCACTTATAAATGGTTATAATAAAAATTTAGCATCGAAAGTGGACATAAGCATGTTTCTGACATGGAGGAGAAGACAAACTTGTTCACTGTTGGTCTTCATTTTGCTAGGTGATCCTGGTCTAGGTAAGAGCCAATTACTACAAGCAGCAGCTGCTGTTTCTCCTCGTGGCATATATGTATGTGGTAATGCCACGACCAAGGCTGGTCTCACCGTTGCTGTAGTGAAGGATTCAGTGACAAATGATTATGCATTTGAGGCTGGTAGACATTTACTTCTTGCTTGTTTTCTAACTCACGTGATGTTTTGGCTATTTTATTTGTCACCTTAAGTCTATCTGGCAAAATAACATAGTGGTTTCAACAGTTGTAAATAAAATAGAGTACAAGAGTATTATGAAATATAGTCTCTTTCCCATGTTTCAAAATTTTCTAGTTTATTACTCCTAGAATTAGCTATATCATATAGGATAAAAATTAGACACCTGAATTCCTTTGATGTTAGAAGTGTTTTGATATCATCGTTTTTTCGATAGCTTTGTAAAAGGACTGGAAAAGTTCATACAAGAATTGTGATTTTGGATTTTGTGGCCAAAGATTGTAATGAACTGGTGAGAACACTAATTGACTTGGCTCAGGAGGCTCATGTGATGTTTTTGAACTTCTTAATGGATGAACTCTCTGTCACTAAATCATGGTGTTGCAGAGGAAGTCATAATGTCTTTGTATCTGATACCATAAAAATATTCAATTTGAATGTTTACCCATGTTTGTGACAATTAAGTTTTGAATAGGTGCCATGGTACTTGCTGATAGTGGATTATGCTGTATTGATGAGTTTGATAAAATGTCTGCTGAACACCAGGTTTGTCCTGACAGCTTTTCATTTTTTATGTATATCTCCAAGTATTGAGGCTGAAATTTACTTTTGTTGCCTTAATGCAATTACTTCAGGCCCTATTGGAAGCCATGGAACAACAGTGCGTGTCTGTAGCAAAAGCTGGACTTGTAGCAAGTTTATCAGCACGAACTTCAGTCTTGGCAGCAGCAAACCCTGTTGGTGGTCATTATAAGTAATCTTTTAGTACTATTATTTAGTTCTTATCTTTTATGGATGAATATTTTATGTGAAAATGGGAGTATTTTAGAGTGTTTTGCCTAAAACTATGATAATACATTTTTATATCACTGCAAATTGTTATTTCCTTGGGTTACTTGAAACTGAAACTATAACCATTTTTATTTTTTGTTATTCTGATGTTTCTACTGTATTATTCATATTCTCCAGTTCACCATGTCCAGTAACGTTTTTCTGTAATGACTTTAATGAAAGAGCTGTATTCTGAATAGTCTCTGTCCAAAACCCATATTGAAACCCATGTTGTGTAGCAGAAGAAAAGTCATAGGGCTTCCTTTAAATTACATGGTATTTTATATAAAGGTAATAATTGGCAATACTGAATTTCCTAATTGCAGCCGTGCAAAAACAGTGAACGAAAATTTGAAAATGAGTGCAGCTCTCCTCTCGCGTTTTGATTTGGTTTTCATTTTACTTGATAAGCCTGATGAACTACTGGATAAGAGAGTTTCAGAGCACATCATGTCAGTAAGTGCTTCAGTCTGGAAACTTCATAAATTGGTACATACTACTGAGTGGTTACGAAGTCTGTCTAAAGTTTAGATATTTTGCCATGACACACGCACACACTGACACACATGAATATATGAGTCCGCTTACTATACGGGTATATGAGTCCGCTTCTAGTAAGGGTTCCCTTACTTTAATATGGTTGAAGGATAAGTTAAAAGACAAATAAAAAATACAGATTTCAATATACTACAAGATAAAATACACTGCATTGGAGTATGTGTTTTTCTTATCTTTCAACGTGTCCAGATTCTTTATTGAAAAATTACTCTCTCTCTCTCTATATATATATGTATATATATGTGTATATATATGTATATGTCTCAGATACAACACACAAATTTTTTGTAATCTTTGGCATTCACAGTGTAATATGTGATTGGATGTCTCTCTTCCAGCTTCATTCTGGATATCAAGATCATTCATCAGCTGCCAAAAAACCCCGGACTGGTACTGTGTTTTCAACTTTCTAAATATTCTAGATATTGAATTACTCCAAATCGACTTGGAATTGTTATGTTTACAAGATATGCCTTATTTCTTTGTGAAATGCAGCCTATCACAATACTGGAGGGTTAGATTTAAGTGTAAAAAGTGGTTCTCTCGTTTCAAAGTTGAGACTTGACCCAAAGAAGGATGGTGATTTTCATCCATTACCTGCTCCACTTCTTCGCAAATATATTGCTTACGCAAGAACTTTTGTACTCCCGAGGTGATTTGTTAATGAAATCTCTACAAGTATTCTCTACGCTGAAATGTATAGAAATATCTTCACAAGTACTATTTTAATTTATCTACGTATGTATCAGGATGACCAAACCGGCAGCTGAAATATTACAGAAGTTTTACTTAAAACTGAGAGACCATAATACGTCAGCTGATGGTACACCTATAACAGCGAGGCAGCTCGAGAGTTTAGTGAGACTGGCAGAAGCCCGGGCAAGGCTAGATTTGAGAGAAGAAATAACAGCTGAAGATGCTCTAGTAAGTTATCTGACTAGAAAATGTTCTAGTTCTAGCAACATTTGTTCTAGCTGAATAGTCATCTGAATGTACTTCTCATAAAAATTTAAATCTTTGGATTGAAATCTAAATTAGCCTTTTAGCAAACTCACAGGGGACACTGACGTACTTTGTGAACTATAAAATACTAGGATCTCCAATAATCATTTGAGAAATAATCATAGAATCTTCTGTATCAAATTTAAAACCAATGCTTCTTATAACAAATTTGATATACCTTGAAATTTAGGTGAAAATGAGAAAAAAAATAGTAAGAGTAAATTAGAAGTTGATCTAGTGAGCATTAGTGCTCACCATAGGATGAGCACCTGTACACAAGGCAGAATTTTGTGACTCTTTGTAAATAGTGTTTAGGCTGTGGATTAACCAGAAAATGCCATGCTGTCGCTTATCATAAGGTGAGCACCATCATCCACTAGATCATTCAGGTCAAATAAATTGCTTTTGTTCTGCACTTTTAAGTGTGATGCAATCCTAGAACACGTTTGAATTTGACCACTACAATCTTACTTGAAATCTGCAGATAACAACTACTTATTTGAAGTCTTCGGCTAAACAATTAACCATACGTAGAATTTCATTAAGTGCAAAAAAGTAAAGCTTTCGGCTGTTGTATTATTTTATTTGAGCATCTATTTTGCAGGAAGTGGTCGAAATAATGAGAGAATCCTTGTATGATAAGTACGTTGACGAGCACGGTTTTGTGGATTTTGGTCGAAGTGGGGGAATGAGTCAACAGAAAGAAGCAAAACGGTTTTTAAGTGCCCTCAATAAGCAATCAGAATTGCAGCAGAAAGACAGCTTTTCTATTTCTGTACGCATCCTTTTTTTATCTGCATTTCTAGCAATAAGTGTTGCCCCATCAATATGAAGTCATCCATGTAGTTGTTTTGCTGCAGGAAATATACAGTTTGGCCGATAGGATTGGCCTAAGAGTTCCTGATATTGATACATTTGTGGATAACTTAAACACTGCTGGTTTTCTACTAAAGAAAGGGCCAAAGACATATCAGGTATTGTACTATTGTTGTCTCTGCAGCTCCTAACAAATAACTAGAGCTTAGTTATATCCCAGATCAACAAATAAAGAAAATATATTGAATTTAAGCCAATAGAAGAAAGTATTTCTTGAATGGTAGCATTTTTCCGAGCTGTATCTTTTTTCCTTTTACATTCCTTTTTACCCAACTGAAGATGGGAATCCATCATTCTGGCACCTTTGGCCACCTTACATTTTAGCTTAGTGTTATCCCAGATTACTTGACGTTCATGTATATATTGCTCGACAATGGATCTTTTATCTTAATTTCTAACTTACCATAGATCATGCTTTCTATTGCAGGTGCTCTCATCATCTTACTCACGGAGTCAACCATCTTCTAGGTCAAGATGCTAAAGTTTAGCGGCATAATAAGTCAGGTTAACTTTTTGTTTATCTTTCTAGCTGTCTTCTGAAGTTTCAATATGATGCTTTGGATGTATGATTAGTGTAATTCACCTTCTGCCAAAACATGGATTTGCTGACTTATTTTGTGCCCTCATGTTTTTTTAAACTGTAAATATTTGCAAGGGATGATCTATGTCATGTGAATTAAAAAAAAGTCAGAATTGAACGAAGCAAAACACTTGGGTGGCAATATCTGTTCCTCCGAAATTTTATATTTTTGATGGTCCCAAGCAAAACTTGGAAGCCTCAGCTGCTCTCTTCCTCTCTTTCCTTTTATCGTGCCTCGCCTGTGAGGCATGCTTTCTTGTAAACATCTGTCAACGCATTTCCACATACATCTTTTTATACTTCGTTTGATTTGGCAGTCTTTCGTGCTTTTCCATGCAAGCTACAATTTCTAAAGCTTTCCAAAAGAAGGCAGCCCTCACACATATATCAGCCAGTATCCAATAGCTCTTAACCTGGTTTCAGATTATGCATTAATACCTCACACCTTTCCTTGATTCTTCCAAAATAAAAGTGCTTCTCCTGGTTTTCTAGCCAATGAAATCCCGTTTGCAAGGCTTCCGTACGTAGACACTAGACACATTAGGGGAAAACCAATTCTCATTTATTCTCTCATTATTCTCTTTGCTTCTTCAAAGTTAAAGCAATCCCATTTCTACAATATATTTCAAGCAATAATGGCGCCCTCTTTTATATTGGTATTAGATAGTTATAGTTTAAAAGTTATAATTTTAAAGTGTTTAATAGCATTAATTATTGTGCTTTGCGAATTGAGTTGATAAAAATTTGTCATATCTTTACTATTTTTGTTAAAATTATTATTTAAAAATTATATTTACTATATACAATTAACTTGTATTTCACAATTATATTTTTCTTTCACACCAAACAAGGCTCATATCAACTTTCACCCTCGAGTCTCTTAAGCATAAAAATAAATAAATTAATGGTGTGTTTATTTGTGGGATTGAGAAATTGGAATCTAAAATATGAATGATTGATGGTGTTTATTTATTAAAATAGAAATAGAAATGGAAATTAAACATGTGGGACTCATATTTTTAAAATTAAGGAATAGAAACTCGATTCCTATTAGGGATGGCAATGGAGCAGATATGGGTTGGGTTTATTCTACTCTAAATTAAGATCTATAATAAAAATTGAGATTCGTATCTGTTCAGATTCGTTATAGATCCATGTTTGTCTTCTGTGAATTCATATTATGTTCACATAAAATATATATAATATAATTAAATAGATTTTATTCAAAATATTTATGCAATTAAGATATTTGAAAATATTTATGCAATTAAGATATTTGAAAATGTCTTAAATATTTTATTAATCATAAAATAAATAAATAAATCAATATGCTTTAAAGAGCACATAATCCCAACAAGTGGAACTATTAAGTAAAACATCAAAATCATTAATTGAGAAAGTTCAATGAATTATAGTAATAAATTGAAAAAAAAGAATTTATAAAATATGTTTGGTATCTAACCAATAATATTGAAATGTTACTTAGTCAGAATACTTAACTCAAAGTTAGTGAAACTATTAGATTAAACATTAGAACCACAAAACAAGAAAGTTTAATGAAATATAGAAACAAACCTAACCAAAAAATTAAAAAAAAAATTAAAAGCATATGTGGTTGGAATATTACCTAGTTAGTTATAATATTTAACATAAGACTAGTGGAATTATTAGATGAAATATTAGACCCATAAATTGAGAAATTTTAATGAATTGTAGGAAAAAATCAAAGGGAGAAAAAAAAATCTATAAACCATATTTGGTAGCTAACCAATAGTATTTGAATGTTCTCTAGTTAGTTGGAATACTTAGTATAAAACTTGGAGAAATATTATGTGAAACATTAGAACCACAAGATGAAAAAGGATAATGAAATGTAGGGATAAATAAATAAAAAAATCTATAAAACATATTTGTTATTAACCAACCCATAGTGCTGTAATTTTACCTATTTAGTCGGAATAATTAACATAAAGTTAGTGAAACTATTAGGTGAAATAATAGAACCATAAAATAATAAAATTTAACGAAGTGTAAGAACAAATCTGACCAAATATAAAAGTCTACGGATATAAACTTGGAATTTAACCTATTTCATTGGAATGTTACATTGTTCATTGGAATATGTAACAAAATACTAATTAAAAAATAGTTGAAACATTATAACCAATGGAGAAAGTTTTACCAAAATTAGTAATTCATTGAATGGTAATAGAAATTATAGAATCTTGACTTGGAATCTAAGTCAAATTATTGGAATGTAACGACAGTAGTAGGGATTATAAACACAAAATTAGTGTAATATTTACAATAAGTGAGAAAGTATAATTAAAATAAAGAACATAATAAATGAAGTTGGAACAGTTACCCTACTCCATATTGGTACAGGTACTTAACCAAATTATTTGGAATGTAGTTATTTCATACATATATTTTTTTAATGTTTTCTTCGAGTTCAATTTTTTTTTCAAATATTTTGCAGCATTCCACTATTTTTATGATGATTATTTGTAAATTTTCTCTCCTTTTTTTTTCTAAATATTTTTTTCAGTTACAAGATCAATTAAATACAAATAGATAAAATTTGCAACCGGTGGAATGACCGGGAATTATTATAGCCTACTGAAGATGGCAATCTATCATTCTGATTTCAGACGCCTTTGGCATGGCCACCTGACCGATTGTCCCATATCAACGACGCATCTTTTATCTTACTTTGAAGCTGCTAATTATCAAGTTCGTTCATTGTTAATGCACACTGGATGGGTAAATACACAATTTTATTCACCGTAGATCGTGCTTTATCTTGCAGGTGCTGTGATCATCTTATTCACGGAGTCAACCATATTCCTGATCAAGATGCGAAAGTTGAGCGGCATTAGAGGGCAAGTCAACCCTTTTTTTCTTTTTTCATTTTTTCTTTTTTTGCAATCTTTCGATCTGTCTTCTGAAGTTTCACCACGATGCTTCGGCTAAAATGATACTTATTAAATAGTTAACAACATTTCTTTTAGAGTAGTTGTTAGGAGGAATAACAAAAACTCTGTTTTAGTCATTTCTGTACACTCAGGATACTCCACAGGTAGAAGGGCACATAGAGTTGAACATAATTAAAAAAGAAAAAAAATTGAAAGATTTCATTGAAATTATTCGTTTGATAATTTCCCAAAAAGCTAATCCTCTTCCAAACAACATGGATGTGCTGACTATTTTTGTGCCCCCGCGTATTTTTCAGCTGTAAATATTTGTAAGCAATGTTCTGTGTAGTGTGCATATGGCAAGATTGGACGAAGCAAAATTCTCGGGCGGTAAAATATGTTCCTGTAAATTTTATATTATTGATCTCAGACAAAAGATGAGTACATAATTTTCCAAGTCAGTGAAAATTTACTCCTGTTGTCCCAAGGAACAGTCATTTCTGCTCTCCTGCAAATACATACAAGATTACAAACAACAGACTAGCTTCTGAGTCGCATTTCAAAGTGACAATTTCTTCGCACATTCATCTCAGAGTTTACAACATATATAAACTTGATTTCCACCACAGGATATCCAATCCAAGTAATTCAGTGTGTAGAAATGTGCTTGTTAATGCTTTACAGAGAATCACCTGTAATGTATTCATCTCCATCCATCGGTTCCAGTTGCCATTCACTTACATAGTAAGAATTCGGCAGACCCAACCAAAACTTGAAAGCCTCAGCTGCTCTCTTCCTCTCTCTCCTTCTATCTTGCCTGGCTTGTGAGGCATGCTTGCTTGTAAACATCCGCGAATGCATTTCCACATAGATCTTTTTATACTTTGTCTTATTTGGTGGTATCCCGTGCTCTTCCATGCATGCTACAATTTCTAAAGCTTTCCTAAAGAAGGCAGCCCTCACACATATATCAGCCAGAGTATCCAATAGTCCTTCATCTGGTTTCAGTGGTGGGGGCAAATCAGAATCTGCATTAGCACCTTCCTTTTTCACCTCACACCTTTCCTTTATTTCTTTCCAGAGTAAGAGTGCTTCTCCTGGTTTTCTAGCCAATGAAATCCCGTTTGCAAGGCTTCCATATGTAGCCACATTAGGGTAAAAGCCATTCTCTTTCATTCTCTCAATTATTTTCTTTGCTTCTTCAACCAATCCCATTCTACAATATCCTTCAACCAACATATTCCAAGCAACTATATCAACTTTCACTCTCGGATCTCTGAGCATCTCATCAAACACCTTGTTAGCCAACTTCGGTTGACTTGACAATGCAAAAGCTTTCATCAAAGTAGTATAACTGATCTTGGTGGGAGCAATCCCCCCAGCACGCATTTCATTGAAGAATGTAAGAGCTCCAGCACTATCATCAATCAGTATACATCCATCAATCAAAATGTTATATGAAACCACATCAGGCTCAATCTTTGCATCATCAGCCATATCTCGAAGCAACTCTTTTGCTTTGTCAATCTGCAACTGCTGGCAATAACCCTTGAGCAGAATATTGTAAGTAATACGATTCGCAGGCACACCAATCCTAGTCATTTCAGCTAGCACTTGACGAGCCCTATCCATTGATCCCGCCTTCACAAGAGCAGAAACAACAGTTGTGTACGTAACATGATCAGGATGACTAGCATTGTCCACCTGTCGTCTCATTGCCCCCAACATTCTAACCGTATCACTCACACGACCTTCATTCATGTAACCCTTCATTAGAGTTGTGTAAATCCTCGAATTAGGAGCAAAAGTTTTAGGTAACAACGGAGGCTCACTACTGGGATTAATCGAATTTGGAAGCAACTTCTCAAACACTTCATCATCATCATCATCATCATCATCATCATCATCTCCCTCATTTTCACTCGAATAATCTTCCAAATCCAGTTCCCGAATAATCTTGCAAAAATCTCTCCTCCCTTCCCTCATCGCTTGGACAATACTCTCAGCTATTTCTAAATCACCAAACCCAACATAAGCCGCAACAAGAGACTGGAACGTAGTCATACACAAAGGGATTCCCTTTTGAAGAATCCTCTCCAATACAAACACAAGCAAATGTTTCCTACGAGCTCTAGCACACAGCTTAATCATAACATTATAAGTCAACACATCGGGCTTAGCACCAAACTCATGCATTTGATCAAACAGTTGCAAGAACTTTTTAGGCTTACCCAAATTAGCACAAGCATTTAACGCAGCATTGTAAGCTGCCGTGTCGGGTTTTGAGTCAGCAACAATAGCCGGATCCGAGAATTTCCGGACCCGCTTTACGACGGCGTCAAAGAGCTTAACAGAGTCGACGGGACCGTCATCACCGGAGGCGGCGAGGCGGCTGACGACGGCGCTCCAGGCCTTGACATGGGGGAGGTACCCAGAGCGGAGCATGGACTTGATAACGGAAGTGGCGTAGAGGACGTGACCGGCCTTGGCGGCGGATACGGCGAGGAGGCCGAGGGAGTTGCAGTCGAGACGGTGGAGCTGGCGGTCATGGCGAAGGCGCGTGACGATCGACTGGGCGCGCGAAAGGCTTAAGGTAGTGTTTTGGTAAGAGAGTTGAGAAACTAAGCGGCTAAGGCAAGTGGGGTTCGGAAGGTAGGCGGATTGGGTGTATTTAATCCAAGCTTCTTCGGTTTTCCGTTGGCGAAGAAGTGTCAGTAATATTTTTTGGTCATCATTTGTGCTGTTTTCTGAATTTGATGATGGGTTAGTGGTGGTGAGAGAGAGGTCGGTGGCGGCTTGCACGCGAAATGGGCGCGTGGGAGGATAAGGTGGCGTTGGTGGTGGTGGTAGTGATGTAGAGACACAGTGGAGTGAGAGAGCGTGGTGGGTTAGGCTCAAGGGGAAAGGACGCGGAGCTGGTGATGGAAGAATTGTGTTCATGGCTGAGCCATTTGTGACGGCCGAAGAGGGAGAGTAAAGCCTATTGTTTTCTAATTTTTTTTCATTCTTTTTTTCATTTTTATCAATTTGGTTGGTGGAAGCGGAATGCACTACGTCGACTGGATACTGTCCTCGTGTCTGTTAACTAAAATAATTCAATATTTTACACAAATTTGTCGTTCGCATATAGAGTTTGTACGTGAAATATACGAGGCCACTTGTTTGCAGACTCAATGCAGAGTTAAGGTACATCTAAATCCAATTTCACTTCCATTCACATCAATCGTTTTAGTTTCCATTGGGTTGATGCCTCAACACTCTTAGCTACAATAGAATTGAACTTCCTTTTTTTTTACCACAGCAGACACTGAAACATGATATTCATATGAGTGTGCAGGTGAAACGAAAACAGAATTGTATAAACGGGCAGCAAACATGAAGGAAATAATGGAAACGAAAAGTCTATTAACTATTTAAATAGCCATTAAACAAAGAGTAGCTGCAGGGCAGGGCAGCCGAAAAAGAGAACACTAAAATTATATTTGCAAGATGTCTGTACAGAGATTTGTACATGAAGTATAAGAAAGAACTGCATCCCCATCTATCTGATATCCCACTGTTTCTTCCTCTACAGCATATCCCGACTTGAACCACCAAAACAACTTCTTGAGCTTTCACTTATATACAGAACCCCACAAAATGAGTTAGTTAAGAGCTTCCTTTTGCTTAGCGACAATCAGCTCCCTCAGCAACCATCCAAAAAAACCACTGCTATCATCATTTCCTTGTTATCTACACCAGCACCTATTTCTATTAATTACAAATTCACATTTTCTGTACCTGTGCAATGTGAATGGCTATGAGAGGTGGAATGAGCCCTGTCCCTCAGTTATAGCATACAACAGTTTCTCTTTCATCGTCTCCTGCAAAGAAAGGGGAGGAAAAAAAATCATCACAATTGGCATAGTTTTTGCCCAATGGAGAAATCCTATGTAGAGGAAAACCTATACAAGTCAAATCCATGTACAAAGGAAAGAAAGGTGGTTACTTTCGATGAATAAGGTGGCAGCTTAAGATAATTGGCACATGTCATCACACTGGGTAAATCTGCATCGGCACAGTTGGTACAGTGCTGCAGAAATTTAGAAAAAGAAAAAGAAAAAATGGGTAACAGTTGTAGCTAAAAGTGAGTTCAAAACATACAGAGGAAAAAGAGATATTTGCTGGCTCGGACCTTTCTTACTATTGTCAATTTTGGATTTAGTGATGCCAAACCTCCAGGAGGAAGCCTAGGTGCACCCGTCACAAACTGCAGAAAAGCCCGTCTCTGTTCGTAGTCAAACTCCCGGATGATTTCTAATAACTGACATTCAGAAGAGTAAGAGAAGACTGAAATATCATGAGATGAAAAGTTAAAACAAAAACACCAAAAAGGAGAAAATAAGCACCACTCACGTTCAAAATGGGAGGACTGCTAGCTGTGTATCCATGATCAAACTTGATATGATCCAAAAGCTCATTAAACTGCTAGAAAATAATACTACAACTTAGTACCAGAAGTCTGTATGCTTCCAGATGGAAGGACCAACTAAATTATAGAAATACATACAGCCAAAAAGTCACGTTCTCCACAGAATAAACGCTCAAGCTCCTCTTCAGTGAAAATCTTTAGATGTTCAATAGGGACAACCTGGAGAATCAAGTTAAAAATAAAATTAATACGATATCAATCACAAAACAAAACACTCATTGAGAAATTGTTATGGATATAAATCTCTACTAAAAGTAACACAACGATAATAGGGAGATGCCATTTCAATCAAAGAAAACTTATGACTATCTTCAAAGCAATATATTGACATATCAGAATCAAATCCTGTTGTAGAGAATAAATCCATCAAGGAAAACCTTGAAAGGAAGAATTATCCTTCTGCTTTTGCAGAAAGAACAGAACCCTCAACTAAGCTTGCTCACTCAATGATATTCTCTCATATTTTCTTCAACAGCATTCCACCCAAATACACACTCGTTAATTGATATGTACAGTTTGTGAAGGCTGAAAAACAAATACGTTATCCAAATCAAACCAACTTATGAACAGAAGCATTGTCATAAGAGATAGGTGCTTTTCTTGTCTTTGTCACTCTCACAAGATATCTAACCATCTTTTCATGATTACAAATTAGAAGAAAAGAACAATATGCAAATGATAATTTATAAGCACGATACAACATATGCACGTGCATATACACAGATATACTGTCAATAAAATTTATTTTTTACTAGTGAAACCATAGCATTTTCCAAGGAAATTGCTAAACATGTTGCACTCTTTCTCTTAGGGTAACAACACATTGAAGAAGAAAGTAGTAGACTGTAACCAGGATAATCAATGTTGAAGAAGTGTGAAATGTCACATACTTGACAAAATCCAGATTTGAAAGCTTCCATTTGTCTGAATATTCCAGTATGTACTGTAGCATCCACAACAAGTTCTGCGTAATCCTCCAAGTTATTCATATTCACCTGGGAAGTTGATAATCAATAAATTCATTTGAGTTTTAATATATTAACTAATAGAGCTGAGGAAAAACAGATGTAGCTACAGTAAAGGACTCCCTACCATTTTATGATCAGGCCCAAAAGTAAGAACATAATCAGGGTACCCAGGGAGTGTAAAATCGAGGCAGAGATCCTCGACTCGGGTATTCCGAAAGCATGATTCAAGGCCAAAAATTGAGCTTTCTTCAGAAGTTGATTCCAAATGTTTTTTTCGATTAGCAATGGCCTGAAACTCGAGCAGTGTCCTACCAAGCTCAGGGTCAAATGATTGGATGTCATACAAACCAAGTTCCTGTAGAAAATGAGTTTGCTTGAGCAGTAATTCAACTAGCATAAAAAATCAAACTTTCACGGCAAGTTGACATAAGTATTACTCTAAATCTGAGACAGAAAAAGTACCTTTCCAAGAATAAGCTTATAAAAGGCTTTGGAGAAAGGCAGATCCAAGACCCTTCCATCTTGAAGAGCCTTTGCTACAACTTGACCCAAAAGAACAAACTTTTTCAATACATCAGAGAACTGTATCCCATATGATGTATCTACAGCAGATGACCATGGACGGGGAAACAGACCAAAGGGAGACATTACAATGTCAAAATTCTCAATTTGCAAGCTTTTCCTGACTGTTACTGAACTATGATCATCTCTCCACATGCCCAAACCAGACTTCTGAAACTCATGACTGACAAGAGTATAGAACTCTAATGTAGGACCAAGACCAGAACCAACTTCTTCATCATATTCCACTTCAAGAAGTGTTCTATTACGAGCATGCTGATCCATCATTTGTGTGGCGGACTCCAGAATCCGGTTCCGGCAAACTAAAAACTTTTTCCGGGGCAAGCCAACAGCGGCAGATCGCCTGTCAGTAGGGGCACCTGAGTTACTGCGATATAATGGATGAGGCTGAACCTGTCGTGGAGCAAATGCTGCTAACTGAAAATACTTGCACCTTGCTTCGAAACTAAACAAGAATGGGCATGAAGCCATTAACTGATTACACCATGACGGCACACCACCAGTTGAAACAGCTGCACTGTCCCGCATCTGTTGTTCTAGTTTTTCTGTCAACTTACTATTCACAAAATCATTCTGTCGCAATGAGTGAACTGCTACCCTCAAGCCATCCAAGTTATCAAATCTGCCTTCAGCATATGCACGTATTCTCTCATGAGATATCAAATGACATGTTAACCTATTCACGCCTTCCAAACTTTTAAGTAGGAACAATATATCATAAATGGGACTTGACTTATCCAAGTCAAAGGCCAGTTGACAAGCAAACAAGCTAGAGAAAAATGAAGCACAGTGCAAACGTGCCTCATCTCTATCTGATACAGAGGACATTGGACGCAAATGGAGACATTTTTTAGGATCACTGCATTTAGATTCCATGGCTCTTCTATAAATTATTGTGTATACTTGACTCCACAATTTTGCCCCAGCAATAACTTCACCATCTGTTTTTATTTGCTTTCGAAGAATTGCCTGATACAATGTTAATGTCCGCTCCAGCTTTTGCCCGTCTAGGTCAAACGTAAGTTTGATCTTACAATCCTGAAAAATAAAACATAATAACAATGTAACGCGGGTAAGGATTTCAATCTGATTAAAAAGAGAATAGCACTGACAACTTGCTGAGAAGAGAACAATATGAATATCTAAAACAACAATGTAGATAAACAGCTTGTACGAAATATACGTATGGAAGCTTAGCAAGGCTGCAAATAACTGAAACAAAACTTGACCAGAGCCAAAATATTTGTACTCCAGTAAAAATATAGTTCATAAATTATAACGAGTGTTGCACAAAAAAATCTCAAAAACTCTCCAAGATAGACAATGCAGAAAGTAGCAGATAACAAATCTTTAAGTTGGTAAACCAAGTACACTATGAACTACCTGCATCTTAGGAACACCAGAGGTAGAGGAGATGATATCATGCTTCACAGGAATTAAACCACCACACATGCTCTCATGTTCCATAGATTCTGAACTTTCCCCTAGGATAGATTTGGCATTTGATGAAAAATTAAGAGGTTGGCCATTCATTTGATCCATCAGGCAATCTGATTCTACATCTTTGGATTCTTTGATAGTAACTTTAGGCCACAGATATCCTTCAATAGCTTCCAAAGAAGAAAAAGGATCAACAGTCAGAAGATCTTCTGAGAAATCAGATAAGCATGTCTCCCCATCTCCCCTCACGAAACGAACCCTAAGACATGGATGTGATATGCAGCGTCCGTATGGAACAGTAGCATATGAACTTCTCTGCTTAAATGAATGACTCAAAATAACAGGGAAACTTTCCAAAGACGACAACGCACTTTGTAATCTCTGTATCAAGACTGACACCGGTGAGTCCTCAGAGAGATTGTCTGAACAAGGCAAAAATAGTCTTGCAAGCACCTCAAAACGTTTTTCTACCACAAATAAATCACTATGTGGAACATGAAGTTCCACATTATCTCTCAGATACAGTCCATTTGTTAGGTATTTAACCAAAGAATTGACAATTCCACTCTCGATGAACTCAAAAGTGGAAACCGGTTCTCTTCCATTAAGCTTTTCCATAATCTGATGCAAAATACAATAAAATTTCTCTTCATCCTGTGCATGAGCTTCATTATTAGTGCACACGTTCATCAAATCAGTCAGAGCAGCTGAAAAACTTCTAAGGTCTTGAAGAATATCAGTCAGTCCTTTATCAGAACCAAATAATTCTGGTGAGAAGTATTTGGTTATAATGCTCTTTGCAAGATTATGAACAGAATCTTTATCAAGCTTGCAAGTTTGTTTTTCTGAAGGTGAAGAAGACAAACCAGTATCAAAAGCATAACATAAGCATCTCAGAACCTCCCTTCCAGTAGACTTCTGACTTGAGCCAGGGCAAAACAGGATGCCACTAGATGCTGGAAACAACCGTGAACATTTTTCTGGCGTTAACAGTGCATCAATGGCAAAAAAGACACCCTCTTTTACAAAAGAGTTTAAGAAAGTATCAGAAAGCTTTTGCAGGATCATATCAGCAATCTCTAGAGCTAATATGAGCACATGATGGTCCTTTCGAGTAAACACTCCAGCCAAAAAACTGGCAAGATAACCAGAGAACTTCATTAGCAATAGTTGAAACATACTCAATATTTACTACGAAAGTGACCAGAAAGCCAAGTTCACCTTGGAATGTTGGCACTCTTAAGCAATTCAACAAGCATGTCAGATTTGCTCAAATAAACTAACTTGTTGATTACAGATAGGCATCCGTAGCAAACAAATATATTTGCACCAGAATTAACCACCTGCAAGAGGGGCAAAGGATATATAATAATGGAAGAGAAAAGCAAGAGGTGCTAAGCTGTAAATACCAGAAAACCAACCTGGATCAACATGGGAAGTATATCCATTCCAAAGTTTTGAAGAAGATCAGGACGATCAACTAAAAATGATTGCTTATCTGACACTAATTGGGCACACTGATCTCCAACTGAAATAGGAAGAAGCTCATTTAGCAACTTCAAAACTTCATGTACCTGGGAAGAAACAGATCAACATCAACTCTGATCCTTTTTAAGGGTATTAAAATAATTGAATTTGCTAGCATAATCAACCAAAATTCGTAAAAGCTTAAAAGGGAAAAATTACTAAGTAGCAAACCCTGTTATATGAATGATAAACTAAGGATGAACTTAATACCCCGCTATCACATTGTAGTCTCCAGACACATGCACTGGAAATTGAATGCAAATATTGAAATTGCCAAGCACATCATTAGACATTCTCTATCCTTTTCTCAATTACTTGTTTCTTCTTTTGCTACTGAATTTCAAAAAAATTAGTAATTCCAAGTGATAGGAGCTATCATATTACAATGACCTATGTTGGTAAAAATGCATATCAAGCAAATAGACTGGAGACATGGGGCGGGGGGGGTGGGCAATCAACCAGATAAACATGCCATTAGAGCAAACATATTGAAAGGTTTAAGATGTAACCTGATTGCAATGACCATCAACCATATGTGGAGAAGACATTCCATGTGAGAGGTCATAACTTGATAAAATATCCTTCAACATGCTGCCAATATTAAGCTCGTATAACGTCTTGAAAGCTACAATTGAACCAGAAGAAATTTTGACAAGTAACCCAATCAATCCCTGCCAACCAGAATTGTGAAGTGTCAATAATTCCAGGGCAGGAAATCTAAAGAGAACACGAAAGTTTAGCTTACAAAACAACTAAGAAAATTTTGCATACATAGTAAATTGGCTGGGATAAAGTAGTTCGGCTATTCAAGTTTAAGAGATGCGTGGTCTGATTAATCAGCCCATGCCCACAAAGTTCATCCAGCATCTGAGAAGATTGACTTAATTGCTCTGCTATTTTTATCAAACAAATGGCTACACTCTCAACCAACTGACAAAAAATTTAAACAGAGGTTTGTGTTAGTAGGTCAATAAATATCTAAATAGATAAATCTACGCAAGCAATAATCTCAGAGATCAAAATACCAAACAATACCTACCTGTCGATCCTCATACTGAAGGAGATTGCTCAATATGGGAACAGCCTCCATTAAATGTGACGGACATTCTGATGGAAGTTTCTTACATATGTTGGCTACAGTAGAAAGTGCAACTCTCTATTGCAGATAAAAGGAAAAGTTAAAAGCCTAATCTCAAAGAAATTTAAACCAATTACAGATAATATCCAAATCATAAGGCAATGCAACCTAATATTAACGTCTATTTATTCTCAAATAACTGGACGTTCATTTACCTGTACACTAGTCGAGAAGAAATCAATATAAGTTAAAGCGGCCATAATAGCCCCGCCCTGTAAGCAAGCATGTGGTTGATCCCGAGAAATTTTTTCCAATGCTTGCAAACACTACAAACCCCCAAAAAAAAATGTTACAGCCTCAAGAAATTGACTTATATTAATAAATAAGATGAAACAAATTCAGACAAATTAACTACAAAACAAAGAATACCTGCTCAGCTACATCCAAGTACTCAATCGCCTTTAATCTTTGACAAAGAGCAGGAACTGCATCATGTCGAACAAGCAAACCCGATGATCGAGGAAATATATCACATAAATATGTTATAGCTCTGACAGCCAATAACATTATATCTGGATTAGTCTCATGCCTTGCCAGCTTTACAAGAACCGGCGACAACGAGTCTGCCATCATGCTAGAAAGTGAATCCTCCATAGCAAACGACAGCACTTCACAAAGCTCAGTCAGTGAAGTTATTTGCCTAGAAGAATCAGTATCTTCACTCAAACACCCCAAAATACTCCTCAATTTCCCATGATCACTAGAGGATCTTCTCCTCTGTAACTCCCTGAGACCTCTGTGTCTTGGTTCTGCATCATCAGAATCACACGAACCATACCCTCCATCTTTTTCAGGTTCTTCTTCTGATCGGCTTGAAGCTGAAGCAGAAGAAGAAGTATCCATATCATTATGATGGGTTTCAGGAGTGGAGTTCGTGGAATTCAAGTGAGTTTGGACTAATGAGCTAGATGTGCTAGGCCGAAAGTCCAGTGAACTGCAAGCTCTTTTATCATCCGGTAAATCAACAGCCATTTCCATGCGCTTTTGTCCACGATTTCCCATTTGTCACCAAATCAATCTCTTGGTTAATCACCACCCAATTCCCATAAAACATTCACCCCTGTAAAGTCAACATGTAAAAGAGTAGCCATTTTCAGGAATTCATAGACTCAAGCCAACAAGAATCACTAGCACTTAGTTCACAAACAACATAATACGGTAAAAACAGAGTAGCTCAATTACTCAAAACACCAAAACCTACACAATCTTCAAAACCAAAGACCTTAAGGTTTTTCTATATAAATATTTACTAAATACTTTACATCTGTTGCACGTTTGGTTCCTTTTTACAAGAACAACAGAGTAAACAAAGGAAGGAATAAGAAAAAAAGCATGAACAAACAGATTAATTAAAAAGAAAAACACTTAAAATCATTTAATCAAGAAATAAACACAACACAATCGCTCTCCAAAATAAACGACAGTGAATTCTGTAACTAAAACTAAAGTGAAGCAAACGATAAACAAAGCCAAAAAAATTTTAAAAAAATTCAAATAAAATAATCGCGAGAACCGACGATCACAACGAAAAAAAATTAGGAAGCTTTTCTTAATGTACCTAGCTGTTGTTGTTGAGTTTATCGGCCTTCGAGAGAACCGAAAACCTGAAATTCAATGGTGAAAAGATTAGGGCTCTTAATTTTGATTTTTTTTTTCTTTTTCCTTATAGAAGTGTTGTTGTTACACTTTCTTTTACTTTTGACGATGATCTCTCTATAAATCTATCTCATCTATCTTTCGCTTCTCTGTCCTTTCTATTTCGTGCGAGGACCCTCACCGATTTGATTTGATTAAAATCAAATTGGCCTATGTGATTGCAGATTGTGATTAATGATGATGATGACGACGACGATGAGAACAGGGCAGGTACTGTTTATACGGCAGGATGTATACATGGAAGGCTGTTTGATATTGAAGCGGCTTTATATGATTGTATGCTTCTAACTATTACTGGGAGGTAGGGATTCTCTGCTCCGCGGGTGTATTGAGGAATGATGATACAGAGCTTCCCATGAGACGACGCTTCTCACCGTGTCGTGATGAACGGTCACGGTCCTGTTGTGTTGATCACGGTCGAAAATGTGGGCCCAAGGGAAGGTGACTTTTCCGTTTTCTAAAATTTAATTTTTTATTAGATGAAGATGAGTAGATGACCTTGAGAGGGGAAACGTTTTTGTTTAGAACTAGCGTGATCGTCATTTGGAGTTTTTGAACCGTCCAATTGATAAATCTTTCTTTTTTTATTTATTTCGTAATGATGGTAAATATATTAGAACTTGAAGCCAAGGTTTAACTTATATGCGGTACGTGGTAGGTTTTATTCGTGTTCAAATCCTGTATCCAACCTTCGATAAATACGTGAGTTAATTAAAGAAAAATGATGAGTTATAAATTATTATGTAAATCTATTTTATAGATGTTTCATTAGATCTAATTCTATTATTACCAAATATACTGACGCAAAAAATAAAAAAAATAAAATTAATAAAATAATAATATTTAATTTAATTATCAATTATTATATAAATATATACCTAATAAAAAAATTATATATGTTTATAAATGTGTAAATAAATTTTATTCAACTTTATATCTATTTTAGTTATTTATATTTTTATAAAAATTTAAAAATAAAATTAGTCAAATACATACAATTGCTCTTTAAATCCATAAGACGTTAAAAAAAAATTTAACCAAATGTTTAACTGATTCGCTTCATAATTGTTTATTTTTATAATACAATTAACAACAATTATTTAAAAAACTACATATTACCAAATCGACCCTAATTCAATGTGACTAATCGTATCTAACGCTGAGAGATTGACCCCTCAATTTTTCTCAATAACCTCTATTTTTTTAATTAATCTCACCTATTTCACAATTATCCTTGTGAAATAATAAAAAAAACAATTGAAAAAGGAATACAATTCTATAAACCTAGCCAGTAGCCACCTTGCACCACCATAGTGACCACCTGAAGCCACTACACCACTAGCCCTCAGTCACCGATTATAGCCGCAAACCAAAACCCTTCATTTATGTGAATTAATTTTATCGAGATTAATATAATAATATTGAAATCAAAATAACACCAAATAAAAAGAGGCAAAGAATAATTTCAATGTATAAATCAAGAAGTTATAAATGAATTGAAATGAATAATAAATAATAAAGATAGGTTAGCAATAAAACTAACTTGAGGTGATTAAAAAAAAAAGTAATAGTAGATGACTAGGGTTTTTATAATTGCTTTTGTTTTTTAATAAAATTTTTATTTTTTCAATAAAGATAATTTTACAAATAAGCTGGGTTAATTAAATAGTATAGGCTACTGAAAGAAATAGAAGAGATGAAATATCGCCGCTTAGCCTTTTTAATGTGAGCGCTCGCGGTGCCTAAGAGTTGTAACGTTGCAACTTTGATCGATTGTTTTTGTAGGAGTGGGAATCAAATTGACAAACACACAAATGGATGACCAAAAAATGGCGACATGGTGTCGTGTACCCAATTGACAAGAAATTCATGAAAACGGCAATCTTTACATATCATATTTCTGATTCTTCTCTTCACTGGCTGTTTATTGAATAATGAAACCAAACAAATCAGGAAACGGTCTGAAGGCTTTATATCATCCTCCAGTGACTTACAAGTGGAGGAAACCTCTCACAGCAAGGTGCAGCAGAAAAGCAAAAAATACTTTTGACTTGGGAAATTGGCACGTAAAAAGCCAAACGCATAACCAATGTTTTGTTGTGGAAGTGGAACACTCACTAACCAATTCTCCTCAAGAAAACTACCCATTGTTAAGAAGACAGTGATCCTAAATATCCAATTATTCTTAAATTTCCATCATCCGAAATGACTGACCTACCCTCCAGCCTCCAAACACTGCGCAAGCCTTGAGAAAATAAGACAAATAAAACCAATATTTCACTAAATAACTCCCCAAAATCAGACTAATATTATAAAAAGCTTCCTAATCAGGTGATAATAAAAATCAATTCCTTTCCATTGACTGTCTCTCAATTACAGAAATAAATAGTCCCAAGATTTACCGCTTAAAAAAAAAAAAAAATCTTCAAACAATCATTCTATTCAGAAAGACAATTTACAGAACTAGCAAGATAAATAAATGAAGACACAACAAATTGACTGAACTAGCAGTAGTGTCAATGGCTCATATTAGGTAAATGGTTTGGTACAATACGTGCTTTGCGCACCAAACAAGATCTTCAATTTCATAGGGATAGCTGTGATTCATTTTCGTGGAGGGGAAGATTACTCTGTGCCTTGCATAGGAACCATCATATGTTGTGCCTCTGACTGCAAACAATTAAAATTATCAATATAGAGATCATCAGAACCAATAAAGGATGGATTCATGTAGCTGAAGCTGAAATAGCAAGTAATGTTGCATCAACTGAATTTATCAAAACAAATTAAACTTAATTACCAAGACAACAAATAAAAATGAACCCCAAATGATAAAAGGTCACACTTATGAGAAATGGCCAAAACATGAACCAACAACACAAAAAATCACCCCACAACCACACATAGACATACTCTAAAATTCTCAAAAAAAATTTTAACTGTGGCACAGAAAAGTGAGATTGCTTTCTCAATATCGTTTCACATGGACACTCCAATTTGACAATTTCTTAAAATACTTCTCAGTTTTGGCAAAGGTAAACATAAGCATCGAGACTGCAACATTAAAGGTGTCCAGTCCAGATTTATCTCATATTTCATTACTGAGGTATCATTGATGAATCAATAAATGAATCCACACTCACCCCAACCCCTTTCCCAACAAAACCAAGAAGAAAATAAGCATGTTTGCCTTCCAGGACCACCAGCATTCTTCTTCCACCATGTCAACACTGACAACAACTTGGTCTTTCCTTATGCATGATTGGCGAAAATCTACATTCAAGTCTAGGACCGGAAATATGATGGTAATTGGGGCTGTTCGGGAAGTATCACACATGGATGAGGTTAGAATAGTGAAAACTTGTAAAACTAGGCTTCATTTGGTATAGCAGTGTTGAGGCCTTAAAAGCCATAGCTGCTGGGAAATGGAAGTTCTTGCTGTAAAATATAAGTCGATGGTGTTAATAAATACAGCTTCAAACGTTAATGATCTTGAAGAAATAATAGGAAAAATATAAGTTCTTTTTTTAAAAAAAAATTCAAACAACGGGGCGGTAAAATCACCTTAATTTCCAAGCCGCAGTTGCAAATGTTTACCAAACACTTTAGATGTGGCTTTTAAGTCACAACTGCTAGACAATGATACCAAATAGGCTCTTAACTGTACTGAAGGCACAGTCAATGTGCTGGAGAAGGCAAGATGGCACCGGTGATTATGGTGGAAAAGTTAGTGAGATAATGGAAATAGCAACCACTGCATGCGGAGCTCATAATTACAAGATAATGACCACAGCAACAGGAAATGACAAAATTGTGGGGGTCTGGGTGAAGCAACTGTTAAATTGGCATGGTTTGGTGCAAGAAAGGAAGTTGTTACATCACACAACCAAAGGTTAACAATGCCACGATAGTCTAACAGTCCTCTTTCATACTCAGGTCATACTTATTCAATGAACTATAAATTGACCTAAAATCTAGGTGCGGTACATGTAATATGGGAATTCATATTCTATCCCGAGTCATTTCCCAGAAAATGGAAGAAGACTCTGAGTAAAATTGTAAATTAATATCTGCACAGCTCAAGCTGGCAGAGGGAAGGATGCGAATTTTCGGTCCAAACAAAGATAGGAAAAAAGCTCTCTAATAAGCTAATAACATAATAGATGCAGCATTTAACTATGTTGTGCACCATTGAGGCAAAATGGCCCATGGCCCATGGGCCAAGTACTAAAGCACCCAACAGATACAATGCATGAAACAACTCCACACCACAAAATGATACATTCACCATCCAACGTGTATTTCACAATAAAACAACTTATCAAACAACTATACCGGATGTACTAAAGCTAAAGATGTAACTTGTGAACTGTGATAGAAAGGTGCCTGCAACAAAAAGCAACTATAGAAACAAGGTCAAAATGCAAGCAATAACTTCTAGATGCACCAGTCATCTTAAGAGAGTTTAAATTTAGTATAGAATGGAATGTAATTCTCCATGAAGGCACATGATTGTGCTGCAGAAGCAGTTCATTGTGTTAATATTGATGATCCATTGACGTACTACAGACACATCATTAAAACAAACACTCACAAATAGTCGGAAAACAATAACGTAATACACAGGAAATTACGTGCATTTTGTAAAATATGGTTAACTGCTCTAAATTTAGCAACACAACTAATCCAAACAGATTTTCCTTTATCGCAATAAACAAGAAACCTGTATAAGGAAGCCACATCAGTACTATCTCAATATTTAGATCAGACACTTCTTAGATACTCCATGGTTTGCAGATGATGCTTCTTAAATACACTCCAAAGCTAAAAGTAACTTTTTTAGCTTGGGACATGTATCAAATTCTATATAAATGTTACATCATTATAGTAAATAGTATAGGAACAAGCTTTCATGAGGCTTTGAATTCTCACGGACAAAAGAATTGTTACATAGTGAAATTCAAAACATTCAAAGTAACAAACTCTATATGACTTCCAAAGATTTTATGGTTTCCCAATTTTGCTTTTCAATAAACATTCAATGAACCAGAGCACAGATTTATTGTTCAGATCTTGACACGATGTCAGTTACAATCTACTGAATTCAGGAATCAGTTACAAGATATTGTGCAAAACCAAATGATATCATCTGATGCAAATCAGTATCAACGGATATAAATACACTAAAAATTGACCTATCTACCTATCCATTGTAAAGCATTGCTGCTCAGCTATGTATATTTGCGTTTTACACTTTTCCATCATTGTTAGAGCAGCTCCATCAATCTAGATATGTTTGAATAGAAGGAAGAAAATTTGGAAAGAGTTGAATAACTGGTAATTTTGGAGGCTGGGGATGATTTCGTGGTCAAAGACTGAGGTGGGTCCCATTCCATTTCACTTCTTTAGTTATTTATTAATATAGGACAATTAAACAAAGACTGAGCTCCAACGGTAAGGACCGGTCATCCTAAGGCTCAGATCCTGTGTTTGAACTTCAATGGGTGCGTGAGTTATAAATAAAATAAAAAATAAAAAATAGAATAAACAACTAAGACTGAGCCTGTCCCTCTTACATCACGGAGCTAAGGTTTCAATGCAACTTCAAGATTTAAGTATTCTTATATCTCAGTAGAAGCATCAAGAAAGAGGAAGATTCTTCGAAATGAAAACAAAAAATTATAAAGAACAGTACGAGAGGATCTCAAATTAACAAACAAAGTAGGGGGATATGATTTCAGTTGATAAGAAAGGGGATATAAGAAAGGGGATATTTTAGACTCTTATCCAAAGAATAAGCATCAAGAAAGGGGATATAAGAATATGATGATTCCCCAAAAGGGGGGTGAACACATCAAGAAAGATATGAAGGCTGCAATAACAACAGAGATCTTAATGGAATTGAAATAAATATAAAAACGTGTAAAAGAAAATATTCGACATAGATGAAAAACCTATGATAAATCTTTTTCCGTAGTACATTTTCCAGTTGCTTACCGAAAAAAGAAACACCTAAGATAAATCTCTGCCAAATTATTGAAGTGCCGAAAAGTCTCGCAGAAGTAATGGATAACTAAAACTTGTATATCTCATTATGTACTAAAACTTGTATATCTCATTATGTCTTTTTAAAGTTTCAGACCTTTACAAGTTGATAAGAGTCTAAAATCCAAATAATCAACAAACAGCACGTCTGCAAAATCTATGACTAGACCCATGATTCCCAATCCCACCAACATACCCTTGTCTAATGGATCAACGTAAATAAGGAATTTAGCACCTGGATGAAGACAAATCAGAAACTTACAACGCCCCCCCCCCCCCCCCCCCCACAACAAAACAAAACCCCAACCCACCAAAAAAAAAAAAAACAAAAAACAAAAAAACAGAAACCCCAACACCCACAAAACCCTTCTCTCTTTTTTTCTTCCTTTTTCATCAGCTTTCCAAATTTTACTCAAAGGCATCACAAAGTTCAAACCCTGAGCCGAATGCTTCAAGGAAATATGGAAGAGCTCTTACCAGTTACTTCATTACAGAATTGCAAATTCTGTTACTGCTCATGGGGCACAAATCCGAGTCAAACAAGAGGAAAACAAAACAAGGTGAAATTGCTCATATTTAAGGAAATAAATAAATAAAAAGACCTTTGCTCCTTTGGCAAGGAACGAAAAACCAAGAAAGAAGAAAGTGCCGTTAAATGAAACCTCGAATAAAAAAAGACGATAAAAAGAATGGATAGATAAATAATTTAAGAGCATATTTATAAACAGCAATAGCTGAATATCCACTATACAATGTTACTTTAATGCAAAAACAAATAACATTAACGAACTAACATAAAGTCAGAAATAAACAATCTTTTTTATCAAATCCCAGACAAACAGGACTGATGCTTTTCTGTAACAGCAAACTGAACAGTATTGATCATGACTGGTCAGTAGTTCTTCAATAACATGTCAAGAAGTATCTGTATCATATGCTACTGAAATCTCCTAGTTGGTAATTGTATATGATTCCCTGGATTTAAGAAAACAAAGCAGGGTAAAAACATCTCAAACCACATTTCAACCTTACTCAATCATAAGTAATGCAAGCACGGTGTGAAATATCACAAAAATTCAATGTATCACCTAATATATGTTGACCCTAGAAGCAATTCAGAAACAAGGCATCATATTGTTCAACCATTCTAATCTGGATAATACAAATAAAAAATGAAGTGAATGCATTCACTAATAAGCACGCATATTGGCTAAACTACAAATTTCCCAAATTGCAATCCAGAAGATATGTCAAAATCATATGTAAATACACATGTTAATTATACATACAAGGAGGACTGGAGGAGCAAGTGAGGAATACGATAAATAAAGATGGACCCCATTAACAAGCACCAAGTTAGAAATTGTAATCAATAAGTTTGTTATTACCTTTTATAGGATTCTCAGTCACATTCGGTTATAATAAGTTTTCTTAATTATAAAGATCACATTCACTATTACTATATTTGACTCCTTAACTAGTGTCCTAGAGGCAAATATTAACACCCAACGGGTATTATCAGCTTAGTCTGGATTGTACCCAGTCAGATCATGTAAAAACACTAGGTGACTTTTACTTTTGGATCCCAGCTGGCATTACTGCATTTGCAGCAGCTTCAACTCTATTGTAAATATTCTAGTTTATTTCTTGGTGTAGTATCATCACTCACAGTATCATAAGAATGTTCCATTTAACTACAAAACTTGATAACATGTTATACAGAAAAATTTGCATGCAAGGGCTAATCATTTCAGAGTGTTCATGCAGTGCATGAATATCTATAGAGATGTGAGAGTGAGAGAGAGAGAGAGAGAGATTACATGAGAATTTCCATAGTTAACACCTTGCGGGAAGGAACCTTGATGAGCAAGCTGTCAAAATTGGACAAAAGAAACAAATTTAGAAAATCCAAAAAAGCTTGTTAGCTTTAATTCTTAAGGAAAAAAAAATTGACGCACGCATGTTTATCAGAAATAAAAAATACTAAGGGAAAAAAACATTGTACCTGAGTGTTTGGGTTTGGTTGACCATCTTTCTTAGCAGATGCATCTCCACCTTTGGCATTACCCTTAGTGTCACCCTAACAATTGCCATAGTTAGCATAATCTAATATAAATAAAAAATAAATTGAAAGTTTAAAACAGGAAATTTTAGTAAAAAAGAGGAGGTATAATTTAGAGAAAAAATGATAAGTTACCTCCATCTGCACAGCATTGCAATCCCAGTATCAACACAAAAGACAAAAAAGGGGGGAAAAACTACATTAGTTAAAATAAATCAAGAAATAACTATCAAAAACAAAAATCCAAACACAATTTAGAACCTTATAAATTTAATAGTCATCAGTATTCTAACTGCTTCTCCATTTTCATAGCAAGTAAACAAACCGACTAATAAAAACAATACAAACGAGAACCAAAAAGTAACGTAAATCACCTCTCTGTATCTGGTGAGGTAAATTTTCAGCGGATCAATATAATCCTCAAAGCCTAACGTTGCCATAGCCCAAAGCAAATCATCACCGTTAATCGTCTTTCTCTTCTCTCTCTGACACTTATCACTCGCCCTACAAAACGAACGACCACAAAAACAAATCAACCACAAAAGAAGGGGAGGGGGAAAAACAAACAAAAACAAGAGAAACAAAACGACGACGTCATACTCGCTGGTGATGAAGCTGATGAACTCAGAAACGCACTCCTGGACAGTCTCTTTAGCGTCCTTAGCGATTTTGCCGTTAGCAGGGAGCGCCTTCTTCATGATCCGGCTAATATTAGCGATTGGAAGATACCTGTCTTGTTCGCGGACGTTGGATCTCGGACTCTGGTCGCCGCTCTCGTGGCTGCCGCCTCCTGGACTAGCCGGTGCCTCGGCCGCCATCTCAAAGAAAGCAAAACCCTAACTTGACAAAATAAATAAACAATCATCATCATCATCATCATCATAACTGAAACCAAAACCAATAATCGGAAGCCTAAGAGAGAAATCGCGAGAGATATGTGAAGAAAGAGAGGAGAGAGAGGGGGGGATAGGTAGTTAGTTAAGAGAGAGAGAGAGAGAGAGAGAGAGTTAGTTAACGGACCTGATGAGGTGGTGAGAGTAGGAAGGGGGGCGATTTGTAAAAGGGCGCGAGAGAGGGAGAGGCTTTAGATGGAGAGGATTGGAGAAGAAAGATGGGGGATCGGACGCTGGAGAAGACACCAGAAAGGAGACGACTCAGATGTAACAATGGAGTTTATCAACACCGTTGGTTTATTTTTTTCCGTTTTCTTTTGTTTTTTATTCTTTCTTCATTTTCCGGGTTTTATGCCTTTCTTGTTTCTAGATTCGCAGCCAGGGCAATCGGATTTGACCACGTGTTCAGACTGCCACGGCGTCGATCCCAATTTGCCATTTGAAAATGGTGCGTAATTGGAAAAACACTTTCTACAAAATTTATTTTCATCATCATCATTAATATTAGGTATTGAGATATTATTGTTAACATTAAAGAAATTATCACTATGAAATAATAGTTGTCAACAAAATTAAACTATAAAGTAACAGTTGCTGCTATACAGTAAATATAATTTTGTAATAATAATATCGATAAAAATAATAAGAATATTATAAGTTTCTTTTGTTCCAGATCCACTTTTAACCAATTTGGTAGTTTTTATTAAATGTAGTTCAAATATGATTCAAATAAATAAATTTATATGTAAAGGGAGTTTATGCTTAATTTAGATTTGTGTGTTTTTCTAATGTTTAAGGTTGGTGGTTTAGTTGAGGTAACTAAGCGGTGAGCTAAAGTAATATACACAGTGAGCTAAGGTAGTCATATGCGAAATTATAGAGAGTTCAACGAAGTCCCATGAGAGTTGACATGGGACTTACGTGTACTTAGGAGTAGGTCAGGTGGTCTCACTCATAATTGGGGTAACTCAAGATACGCTCATACGTGAAATATACTATCGACCTCAAATTAAAAATATAGTAAAACGAACATAAATACAAAGAACATATGATGTTTATGTCATTTGGCCCTTCGCCTTCGTCCATAGGAACAAGTCACTGTCAATCCATTATATAAATGAGAAGTTACATGAGATTTTATATATTTGAAATGAATTATACAAGCAAGATAATTATACAAAGATGTTTTATATTGATAAATTAAGATGAAAATGATGAATAAAGATATGCAAAGTTATAATATGATGGAGAATAGAAACGATCTCCTAAAAATGAAGAAGTGCGTTATGATCTAAAAGAGAAAGAGAGGAAGAGTAGAGAATAGAGGAGAGCTCCCCCAAAAATTAAGAAGTCGATGATGAGATATACACACACACAAATATGTGTGTGTGTAGAGAGAGAGAGAGAGAACGAAGAGAGAGAGGAGTTAAGAGCCCTCTTCATATGGGCTGAATGAGATATTTATGTAATGGAAACTAATGGTAAGAAGAGTATATAAAAAATTAGAGCTAAATGTCATTCTTAAGCTAAAAGGAGAGAATGTTTTTAATTTTATCATTCTCAAGCAAAAAGGAAATAATGTTTTTAATTTTATGTCATATTTAAAAAAAAAGAGATAAGAATACTCATTTTGTATTGCTTTTATTCTTTCTTATAAATATCTTAAAGTATCCAATCTTATAAGTATTTTAAAGTATCCAATCTTGATCATTGATTTTCAAGCATCTAATATAGTAAATTCTTCTGAAGAATAATTTTATACTATTCCAAGTATTTTATCAAATTTGCCCTAGAGAGAGAGAGGAAGAGTAGAGAATAGAGGAGAGCTCCCCCAAAAATTAAGAAGTCGATGATGAGATATACACACACACAAATATGTGTGTGTGTAGAGAGAGAGAGAGAGAACGAAGAGAGAGAGGAGTTAAGAGCCCTCTTCATATGGGCTGACTGAGATATTTATGTAGTGGAAACTAATGGTAAGAAGAGTATATAAAAAATTAGAGCTAAATGTCATTCTCAAGCTAAAAAGAGAGAATGTTTTTAATTTTATCATTCTCAAGCAAAAAGGAAATAATGTTTTTAATTTTATGTCATATTTAAAAAAAAAAAAAGAGATAAGAATACTCATTTTGTATTGTTTTTATTCTTTCTTATAAATATCTTAAAGTATCCAATCTTATAAGTATTTTAAAGTATCCAATCTTGATCATTGATTTTCAAGCATCTAATATAGTAAATTCTTCTAAAGAATAATTTTATACTATTCCAAGTATTTTATCAAATTTGCCCTAGTAATTTCATGTGTCATTCATTTATTGATAAAAAATATCATTCCAAATTTAATTCTAATCAGATTTCATTATAAAGAGTGAGATTAAATAACTTACAAGCCAAAAGCCAAAACAATTAATATTTATCAAATATTTTAATGCTATAACTTTTAATTTACAACTACCTAATCTCGATATTAAATTAGAATAAATATAATTCAAATATAATTTGACAATAGTATACTTTCTTCATTTTTAAATTGAATAATAGTTTCGTAAAAAAAGACTGTTCTCGTAATGAAGTTAAATAATAACTTCATGAATAAAATTCATGGTAACAGTTTGCAAACAATTGATTTATTTGGAAAGTAGGTAGGCACACCATAAAGATAGATCTAGTTGACCTTTTTAGATTATTTGACACTGTCCAAATTTTAGATACGATACTCTTTTGAGAATTGTAGTTGAACCTTGAGATGGTAAAATCTAGATCCTGATTCTGATTCAGATTTGGATTGATACTTTTATATCCGAATTTGTAACTGAATCTGTAAAAAATTATGTGAATGAGGATGAAGGTAATATCCACACGGATTGCAGGTGGATATTCCAGATATCCAGATCCGCATAAATTAAAACATAACAATTTAAAAAATAATTTCAAAGCCAACAATTTACCTAATAATATTAAACGAAATCTATCATAATTCAACAATTAACAATTTAATACCTAGAATTACATGCAATACCATAAATTCACAAATAAAAATATCACAACATAAATCAAACATCAAGAATAACATAAATTCAAGTCTAACGCCACCACAAATCCACAAATAAAATTATAAAAACACTACTAATCCACATAAAATAATACGGATTTTGATATATTTTTTAATTTAATTTAACTTATATTTTTTAAATTAATCGTATTATGTTTTTTGTTTAACTTATATAATTTTCATTTAACTTTAATTTAATAAATAATTTAATTAAAAAATAATGTGGATCCAAATGTCCAATTTTCCAGCTCACAGATTCTAACTTTTAACATCTTTATCCATATTTTTTATTATGTGAATTCGGATTTTTCTGATTCTAACTTTTAACATCTTTATCCATATTTTTTATTATGTGAATTCGAATTTTTCTAAATCCGAATCTTCTGAATCTTTACAGATCTGAACCAAATTCAGATATTTTTATCATCCCTAGTTGAACCCCTTTCTTAATAAATTTTTCAATTGAAACATCATTATTTTTGTTCGGTGATTAAAAATTAATTTCCACACTAAAAAGAAATTAAATAGATGTTATTGACACAAATATCTGATAGAAAATTAAGCACGTGGGCCCGATATAATAGTAACGGGGCAAAAATTTAATACTTTTAGGGCCCGTTTGGTTCAAGTATAAAATGATGGAATTGGATAAATTGACTCTAAAATTATCCTAATACAGTGTTTGGTATCCAAAAGTAACTAAAAGATAAAATCAGTGGAGCCCACCATTTAATCTAACACAGTGTCAAAATTTTATAACATGGGGGGGGGGGGGGGGGGGGGGGGGATAAGCTAAAATTTAGCCATATGTTGTTCACAGGATAAGAAAAAAAATTCCAAAATTTCTCTCAATTCCTCTCAATGCCAGTCTCTCTTCTCGACAAATCTCCTCTGTTCATGCAGTGAGTCTCCTCAAATCTTGACTAAAAAATTTAATTTAGTTTATTTGTTTAATTATTTGTTGTAATCATTTAATAGGATGGATTTTCATATTTTATATGGTAGTTGAGTGTCATCATCCAATGATAGTATATATTCTAGGACACTCTTTTGATGTTAATGATATGTAATATTTTCATATATATAGCTAGTGACATTGTTATGTAATTTTTTATTTCATTTATGGACTGATATTCTTATTATATTTGTTGATGGCATTCTTATTATGTTTATAATGATATTATTTAGTAAAATATAAGTTTAAAAACTATAGCATGTTAAAATAAAAAAAAAAAAAGAGGGAAGATTTTGCATTTTTTAACAAATTTACCAATAATTATTTATTTAAGTTAGATTATATTCCATGTCATTTTAAAATAAATCTAAGATTGTTTTGATAAATTAATATAAATGACATATTATTAGTTACTAGCCATTCCCATAACATACCAAACACAAAACATGATTATTTATAGTCCAATCCAACATTGCACCAAACATAATATAGTATTATATATAATCAAATGTTATCCAATCAAATCCTATATTATACCAAATGAGCCTTTATTATTAAAATACCATTACACTTTTTGTTGTTATCGGTGCTCGTCTCCCATGCTAAGAAAGGCATTCTATTTATAGTCCTTTAGATAATATGAATTTGTATTTTAACTCTTCTTAGTCATCCATTTGGACGACATTGTAATTTGGTTCTTGCACGGCAGGTGCTGGGTTAAACCAGGCAGGACTTTTACTGTCCGGCCATTGAACTAACCCAATCCGACTACTAAATCTTACTTAACTAGTCAAGTTTGACCTAAATCCCAATTCTTGTTTCTGATTCTTAGTATTTAGTTTTAGTTTGTGGTTCTTAGTTCTGGTTTATGGTTCCTAGTTCTGATTCTAGTTTTAGTTCATAGTTTGGTTATTAGATTTTGACTTATTCATGGTTCTGTTTATTCTTTTTTACTTCAAGTACTAGTCACCACCCGCTTTCTTCTTTTTTTTTTTTTTTTTTTTTTAACTTTTCACATTCTTGCTACAAGAAATGTTAGACAAGGTTTTTTGAAGCATACTTATTAACAATTCAATTTTTTTTTTTTTTGATGATAATAAACTTACCTTAAGATTTGATCTCCACCAGGTCTCCGGATCCTAATATTTGATACTACTCTTAATTTCAAGCTAACTGTTTTTTTTTTTCCTTTTTTGTATTGGTTTAGGTTCTCTCTGTTGGCTATCTTAGGTCTAGAATTTAGATTTCTTAACCCCAAATGTTAGGATCCTGTGAATCTTAATTTTCAATTTAAATTTAGTGGTGAGCTGACTGTTATGTTGATCTATCAAAGAGATAGAATTAATAGTTATTAAATAAAAATATAATTATCAACGTAAAAAATTATGAAAATATGAGCAAAAAATAATCAGCATTGATTCCAAATTCACAAAGTGTCCGTCCAATTGAGTCTTAGGTCTTATCACTAGGTGCAATTCATAATTTATCAACTGCAAATACAAGTGTTTCATCTCCTTGTTCCGTCTACACTAAATTGTTGTTTTCTAAAACGATTTCAAGAATTATATTTTCCCAAAAAAAAAAATTTAAATTCTCAAAATGTTATATGACAGACCAATTATATATGCCAATGGGCTAATAAGGCAAATGGCCTGTTGGCAACGTCCATGTTCTAAAAAATATTATTATTCTTAAAATTTCTATTTCTATACTTGACATCTTACTTTTTGTCTCTGTAAATTTTCCACTAGTATACATTACTATTTCTTTTTTCTCTTTTGAGCTGTCTTTGTTGGGTTTTTATATTAATATTCTTGTCCATCCTTAACTATCTACATCAGTTTATATGTTTTTATAATAACTGTCTATAGGTAATGTTAATGGCTTAAGATTTCTAACTATTATTTTACGTTTTTGAATTAATTTTATATCTTCATTATTAAAGTATTTCTGTCCATTTTTACTTAATTTATTATATAAAGGTCTTATTAATGTACTAAGGTTTGGTATAAATTTTCTACTATAATTTAATAATCCTCAGAAATTTTGTAGTTCTTTAGTATCTTCTATTTTATCTGAAAAATCTAATATTTTATTAACTATATGTGGTTATAATTTTATAGTTCCTTTGTCTGTTGTTAATCCTAAAATATATATTTTTTGTTTTATTAACTCAATTTACTTTTTAGAAATTATTATATTGTTATTCTTAAAACAATCTAAAATTTTATGTAAGTGAGTTATGTACATGAATTAAGACTAAAAACAAGAATATCATTTATATAAAGTATACAAAATTTTGAAAATAGTTTTAATATTTTGGTCATTTAAGTTTATAAAACTTGTGGTGCATCTTTTAATCCAAAGAGCATTACTAACCATTCAAAATGTCATTCTAAACCACTAAAAACTGTCCATTAAATAAATTTTTTATGGAGTTATATTTGCTAAAATCCAATTTTACATTGAATTTAGAAAAATATCTAACATTCTGTATACAATTTATTGTTTACTAACTCATCTTTATTGAGTATTTTATAACTATTAACTAAAATATTATCTTTTAATCTATATAATTAATTACTATTATACTCTTACCTCTTTTTTTGTTCACTATGATTATCTACAATAAATGCTAGACTTCTATGTTTACTTATACTATTTCTTATTACTTTTAATTCATTCACATGCATTTTGAATTCATTTCTGTCTTTTAAATTATAAGCTAAATCCTACGTTTTTTTTGTTATGTCCGGATTAATTATTTCTAATTTATATACCTCTTTATTATTTTTTCTAATTGGGTTATTACCTATTATCTCTAAATTCTCTAACTCTTCTACTTTTTTCCTAATATCTTTAAGTGATTTGTCGCATTCTAAACATTCTACTTTTTGTACACCGATAACATCTTCCAAATATTTATCTATTTCGTCATCTTCTAAAATTTCTACTTCATCAATAGCTAACTTATTATTCACCTTATGGGCAGACTTAGTTAAGGCCCAGGAAGGGTTTCAGCTCTTTTTTGTCTGTTAATTTTTTTAAAAAAATATGCTCCAAGTTCCTTCTAAATGAGTTAAATAAAAAAGATTTAGACACATTTTTTATATCATAAAAAACTTGTAGTTCAGTGGTAAAACTATTATTTAATAGTTTTAGAGTCTTGATTCAAATCCTTATAGGTACATTATTTTTATTTTTTAAATATTTATGAAAATTATTATGAAAATTACTTAAAAAATAATACTTTTACATATGTAAATAAATAATTTATTACAATTATTATTTAAAATTTAAAAGAAAGTAATGAAACTTGAGTTTATAAGACTTAAAATGTGTTCGAATGAATATTTAAAACAACTAAAATTAAATTAATATTTTTGAACTAAACTCTCTCTAATTTTATTGTCTGGGTCCGCCACTTATTCACGTGCATGTCACTATCTAATTCTAACTTACCATTGTCTTCTAGCTCTTTAGTGTTTTCTAGCTTGATATCTTTTTCTTCTTCTAGTAAAGAATTGAAAAATTCTATATTTACTTCTTTTTCTAGCAATAAAATTTTCTTTTCATATGACAAAATATGTGTTTCATATTTGGGTTGAATAAATATTGATTCTTTAAAAGACTTTACTCCATTTGGAGTTATTTATATACTGCCGTTATTCCTAATATAAAGTTTAATCTTAAAATAAATTTATATCCTATTTTTTTATTAGAAATGAAAGTTTGTGGCAATATGTATGTTTCTCCATATATTTTAATAGGTATATTATTTATAGATTCTATTATTTGCATTAATTCACCATTAAATTGTTTAATATTTACTAGGTTTCTTAACTTATTCCTATTTTCTTTAAATACCAAACTATCATGTATAATATATTTATTTTTTCCAGTGTCTATCATTGGTTTAGTATAAATTAATTTTTTTAAATAATAATTCTACATCTATATTTATTAATTCACTTCCTACTCTATTTATTTTTATTGTTTTATCATCCTAGTGTTTGTCTTTACAACTATTACAAAAGAATCTATCTGTGTTCGTATCCTTATATCTTAATTCAAAATTTTTTTATTACAATCTATATAGTTTTTACCAAAGAATAATGTATAAGTTTCTAAAACATTAATTTCTAAATCTGATTCTATTTCTGAGTTTGATTCTGAACTTGGATTACTACTAGTTTGTGATTCACTATTATTTTCACTAATAATGCATATACTATCATTATCGGATAATTCATCTATATTAAAAATTTCTTCCATGTCTATAACTTGTTCTTTTATATTATAACTATCTATCTTTAACTGATTAACTTTTTTATTTTCAGTGCAATGTGGTTTAATATGTCATTCTTGACCACATAAAAAAATTTACAAGTTTTATTTACTTTACATGCTTTTCTGACCTTTTGTTTGCTATTATATTTAAAGAATTTTTTCTTATGGAATTTTCTACTATTGTACCTATATAATTGCTTATGTTGACTACAATGTTTCCTATACTTCTTATGTCTAAAATAACTAGAATAATTACAACCTAAAGTTGGTGCTTCTAACATGTCTATGCATATTTTCTTAAATTGTAATTTTATTTGATATCTATATTTTTCTTCTTCACAGCATTCTTTAATTCTACCTCTAGCATATTCTATTATTGGTAACAATGCAGCATAATAATTTATTCCTCAAAAAAATTTTCCTCTCTTTTGGGTGTTGTTGTTCAATAAGCAACACTATTACGAATTCTTTCAACACTATTACTAATCACATCCAATCCTTCTTTCACTATCAAATTCAGGATATGAGTACAACAACGCATGTGAAAAAACTCTCCACCCAATAGAAGTGAACTATCAAATAACTTCTCGATAAGAATTTCAATTATAACATCATTAGTAGTACAATTATCTACTGTTAAAGTAGAAAGTTTGTGATCAATATTCTAAGCCAATAAACATTCCATCAAACACCAGCAAGAACATCAAAAGTATGTAGACATGGAACATAGATAAACCTATGAATGAAGAATAATGATTAATTAAAAAGCAAATATTATCAAAGATATATTTATATAACACTTAGTCATGCTAATATAAAAAGAATTTAAAATAAATTTCATGTTATAGAAAGTACCTCATTATTCGACTATGCAATTTTCACGATTCGTCGATGAAATGTGTTGTGATGGCCATATTTCTCTTTTTTTATTATTGGAAGTCCACATATCAGTAGTAATAGCAATTCTGTTTTTATTACATTCCAACAAGCTCATTGTTTTGTACTTCTCATAACCATAGATGATTAGGATGTCATTCTTGACTGTATTTCGAGAAACCAATGAACACTTCGAAATCCAATGTGTTCATCCATGCCAAGAGGGTACTCATGCAAGATTATCATGTTTGCAAGCTTGCTCTCTCCGCGAACTTTCTTGATCAAAGCTATAGGTGTCAATTTTCACTTTTCCCTCAATTGTTTTTGTGGCCTTCAACATTGCTTTCACATTTTTCTGTCTCCGCAAAGGGCATTTTTTGAAATGATCATGCAAGTATTTGGTCCCACTCTTAATTTTTCCTCCTAGTCTCTTACCACAGTAGTTACAAACACACTTATATTCTCATTAATTTTCTGCCTTTTAAAGTGATTCAACATCACAGATCTTAAATTTCTCCTTGGAGTGCCATTATGCTCAACCTCTGCTTCAGAAACTATTACTGGATCATTATCAGGAATTTCTTCACGCATTGGCATATCAACAATATCAGTTGCAATTTGGCCATCCTGTTGATTCTCATGTGATTGTCCTGACATATTTTACTTGAACCAAGAGAAATTATTTTTCTGCAATTGACAATCAATTAGTTAAAATGATTTTAAGGACATCGAAGTGACCCAACAAGTTACTTAACGGCAAGAGAAATTTCAGTCCTTTTGTTCACAAATCACAAATTTAATCTTAATTTTAATTTTCCTACGACACGTTATGGCTTCACAGGTCAAAACAACAAACCCAAAAAAATAATTACAATAATAATTGATTCCCTGCTTGAGCACTGTTGTCTAGATTATAAGAACTGAGCTTAAAAAGAACTAGTTTAATATGCAACTAAATTTAATTAATTAATTATACCAATATGCATATGTGCTTATCAAAACAATAACCACAGAGCCATGCGATCGAATTAATCACTCCTAGAACTAAAGCTTTTATAAATAAACCAAGATAAAAATAATTTTTGTTAGATTGCTTCCTATAAAATTCAATAGAAAAATACAAAATAATACCCATTTTTCATTTGTCACGCTAGCACATAAAGAATAAAGGAAAAGATACTTTTTAAATTTTGACTATACAAGCAAGTTGAAAGCGACAATACAAGCCAATAGAGGGGGAAGCAAATAACAACATACTGCACATACTTTTATGTTTTCAACTTACTTAACTTTGCTGAGAATTCTTGAAGAATAAGATTGGAGTTGTTTGAAAGGATGAAGGGAACGGCTGCTAGGAGATAATGAGAGAAAAAAAATATTATAATAATATTTTAGGGTTAATTGATTAAGTAATAATTGTATTGTAGGATTTTATTTTAATTATAACATATTTATTCATTTATATCAGGTAAAAATAAAAAAAAATTACTAATCAATATTTTAATTAATAAAACAAAAATTAGAAAACAAAAACAAAAATATATTTATATATAATGGGGATTTGGGTGGGGAATACAAAACCAAACCTCAGCCATTAACAATTTGGGGATTAGTTTTTCCCCATTCCTCACTCCATTCCCTAAAAATTATTTAAAATTTATCTCATTTAGGGTGGGGCCCCAAACTCATAGAGAATTTTGTCATCCCTAACAGCACCTTAAAAGAGAAAAGAAAACATAATAATATTTCAGTGTGGAATAAAAATTAGATTATAGAATTTTTCTTTAGTTATAGCATATTTATATTAGGTAAAATAAAAAAAATAATTAACCAACATTGTAATTGATAAAATAAAAATTATGAAATAAAAATTAAAAAATATTTATATATAATGAAGCTTTGGGTGAGAAGTACAAAACTAAGCCCCACCCCATTAAAAATTTATAGATTATTTTTTCTCCATTCCCTATTATATTCTTAAAAAATTATTTAAAATTCATTCATTTAAGGCGGAGTTCCATGAAGCTTCAAATCCTTGAAAAATTTTGACATCTCTAGATAAACAGTAAAAGGATTGATTGACTACTGTTATTTTGTGGTGACTCAATGTCAATAAATAGTGATTGACGATTGTTTTTTAAATTGACTCACTATCGCTAATAAAATGATAAAAAAAAAAAAAAAAAGACGTCTTCACAGTTTTACTCTTATCGGGTAGTGAATAAAGAAGGGCATTGTATAACGTGACTATATTAAAGACTTAACTTTTCAACTATTGCTAGCTGGCTAATATATTTTTAGTGGTGTTGCTTATATGTCTATTATTTCATCAACAGCTTCTGCTCTGTCATTAATCTCGATTAGTGCCTCCAAGTATTCTTCATGTTTTTCTAGATTGTCAACTTTTAACTGCAGTGAAGGAATAAGTTGTACTTCACGAAACTGGATGCTTCTGGGCTATGATAGTATAATGCTCTCCTTGGGCTATGATCTAGTCATGAGTACCAACATATTCATAGAAAGCTACCATTTCATGTGTTCTTCTGTATATATCTTTTGCGGAGAAGCTGGGCTAATCATAATAAATTCTTCTTCTAAACTTTTTGGCTTCTACACGTATGAAAATGACATGATTAAGTATTTTAGAATAAATACTTGATCTAAACTAATTTCAATGCACTCTTGTTATAAATATTATTAAAAATTATAATATTCATACCAGTGGAGGGGGGAGAAAAATTATATGAATTTAATAAAATATGAGAGCTGTTAAGTTACAGTTGCTTCAAAATCACATTGATCTTGTCACATGTGATTACTGTTTACGTGATTTTGGAATAGAACGTAGCAAAATCATAAATATATAACGCCAAGAAATACTGGTGTACTTGTAAAGTCTATCTTTGCTTGTAAGCTCCAAATGATTGATGCCCTGAAATGACACAACCCCGGAGTCAGATCAACCATCACGTGTTGAAGCCTGACAATTGACGTCTTTTGATCTCGACAAAACATAGTCAGTGGGAGCCACTATGACAGGCCCAAATCGAACGGCAGTCATTGATTGAGGGGGGCAAAAAACAAAGAACAAGGTCATTGGATCACGATGGCTTACCATCTTTGTTGCACCGTCAACCTCATGCTAAAACCACAGGGCACACGAGCTTTGACAATTGTTTTTCGGGTGTGTTCTTTGGGATCTTGCGAGCGTGCATCAGTTACACGGTGCAGCCGCCACAACATTTTCGTTGTTGACAACAAGTTTCCAACGTGCGATAAAAAATCACAAAAAAATTGTTACTTATAACAGGAAACGCACTGCTTTTTGAGTACTTCAGTGCAGCAAGTACACTTACGAACATAACAGTCTTCTACAAAGTATCTGAAAGCCCTTTTAGAATTAAGTTCTATCTAAGCTAACACATACGAAGGATTGACACCAAAAAATGAAGACCAAATAATTAGCAACCCCAATAAATTTACAAGCTCATGCCATGAAGGATCTAAACTTACATGTGGCAAACTTGATAGATTTTAGCTATGTAATTCTAGCTACAACAAAGAATATGACCAGATAATGGGAAAAGAAAAGGGAATTTTGTGCTGGTACAAGAACTCGAACTATCGGGCAGCTGGTCGAACAATGGACTCATCTAATGACAAGAAGTTCTCAGTACCACCAAAGGAACCCATGTTGAGTGAAGAATGAAGGGAATTCCTGGACATATCATCTGAGTTACCGTATCTAGCTGCTGCAGCTTCCCTTTCAATCATGATAGCATCTTGGATGTCCTTGAGAACTTCTGATATTGATGGTCTCATATGTCCGTGAGGCAGAACACACATCAAAGCTTTTTCCGCTATCTTCCACATTGACTGGATGTCGTATTCATCTAGCAGAGATGGATCAATGATTCCCTGAATGTCACCACTCTCGATGTGTAGCTTTGCCTGTGACACAATGATTGAAGACAATTAACATGTGATAGCAAAGCTTGTACATGAAAAGCAACAAAGCTTTCAGCAAAAGGCAAAAGAGTTGAGAACTATTAACAGCAACATCAGAGCACTAGCAAAAAGGTTTTTTCCCTAATACTCTGTCCACACAACTATCAGCAAAACTAACAGTCAGATGCTTGTCCGGAGCTAATTATTCAGCTTCAAACTTCAGGGAGATAAAACTTCATAATCAAGAAATTCCTATAATTCAGCTTCTCAAATTAACTAACTGGATTTTACCCATTGGACTATGTTACGGCAATTAGCTCCAAACTTTTCATTGGATATAGCTTCCTGACCAGATATCAGCTCAAGAAGAATGACACCAAAACTGTAAACATCACTCTTGTCTGTTAACTGCTGGGAGATGTAGTACCTGCATATCATGAGAAGAAAACATACATTATTAACATAATGGGGCCAATCATGTTATACACACGGTACATGACTGTCTACCCAATTCAGAACCCAAGGCTCTCCTTGTATTTGCAAGAACCATTATCAACCAGAGAGGGTGTGATAATGCCCACAAACAGAAATTGCAGGGGCTAAAATGTTTTAAGTTTCTATTTAATCAGAAGCCTTAAAATCAACCCACCATTCACTGGCAATCCAGAACTAGTTTGTTTGTCCGGTTATATGTACGAATTTTGTCAAAATGCTAATAACCTCCCAACAAAATGTACTTGTTTGTTTCTCCGGTCATATGTATGAATTCTGTCAAAATGCTAATAACCCACATACAAAATGTATTTACATTAATTGTATGACACAGCACAAGTAGTAGATATGAGGAAATCTCAATAATTATTGACATTTAACAGGATCTCAAGCAGAATGTAAGTGGAAAAGGGCCTTACTCAGGATCTAGATATCCTACAGTGCCCCGTACTATGCTTGACACATGAGAGGCTCCATCTACTGCAAATTTTGATAAACCAAAATCTGAAACCTTTGCTCTCATGTGGTTGTCAAGAAGAATATTGCTGCTTTTTAAATCTCTATGGATAATGGCTGGAACACAGCCCGTGTGAAGGTATTCAATTCCTGAATAGGCACAAAAAGACAATATTCAATACAATTATTCTGTAACAAGTGAGAGATTTCTCAGTAGAGAAGAATTTCGTTGCTTGGCTCACAACAAATTGTTGGAAATTGTAGAAAAACAGTTAACTAGATGTAATTAGTAGTTTGAGTATTGGTAGATAATGGTTAGAGTAATTAATAGTTGGTAATTAATAGCTGGCTGTTAGTAGTCAGAATGATCTCTATATATATACATATAAACAGTGTAAAAAATAAGAAAGAAATAAAAGCTTTTTTTTTTTGGTTCACTTCACAAACCTTTTGCAGCATCTTCAGCAATTTCAAGGCGTTTGATCCAATTAATTCTTTGGTCATGTGTCAATGTGCCTACCAAAATTAATGCACGGTTAATTCTTAAAACTTGTATCATTTTAATGCAAATACATGAACTCACCATAGAGATGTTCCTTCAGTGTTCCGTTATGCATGAACTCATAAACAAGCATACTTCTCCCTTCTTCTTGACAATATCCAAGAAACTGCACTAGATTCCTGTGATGTATCCTTGAAAGAAGAGTCACCTATATCCAATAGAACGATTGGTCAATCACAAGATTTCAGCTTCTAATCTTTTTAACAACTATTCTTTGAGTAAAAAGCAAAAGAATCTAATTTGTTAAAAAGATTTCCCCTGGCCGCAATTATATCAGGGCAATTTATTTCCTTCAATGAATGTGCAGCATATTTAAATTTGTCATGTTTTAAAAACATGACAAATGCAGGTAATCAACTACAATAATCATCGCCAGTAATAAGAAAGAAAAAGCTGAGCATCAATATAGATAACAAAATTCAGACTAAAGGATGGGTTAATAATGTGAAAAGTTACCTCATTAGTAAATTCTCGCTTCCCCTGATAGGAATTGCTGGTCAGAACTTTGACTGCAATTTCCTTCCCATCTTTGAGTTTCCCATAATAAACGACTCCAAATCCCCCAGAGCCAATTTTCTTCTCAAACATTTTCGTAGCATCGTGAAGGTCAGATAATGTGAAGCAATGTGCAGCCTCTGCTGGAGCATCATTCAAGGAAGAAACTGGCCTTTGTACTGGCAGAGAATGCCGATGTTGTTCTAAGAAAATTAGAAAATATTAAGCATGTTAAGCCAGCTGAGATATCCAATGGATCAGACATGAACTTCAAACTTGATCCAAATGATACCTTTATCATAATTGTTTTTCTTCCCTTTGTGCATGAATATGCAAGATACAACAGTAGCTAATAGCAGAACAGCAGCTCCGACTGATGAACCAATAATAATATTAATGCGCTTAGCTCCTCTTCCCCCTTCGTGAAGATTAATGTTTCCGGCGTAGCTGTTGGGGAACAAAAAGCGAAAGCAAAAGACTTGGGAGGAATGAATTTACATTGGAAAAACTGAGTGATGATTAGAGTTCAAAAAAGACAGTATTGGACAGGCCAAAAGGTGAATAATTGTACATATGATGGATCACACCAAATCTAAAGCGCGGTAGGCGTTAAACACTTAAACAGACAGGCGACCTGTTATTGTAATGTGCTGAAATGTGAAAAACAAAGTATATCTGTTAAACTGAGCTATTTCAAAATAACAATGAGTTCATCACAGTCTCCATAATTATTTTTGTTGGCTCGTCGCTATCAGTAGCTGAAACCATGTAATATTAGCAATACCGATATTGAATGTATATCCATTTTTTAAACGATTCAAAAACTTGTGTTTGCGTTTCCAACAGAAACTGAGACACAGTATCCATAAAAAATGAAAGGCTCAAAAGTAAAACTAAATTAGAACAATTTAATAGTTTCCCTTGATCAAGGTTTACAGGAATGCTGAGTCACTGACAATGGAATGGGGTTCAATCCGACTTGGGTGCGTTCATATTTGTTTGCCAAGCGGAAAATAAGTATGCCAACAATTTCATACTAAATTTTAACAATCATCTTATCAATTTTAGCTTCTCAATTTGAAACCCATACTCACTTCAAAACCACATTTTTGCTGAGAAGACCGGATGGGACTGTTCCCGATAACATATTATTTTGCACGTACCTGCAACCAGCAAATGCATCAAGTATATGCAATCGTTTCCTTGGATGCAACATGGAAACATCCTTTTATTTATAAATAAAAGCAAGGAATGAAAAAGATCAAACGGTAAAAATCATTTTAAGAAAATTATTGTGCCATCACCTTCTAATAAAAAAACAAAAGATGTTAAAACTTTCGGCAAAAGGTTACAATGTCCTTCAAATAGTAAACAGCTAAGATCCAAGTTCTGATAACTTACAATTCCCTCAAATTTGGTAGGTTCATCAAAGAGGAAGGCAGTGGACCCGTCAACTGATTGTCTCCGAGATGACTGTATCAGGGAAGATCTTAGTTAATAATTAGCTAATAATTTGATAAGTTTCATTATCAAGAGATTTAAGTCATCAGAATTGTACATTATCCTCAAATCTAGGCAACCGCTAAAATCAGGTATCAGACCAGTCAGTGAATTCCCATCAAGCCATCTGTGACCATTAGACAATGAATTATGATAACATAAGGAGCACCAATTTTTGTAAAGAAAATATTCAAATTTGTGATTTATTCTGAATTTTGAAACTTACAATTCAACTAAGCTGCCCAATTTTGTCAAGTCTGAAGGGATATTCCCAGTCAAATTCTTGCTAGATAAGTGGCTGAGCAAGGCAAAAAGAAATTGTGACATTGTAATATTTCTTTCGGATATGGTAGTAGAGTACAACACCATAAGCGTGTAAAACACATAACACAAAACATCAGAAGGAAGAAATATTACATTACAGTTATACTTGGTTGTGGATCTGAGTTACACTGCAACCATGACCATGGAACTGGCAGGCATGGGTCGCCACCTTCTTGAGCCCAATCAGCTGACGAGTAAAGAGAAATTACACTCGCAATAGCTACTCCTACAACTCAAACAAACCTATGATGAGAGGTAGTGTGATTGGAGCTTCTAAGGTTCGCCATTAAATTATAATTCACGGCAAGATTACAAAAATGTGGGGAAAAGAAAAGTATTGATAGGAAAATGTTTGCCTTACAATAGCATTTTCTTTTTCTTTTTTTTTAGGTAAAAAATTGTAGCACTTATAGCTAAAAACACAGTTATAAACACCAAGACTTCAGAATAAGGAGAACATTCCAACAACCTACTGTCACTCAAAGGAGACAAACTATACTTACCATCTATGGAGCCTTCATTACGCTCCAGATATTTGTTTATCTCCATAGCATTCAAGAGTGGACCCCTGGAAGAATCATAAGTTTTCCCAAATCTAAACGATAATACAAAGGGTAGGGATAGATTTGTAAATCCCGGCTCATAGATTCGATATTTTCCTTGAGCATTTTCTTGTATATTCACAATAGCTTTGCTTACATCAGGCTGACCAGGGAGCACTAGCCTAAATTTTCTCGACTCATCTGGATCCAGATCTTCAATTTCTGCAAAGTAGGTGACAGCCCAACCAAAACCAGGAAAACCATCCAAATTTAACCTGTAAGTTAATGATCCATTTGTACCAACTACAGCAGTCTGCATCACCTTTTGAGGTGGCAATTCGTCACTTCTAATGTCAATTGGCAAGTTGGTTGACACTTTCTCTGTGCCAGCAGCAACATCAACAAGATAATTTGCTTTCTTCAAAGAGTCAGATTCCCATATTCTATCAAATGGGTCATCAGGATACCTGAAATTACACAAAACATAACTTTGTATATTCTCCCTTTTCATGGACAAAATTCGCTCGCTATGGCAGGAGTTTACATATATGACAGTTTTCTTAGTTAAACTTTTTAAATCATGAAAATTGTTGTCGATAAAGGGCAGCTTAAATAATATTATTTTTTCTTTCTATTAGTTGATTTCTACATTTAATGGCCCATAATTTAATCAAGCATTCAGATAAGAGCACACTGAAAGGATCAGAATTCAGACAGTGTATTATTCCTAACCAGGTCAAATTAGCATACCTTATTGGAGTTTCACTATCTGCACCAAAATTAATTCTTGCAGACACACTGAGGTAATATTGATCTTCAAATGGTGTGAGGTAAACTGAACCATTGAATTGCCGGAGCTCAAGGGTAGAAATGAATGGCTGCCCAGTTGTAGCATTTGATAAACACACGTCAATTTTAGGACTTGAAGCCAAAAATATTAGTTCTCGCACCTCTATAGTAGCAGCATCCGAAATGACAATGGTAGACCAACGAGTAGGTCCAAGTGAAATGTCAAATTTAGGATAAACATTATTGTTGTCAAAATTACCGTACAAGAATGTTGCTCGTATGAGATACCTTGTCCTTGTTATGACATCCAGCTTGTAACAGTACTTCCTAGAATCAGCAGGAAAATGTCTGAGTGTCATATATTGCTTCCTAGTCTCATTTGCAACGGATATATTACTTATTTCTCCGTAAATAAGATGATCATCAGCAGTCCACTGAAGTCCAATTTCATCAGTGAAATTTTCGTTACCCCCACAGTTCAAACTCACAAAACCTGCTTCACACATGCAATGTGTTAGCAATACTAGCATAGAATAACTGGAGACATTTCAAATTTTAAGTTTCAAATACACAATCAAATTCTATTAAAAAAAAAAAAAAGCAAACTTTGCTAACCAATTTCCTGAATTATACGCATCACTAGTGTAAAATTGAATAATGCTTTACGAGAAGTGAGAATTAAAAGAGACCATTTACATCCTTAGAAACTTCATTCCTACAACAACACAACCTAGCGAACACCTTCCTTATTTTAATTTTGCGGTTAGAGGGTGCTCATTACATCTCCATGATCAATATAGGCCAGAAAAAAAAAAAAGGAATATAATAGTTAAAATAAATTAACCCTGGTAAATATATGAAAGGGATCATCTTTCAGTTATTAGTCAATGATTGAAACAAATTAGTTAAAAGATTTCAGCCACTTTCCAAAATATGAATTACTTTCTTGACCTTTCACATTGTAATGCCTCTCCAAGAAACATCAATCAAGCTCGATTGAAACAACTAACATCTGGAAAGACAATCATTTAGATGGGTAATAAGGATCACCTAACATCAGTTAAATTTTAAGGAAAATACAAATTCTAAAACGCATTTTATGGCTGCAAGATTTTGTCCTGCCTTCATTTTAAGCCTCGTGAAATCACATCTCCACGAGCAAGAGACAATTGGAAAGGAATGGGATTGGAATTAAAATTCCATCAGCAATGCTTGCCATTCTACTGAATCATTAAAAAGCTTAAAACCATGTAATTATGAACCAAAATAACATATATGAGTGACAATATGATTAAGCAAAATTTCAAGGGCCATGCTTCTGATAAAATTTAAATAAGCTTTGTCTAAGAGAAGGTTCAATCAAGTCACGCAGCGGCAGCAAACACTTAATAATCTAAAAGTATCACATTTCTGGGTTTGTTTTGGCTTCTTTCATTCGTTTTTCAATGTTGATTGCACATAGCAGCGAATAGCTGGAGCAAGCTAAAGTCAAAACCAAATAAAAATTATAAAAATCGTCCATGTTTCTTGTCAAAAAAAGATTAAACAAAATGGACCAGCAAGATTAGTCCTCGTCATGGCGTTACTATCAATATCAATTGCCAATAGCAAACACAGAGATATCAACACTTCAACAGCATCATTAAACACAAATAAAATCAGTCATCCTTTCCAAAATAAAAGGAGGCAAATTTCCCACGTAATAAGGAAAAAAAAAGGAAAGGACTTTATGGTAGCAGCATAAAAGAAAATATTTCATTTTTTAAGCAACTGAAACACTTGAGGACATGAACAGGCGCTGAACGAGAACATGAATAAGTAAGCATTTAATACAGAGAGAGAGAGAGATATCGAGATACCCACCCGGCATCTGAGCAGAGCAGGAGTCCAAGAGAAGAAGAATAAGAACAGAAGCCACTGAAAACGACAGAAGAAGCCTTCTTCTTATCTCCATTTCTTCTTGTGAAGTAATAATACTGAGACCATAAGAAAAAAAATGAAACTGGAAAAAAGAACCAGACCCCCCAAAAACGAAAAAAACCACAAGCAAACGGAAAGGAAGCAACTCTTCTTACAGAGATAAAGTAGCCACTAGCCAGCCAGCCAGCCACTGCCCACTGATCAAATTATATTATTAATAATAATATGTAACATTCTCACATAACGTTGATGATTTGTAGAGATGAAAATGAGATCATTTCATATAAATTAATAGAGTTTCTGTTAAGTAAAGAGGTAAGAGAGTGTGTGTTATGTATTAAAACCAACTTTTTTTATTGGGGACTGAGACTGTGACTACTGGAGAGGAGGACCCACAAAAAGCTGTGATGGCGAAGCTGGGGACCTGGGAGTTGATCAAAAATTGATCAGAGGGCAGAGAGGAGTCGGAGATTCGGAGCTCCATGATGAATCAGAGGATAAGTCTTGGTGATGGGGAGTGTGAGTGAAGTGTGGAGTGGATCCCACCACTTTAGCTTTTTGAGTGTTTGCGCTGCTGCGATTTCACATCACGTTCTGATCTGATCTCTCTCGTTCGCTTTTGTTGTGTTGTGCTCTGTTTGTTTTATCGTTTTTGAGACGGTTCGTTCCGTCATTAATTAATCTCAGACCATAACACACACTCATCATAGTCCACATTGATTATTAGCTTCGCGTTCTCACCTGACGACAGGTTTCCACGCGCGACGAGGAGCGAGTAGGCCACACGCTCCCTAAAATAGTTTAAAAAAAGTGTATTGTGTGATTTGTATTATTTATTTTTCTTTCTTTCTTTCTTTTTTTTTTTTTGTAAGCTCTGTCTTACTAGAAAAGAAAATCTTAAAGATGATACAATATTATTTTAATTCCTTTAGGCATTGTTTTTACACTCTTTTATTTTTCTTTTATTAACAGAATTTGGATGGTAGCGATGTGTTTGAGATAAGTTATTAAAGTTTTTCTTTTATATTTTACTAAATATTTATAATCATAAATTTATTAAGACTTGTTTAGATAGTTCTATTATGATGTAGTCTGAATATCTATACCTAAAAGAAATTGTATATGCTTCTAAATAACCAAATCTATTTTTTCCAAACTATTTGATATCAGACTCTCACTAAATCTACTTTTTTATAATTATTAACATACCCCTTGTGCATTTGGATAAAATAAGTTTTACTCTTTGAACTCATTTCTACATTCAGAGTTGAATTATTACATTATATTCTAAATTGTTATTTTTTATCAAGATTAATCTTATTTTTATCATAATTGTTGTGTTTAGATCCTTATTTTCTCGAGAATCAAACATCTCAATACCTTAATACTAATTCTAATAACACAATCAAGAAATGGACAAAGACATATCAAAATAAGATAATAAAGATACATAATTTTAACGTGATTCAGTATTATAGGTGCCTACATTCATTTCGAAGCAAGAATAAATATGTATTTTTGTTTATTAAATTATTCCAAAATTTTGGCTAACTCTTAAATTGACATATTGACATTGGAAGAGCAAAAACACCCTTATTAATATTTTATTATTAAAATTAAAGGGTAATATTTAAATAAAAGTGAAAAGAATAAAATATCGATTATCTTCGCATTTGATCGAGTCTTCTGCAACGAGCCTCAAGGACATGCTTGCATGAGCTACTTTTCAAACGAAGACGAAGCTTGTCATTTTCAAGTTGTTGCACGCGCTTGTAGAGGTGGTGGAAGCACTTCTTTCTACTTTTGTTGTCAGTATTATTTTCACCATTTAAGCCCTTGTATTTCCTTATATTTACTGTTCTAGACCTGATATTCTCCCTGTCGCAAAAATTTGCTTACTTTTACGCGTATACTCCAATTTGTGGACACATTATTTTGTTATTGAACTTAATTGATACAATTCAAATGATTGTAATATCCCAAAATATTTGCTATGGATTATCTTATCAGCTACTCGAATATAAAACCAAAACCCGACAAAAAGCAAAAAAGAGAAGATAAAAAGTTGAAGCATTTCCACAATTGTTTTGTTGAACAATTGATGAAATGAAATTTTTTCTTTGATTAATGTTTTACGTTTTAAATTTTTTATCTTCAAGATTATGGAATTCATCACTTGATTGATAAAGTAATAAAATAAATTTACTTAGATCTTATAAAGAGTTATCAATTACTCAATAAATAACACATCATTTAAGATAAATTCGAGAATAAAAAAAATTTGAGAATCCATCGTTACTTTTCTTTTTATTGCTCGAAAAGAAGAAAGAATAAAACTTGGGAAACCTTTTATTCTTTTGTTTGTTTTAGGCAAAAGTGTGCAGCCATGTTTTCTATTTGGAATAATTTGTTGTATGTTATAATTTTTTTTATTAATTAAGCAAAGATTAAATGGTTTTAAGGGAACACTAAATAAAATGTTGCTAGAAAAGTTTGAATTTTTTTCATCTACGGATTTTTACTGTGTATTCATGTTTTTAATTGATGATGCACAATATTCAATTTTAAACATATTGACTTTAGGGCCCAAATACGATACCCTTAAAATACTATACCTCACAACTTGGACATAGTTTGATGGTCAAAAATTAATAAAATTCAGTCTATAATACTTTGATGTTGATAATTTTTTTTATTGAAATATAACATTTTCAATTATTTTGGTTAACCAAATTAGACTATTGTTTCATTTCATAACAAAATCAACAACTTATTTAACTCATTTCAATAATATGATCTTTTAGTCTACTAATTCAAAGTGGCTAAACTAGATTAATGTGTCTATAATTTTACATAATTTTAATACAGCAAGAAGTAAAATTTTTGGTAAACTTCTTTCTTATTTTGGATGCATTTGGGGACAGCGCAGCTATTCCCCACCCTATATTGTAGAAGATATTCTAAGAGAATATACAACGCAACAGCTCTAAATGTACACTTTATTTGGTTTAGCCCTAATTGTTTTTACTAATAACCAACCTTCTTACAATTGATTATTAGTAATCTAATTCTATTGACGGCTGTAGATTAGAAGTTATAATATCTTAACCCTGAGCATACTGATTCTCCTACAATATAGGGGATGGAGAGTGCAGCTACCCAAACGGACCCTAAAAATCCATGAATTTCAAATTATAGTTACACTTCTAATGTCCTGACTAACGATGAAAAATTACAAAACAATGATGACTAGTACAATATTTCAAAATTAAAGGGGACACAGGACAAAAGTTCTCTACCATTAAGAGCAGGCCGCAGGTTACGTAAATAGAATCTCTTATTTAAAAATGGGAAAAAAAAAAACGTAAACGGAATCTGACATAGACTGACGAAATGAGAATAGTTATGGCCAAAATTATATAAAAATTACATAAATTATGCCTTCAAAATAATGAAGAGAGAATCTCATGTCGCATGTATATAGAGTAAAATCTCTCAGAATGGGAATGATTTTATATAGTTATAATAAAATTTGATCTTGGATCGGTTATGAATATGAATAAAATTCTACGTCCTGATAAATTATATATTTTTTTAAATCTCATTTTAAATAACTTGTCTATATATAGTAATAATTATATTTATATTACAAAAAGTACACTTGATTCTTTTATTTTGCACAACTCAACACAAATATTTTTGGTCAATTGAGTTTGTTTATTAACTTTGGGTAGCATGGTTGATTGGCCAGCGGAAGATCAAAATGTATAGGTTGACGATTGCATGGCATGGGTTACACAATCTATGGTATTTATAGAACTTACATTGAGAGAACAATTATTAAAGAAAATATAAGCGTTTAGACTTTTAAAATAACTTTAAATAATCTCAACATTGCATAAACACATACGCTATAATTTTTTTAAAAATTATGTCTATTTATTTTATCAATATCTATGTGTTGGATTTAACATGCTCCACTAATTAATTATCAGTGTAATGCATATTCTACTATATCACTTACACTACGAATAACTAAGTTAAAATAATAATTTTATAGTTCCGCCTCTATTAAATAATAACATCTTCATAGTATTAAAATTAGTTTAGTTCCAATATTAGTTGATTTTATCAACAATTATGATAATGGTATACTAATGGTGGGTTTATTAAGTGGGAATCGGAATAGGTTGGAATCGGAATGGACAGGAATTGGAATAGATTGGAATGGGAATGAAAAATGAGAATCAGAATAAGTTGTTTACTTAAGCTGTAGGAATCGGAATCAGAATGAGATTCATTTCCATTGATATGTTTACTTTATTATGGATTCGGAATAAACTATTATAATTTACCAAGATACCCTTTATTAATTATTGTTCTTGATATTATTTAACAACAACAGCAACAACAATAATAATAATATAAATAATAATATTAGTAGTAGTAGTAGTAATAATAATAATAAATATAAATAGCATAAATAATAATAATAATAGTAATAATTAATAATAATAATGACACTAATTATTAAAAATGCCATTTGTTAATTATTGTTATTGATACTATTTAATAATAATTATTGACAACAACAACAATAATAATAAATATAAATAATAGTAGTAATAATTAATAATAATAAAATAAATAATAATAATAATAATAATAATAGTAAAATATTTTCAAATGAAGGGCATTTTTGAAAAATAAAAAAATTACTAGGGATATTTTTGTCATGGGGGGAATGAGATTCTAATTCCCAAACCTCCCCCCCCCCCCCCACACCGGAATCACAATCAAGGGAATGAATCCCTAATGTTATGTGGGGCCCACATTACTCATTCTGATTCTCATGTTTAATTTAACAAGTAAACAGATTATTAATATCGATTCCTCCATTTCGATTCCTATTCCGAAAACATAAACACACCATAAAAGTATTATACCTCACATATCGGGTATTAATTTTTTTTTTATTTTTTAACCAACTACTGGTGTCAGGCCGTGGATTATAATATCGTAAGGATTCTGGATCCTCTATCAAAATTTCAAATATCTTTAAATTATCCAAATGCTTAAAAATGAAAATTGACATAAATTTCCCTCTAAAAGGAGTTACCAAAGAATTTAAAATTTAGTAATTATATGATACAATAAATGTAGTGTTCGGAATTACAAAGTAGAATATAAAAGAAAAACAATTGTAGAAAAAAAATTTAAAAAATATATATTTTATGAAAGGCGCGCCCGTGCGTTGCATTGACCGAGTTGTTGGAGATCGAAAGCTGTTGAGCATTGAAAAACCGTCAATTGTGGGCCCATTTTTAAGGCTTTGAAGTTTGAACCTTTTTTTTCTGAAAAAATAAATGGTACGTATTAAGACCGTGTTTGGCATGACGTATTAAGTAGCATTATTAGTAAGCCCCACGTTAATTAAAGAAAACTTGTTACTTATATTTGACAAAATTAATGACCCTCCCGTCCACACCACTCCCCGCAAATTTACGCAGAGTATATTTATATAGTGTTTATTTATTAGAGTAGAAATAAAGAGTATAAAGTATTTTTATTTTAGTGTTTACTAATTTATTTAAAAAGGAGAATGGAATTTTGTAAGCCCCACCCATTTTTATTAATATTATTTATATTTATTAAAATAAAATAATATTACATTTATTTAAAAAAATATCATTATATTTATTTAAATAAATAAATAATTTATATTTTTTAAATATAATATAATTTATTAATATAAATTATTAATATTAGTATAATTTATATTTATTAAAATAAAATAATATTACATTTCTTTAAAATAATAATATTATATTTATTTTAATAATATTATTATATTATTTAATAATATTATTATATTTATTTAATAATATTATTATATTATTTAATAATATTATTATATTATTTAATAATATTAAGCTGTATTAAATAAAATATTATTATATTCATAGAGAATTAATAATATACCATATACTATCTTTATTTGAAAATATATTATTATTATTATATTTATTTAATTTAATAGTATTATATTTATTTACTATTAATAATTAATAATAATAAATAGTTTATTAAAAATATTAATTTTGTACTATATTATTAATAATAATGTTTCATTTGTGTTGTGCTTATCAATGATTTTTAATTTACATAATTACAATTAAAATTAATAAAAAAAATTATGATTTACATAACTAAAAATATTAATAATAATTATTAAGTTATATAATTAAAATTAATAATAAAATAAATAGTTTATTTTATAAATATATTTTTTTATTAAATATATTTTTTTTCAACATTGTAACTAAAAACTATAATTTTTTAAATAAGGGTAAAATTATAATTTGAAACTATTTACTCCCAATCCAAGACAATGTAAACACATCAATGAGATTTTAATTTTTATTCCATACTCTCATTTCAGTGTAAGTAAACAACATATTCCCACTCCCACTCCACACTCCAGGATTGCCACTCCTCAGGATTCTCAATCCAATCCAAAAAGTAAATGCTACCTCAATTATTTTAAAACCATTTTCTTTTGTTAATTAAAGTTATTTCATTTATTTATAATTATTTATCAAATTAATGCATTTGAATTGTTTTATTTTTATATAAATTTAAATCACAAAATTTAAAACAACTAATAATATTAAATTTAATATAATAAATAATATAAAACTTTAAAATATTAATAAGTTTAAATTATATTAATTTTATAATAATTATATAACATATTATTATATATAATGTAGCACCATATATTATACAATATTAATATAATACACTCTACATATACTGTGATACAACAGAATATGTCAAAGACACTCTCATGGATAATACATTCAATATGATAGTTCTAATAACTTTGAAATTTGAGAGCATAAATAAAAAAAATTAAAAAAAAAAGGATAGAGAATGTTGTTATTAAAATATTTAATAGTGGTACTACTCTAGATAAGAAAACATGTAACATGTTTAGGGTGGGACTTTTTGTTATTTTACAAGCATTTTCTTATAATAAATACATAAAATAACAAAAAGTACAAGAAAAATATCTTATTATTATTTTTTCACATCAAAACATATATTTATTATTTTTGGTACTTAAATTTTTTATTCTATTTCCATTTATATGATTTATTTAATTTATAATAAATATGAATAAAAGTAGATTTGAAAATAAGGGTTATATTAGCTATTATAAAAACAGTAGGAGTAAGTAATATATATTAATTTTAGTATAGGGGAAATTGGCAATCTCCCTAAACATATTGTTAGGGTAATAATTTAGTGGACGATAATGCTTATTTTATGGTAAACAATAGTACTATATGATATTGTTATTATTGTTTTAACATATAATGAGTCACAAAATTCTGCCATGTGTTTACGTGCTACTAGAAATGTTCCAGTCAGAGATCTCTGATTTTAATAAAGTCAGAGATCCGCTAAAAGACAAAAAAAACACAGACTCCAATGCACTATTTTTTTGTCTTTTAGCGGATCCCTGACTTTATTAAAGTCAGGGATCCCTAACTGGAAAACTACCCTACGTGCTACTATATATATAGTTTCTCAAATTGTTATACAATCTTGAATGAATTGGTAGGTCAGCTGGACATAATTGTTTGATTAACTAAAGTTGTCATAAACATGTTGGTTCATAATTAAATTTTTACGGAAATCCGAACTTTATAGCTTTTTGGTCCACATAAATTGGTTAGGAAAACACTTTGACTAAGAGAGGATTCTAGTTCATATAATTACAATTTTTTTATTTGATAATTACATTTATATGACATGCGAGGTTATATATTAGATTATAATTTTTAACTACATGCCATATAATTTACTAATATGGCAGATATCAAAATCATATGCCATATTTTTTGGGATTTAGATTTTTTACTATATGTCATATTATATAACAAATTCTTCGGGATTTAAACTTTTACTATATGTTAGATTATACAATGAAGTCTTAAGATTTAAATCTTTTACTCTATGTGAATTATATCACAGATCCTTTGGTATTTAGATTCTTTTACTCTATTAGATTATATAACAGATTCTTTAGAGTTTAGATTTTTTTCTTTTTCATATTTAATTCCCTCTAAACCACTACATTTCTTCTTATAAATAATTTTAGAGGCTCTCTTAATCATACACATTTTACACAAGAACTCACTTTCCAATTTGCAAAACTTAATAAATATTCCCTTTTAGATAACATTTCATCTTCTTGAAGGAGAAGATGATGAAGGAGAAGAAACAGAAGTTATAAAAAAATTAAGTTCGATAATATCGAATTAGCGATTTACCAGAAAAAGGAAGGTAAGATATAAGGATTTTCAAATTTCATAATGCAAACTTTTTGGGCATGTTGCATCGCGAGTCCTTCTTTAATTTAGATTTTCGCACATTTTAATAACTAAATGGGAAATTATCTACAAACCACGTAATGAAGGTATGATTAAGAAAAACGCTCAGATTTTGTTTTATATTTTAAGTATTGCCCTATAACTCTCAATGATCTGCTCTCTTGACATAAAAAGAAAACTTTATAATGTCTTTTGATATTTGACATAAAAAAATAGTAAAATGTGTTTAATTTCTTGCTTCATTATGCACATTACATGCCATGAATATGAAGTCTTGCGCCGTCACCGTTTGTCTATTTTCATTATACTTTGATGCAACAGGGAGTTTATTAATAGAATTACAAGAAAATTTACATAATTATACATTTTGTAAACTCCATCTCACTGCAGCAAATTGGAGGATTGAACGTAATTTACGCTCAAATGGGACAACTCATGATACGGGAAGTTGATTTACTTTATGTTTCGATCCTATTGATGAATTTATTCCTTGTTATTAAGTTAATTATTGGTGAAGCTTATTGTTAGATTAAAGATTTGATTTCAGATAAGAGATTTTGTTAAATGGAAGTAGCATGTTTGAGAAAATTTGTTGTCAGAATCAATTGTTTGATGCAATGAACTAGCTGCTCGATGAAATGTTTCAGTGAGGCTGTGTAGTACTTCGCATATATTTTTTAATGAAATATTATGCTGTCCCGTCTTGCTTTCCTGCTGTAAATCAGTAGATTTTAGTTACTATATGGAAAGCTATAATCTCTAGACAATTTCATACAAACTTATTAATTTAACAGACTTGTGTTGTTACAATTTCACTTCACAGTTCCCTCTCTTTCCGTCGTTCTCCATAAAACCCTCACAGAGATTCAACTTCTCTTCGTCTTTTTGTAATTTTTATTTTAACTAGTGTTTAAGACGAATGATGTTTTTGATGTGATGTTTTCCGAAAATGAAAATTTGTTTGGTAGTTTGTTTTCAAAAAGGTATATGAAAATGAAAACAATAAAAATGCGTTTGGTTGTTTGTTTGAAAATGTTAAAAATAATAAAAATGCGTTTGGTTGTTTGTCTCAAAATATAAAATTTTTTATAAAATAATTTTTTTTAATTTATTTATACATTTTTTTATTATTATAATTTTAATCAAATGAGATCAAATTTCATATGAAAATAATAATTTTCAGGAAACTCTCTCCTAATTTATTATGTTTAAGAAATTAAAATAAATAAAAAATAAACTAATAAATATAGAATTAATTAGCATATAACAAAATAAACAACTAATGCTTTCAGTATTACAGCAAAGTACATGTTTAAAGTGCAAAAAATACATAAGCGCATATAAACTTAAATAAAATAATTTAAAATAGAGCACCATTATTTATTTTTACTGGGTAAAAATTAGAGAGAGAAAAAAAAAGAAGGATCTTCATCTTATATTTGATATAACAGAAAATCATAAAAAATTTTAATAAACAATAAATAAAATTATAAATTCCAAAAAAAAAAAAAAAAACTTGACCTTGTTACAAAGAGATTAGGACTGTTGAGTGGTTACAGTGAAGAAGAAAAACATAAGGTGTAGAACAAGTGAAAAATTGAAGGGATAAAGTAAAGATAATTAAATAAAGAATTAATAAAGTAATAATTGATGCAATAACAGTGATGGGCCAGCACCAATTTTTGCCTTGCCTTTTTTAATCGTTCTCTAAAGACTAAAGAGTCAAGGGCGCCAATTTCGCGTTCTTGAGTTTTCTTTACAAAAGTTCAAAAACAAAAATATTTTGTTCTCTTAACTTTTTCACTAATTATAAGGAAATTGCTTAACCAAACATGTTTTGTGTTTTTCGTTTCTAGAAAACAAAAAACACCCCAACAAAAAATGTTACCAAACGCACCCTTACATTTTAAAAATAATTTTACATCTGTTTTTTTTTCTTATTTTAAAATTAATAATTCTTTAGTTAAGTTAGCCATACTTTTTTTTTTCTTAATCTTTGAAGTCGAGATCAACTCTCTTTTGAGTGTGAAAGTTTATTTATTTATTCATTTTGCTTAGTTCATATTTCTAATCACTTCACATTCAAATTTAGTTTATATAGTATTTTTCTCTTTTGTATTCTACAAATGTAAAATAAAATGCACCTTAAAAATTAGAACTCCAAGAAACCATTTATTATTTACTTTTTGTTTTTAGTTCATAGTAAAAATAAACGAGAGAAACAAAAATAATTCTATAATTGACAAACTGTTGGGAATGAAAATAGATGAATTACTGTATTATGGAATTAGTAATGAAAATTAGTGGAGAATTCGATTTGTGATTTTTTTTTTTAAATTATCTTGGTTTGATTTTTGTCGTGTAACACTTTGACTCATATCGAAAAGTAATATGCCAAACGAAAACTACCTCAAAGTTTTCAATCAAATAATCAGAAAAAAAGAGTTAAAATTTTTACAAATTATGTCAATTTCCATTTATATAAACACAGGTTGAAGAAAGCTAGTTTTATACTATTATTAGGATATAATTTTTCTACATGACATGAGTCCTTTATTACTATGTTTCAACTTTAATTTGTATGCACGTCGAATTAAATATGAATAAAATTTAAATTTATTATGATATTGATTAAGAAATAAATAATCTATTCATTATTATTAACAATCATATGCAGTTAAATTTTTAAAAACTCGTAAGAGTTTTAAAGATAAAATCTTTTTTTGTTTTGTTTTTTTTTTTCTTTTTAATATCTCGTGCTTGTCATTGTAATTTTACACTTCCTGCAGCAAGGACCTAAAATGGTGTAGTTAGGTTTATGAAAAAGCCATTTCAAGTGGTTTTCAGTCCACAAACAACGATGCTAAAAGTAAGAAAAAAAAATAATTCACAAAACCCGCACAATTCCAAATTCCCTGAAATGACCAAACTTTGGCTCAATAATAAGTCATAAGTGGGCACTGAAATATTCACTTTGACTAATAATGCCATCTCAAGATTCTCAACTTTATAGATCTAATACAAAGTTGTGAAGAACTAACTATGTAATTCATAATTGTAAAGAAAATTAGTGTCGCCGTTGGCACATAGAAGAACCCACGTAGCTCTTAGTGTTTTGATCACTTTTTCAAACTTTGCAGCAACATCTTTCATTCTTTATGGGATTGGTTCAAGGCCTACCTTTTATTTTATTTTTATCAAAGTGGTAGCTTTGTCTTGACTTTTCAAAAAGGAGACTTGTGTTCTCTTTTGTTTTTGATTGAATTTGCATGGTCGAATCCAACGCTACGGATAGGTTTCTGCAGACTTATTTTATTTACAATGCTTGATGAGTCTTTAATTATTTATATAAATGGGCTTTTCTTAATGTGTAAGTTTAGGAGGGGACTCAACTTTGTTTCTTCTTTTTTTTTTCCCTATAAAGAAATTTTTTTCCTGTAAAGAAATTTGAGGTGCAAGAAAAGTATGGTACTTTTTACAGCTAGCTTCATGCAGATTTAGGCCTACTCCAGGTTTCTTCTAACAAATATTTGAAGAGCGAAACTATTAGCACCCACCCACATCCCACTTCTAAAAGAATCCCACTAAAACTTTATATGAATCATTCTACTTATAACCATTCGACCTTTGCCAAAGTCACTTCCTCATAATTGTGAGGACATTCATTCGAACCTATAATCTCTCAATTATGAGTGAAGACAATTTTTTTCATTTTTAAATGTGAGTTAATTGTCTGATTATAAATATTATCAGTAGTCTCATGTAATATAAATTGTAATCTGTAATCTAAACAATAGTCTCGTGTAATTTTTTTTTTAAAAAAAATCACCCTACTTCTAACACCACCTGCTTTAATTTCATAAATAACCCTCATATATATTATTTTTTTCCCAATAAACCATATATAAAAAAAATTATTTTATTACAAAACTTTTTCACCAATTTAATCTGAAGCCCTTGTTCGGACATGAAATCAATTATCAACTTAGAATTCCTTCAACTTCATTTTGCTTTCAAGTGACTATATAAAGCAAGTTATATAAACTTATACATAAAATTGATACTATTATTTTATTTTTTCCATTCCAAGGGAAAAGACGTCAATATATTATTATAAAGCAAGTTAAACCAGTGGAAAAAAAAGAAAGCCATTCTCTTTTTTGTAGCCATGCAAGTTCCGGGAGAATATTTCATTGATAGAGATAATAATGATAATTCAAGAGTCTTATTAAATTTATTTAATTAGGATTAAAATTATAAATTTAAGAAAGAGGGGTGTTATGAGAGTTTTAGAGGGTTGCCAATAGCTCCACTCATTTTTTTAGAAACCATGAGATCCATTAATATTTGATCTAATATTCAGCTGTGACTATAAGAGTATCTTAAGGGATGAGGGTACTGTACCAGACAATTTAAGCACTGTTAAATAACCATATTTGATTAATCTTAATGGACATTCGGTGGCTAAATCTGATTTCATTTTCACCATAAGCCCATCTGAATTGCCTTGGCATTTCGGCCACTGCAAAATGGCCGAACAAAGCCATTTCCAAATTGGGCTTCAACATTGGCATTCGCATAATATGTACGTTTGAAATTGTGGCATTGAAACTTGAAACTTGTTATTTAGACTATTACTCAAAACGAGTAATGATAGAGTTACAAATTCTTGTATAAATTAAATTTATATAAATTAATTTAGTATTAATTCATTAGTTGAAAGAAAATATAAAACAATGAAAAAAAATCATGTGGACCAAATTATATTTAATTCAACCAATTAAATTATGTCACGTCAATTTGTACAAAATAAATTTGAACAAGAGTTTGTAGCTCTATCATTACTCAAAACAAAAAGAAGAGTGGAATTATTAGCACCCTTCGTTAATTTTATAAAATTCCCTCCCTCTTGTAATTATAATAAGAGTAATGATACAGCTACAAACTCTTGTACAAATTTATTTTGTACAAACTGATGTGGCATGATTTAATTAGTTAAATTAAATATCACTTGGTCCACATAATTTGTTTTAATTATTTTATATTTTCTTTCAACCAATGAATTAATGCCACATCAATTTGTACAAATTTAATTTGTACAAAAATTTATAACTATATCATTACTCTTATAATAAAAAGACAAAATATAAATTTAACTAGGTCCTTGCTTTTTCTCCCTCACAAAATTCTTTTTTAGACACCCACAGAATCCAAAAAGTTGCAGAGGATTTGACACGAGTGGGAGAAGACTCTTGCAATGAAATAACGCATGCATTTATTTTGTGGCCTCCGAATCACAGCAATTGGTTTTATTATAATTAATGCCTAAAAGTTTGAGAAGATTAGGAAAAAAATCATGGAAGACATAGAGATAGAGAAAGATGTTAATGAAATGTTATAGCACAACAATAAAGTGAAAGTGGCATGTAGCAATACTTATACGAAACAAAGAAGTAAAAATTTCATGTTTATCAATTAACAAAACTTTTATAACCGCAATCTGATGGGATTATGTGCTCTTTAAAACATATTGATATATTTATTTATAATAAATATATTTTTAAATAATAAAATATTTAAGATATTTTTCAAACATCTTAATTGCATAAATATTTTGAATAATGTCCATTTAGTCATATTATATGTATTTATGCGATCATCGTATAGATTCACAGAAAATATAAATATAAATTATCTTATAATTAAATAAATTGAGTTCGTAGTTGATAAATAGAGTTAAACACTCTATTTATGTTTAGACTATAGCGAATTAATTGAATGATTTGTCTTAATCATGTATCAATTTACTGATGTATTTTGATTATATTAAACTGAATTATATATGAGATTTAATTAACCTTGGAACGACTGTCAAATTTATTAAATCTCATAGGCATTTAGTCATATTATATGTATTTATGTGATCATCGTATAGATTCACATAAAATATAAATATAAATTATCTTATAATTAAATAAATTGAGTTCGCTGTTGATAAATAGAGTTAGACACTCTATTTATGTTTAGACTGTAGCGAATTAACTGAATGATTTGTCTTAATTATGTATGAATTTACTGATGTATTTTGACTACATTAAACTAAATCATATAAAAGATTTAATTAACCTTAAAATAACTGTCAAATTTATTAAATCTCATAAGCATTGATTTTATCGCAATCTCAATCTTGAGTTAATTATAGTTTCATGTTTGTGATTGTCTTTTCATTTGAGTTACCAATGGGCACAATATACATTTGTAGTCAAGATTATCCAGTATTTTAGTGGAAATAATTATGAGCAGTGAGATTATAATTAACAATATAGAATTTTTTGAATACATCTCTTGATAGGTTTTTGGTACTTGACCATAGAATTCTTTAACCAGAGTTGGTCAACAAAATTTGTATGTTGAAAATGATCATTAAAGAAAACCAATAAGTGTCAAGCAATAAGATGTAATTAAATTGTTTGGACAATTAAGATATCAATTTAATTAGCAATGTGGTACAAAGAATTGTTCAGTAAAGAAATCAATGTGGTATGGGTCAAATTATTATTCGAGAACACTGTCCTAGATAACGTATAATTATGACGGGTAAATTCCAATATATTAGTAGAGTATATTTATAATTAAATAATTCAGCTAGTTTAATTATAGGCTTAATTATTGTAGCCACTAATGTATGTACTCATATGATTCACAGGTTAGCTTATTTAATTGACTGTACCACTACTAGATTAATAAGCAAATAACTAGCTATTTGGGTTAAAAAACTAAATATATTATTTTGTAAGAGGTTCCATTTAATATATTTGTATATAAGGTGGCCTTGAGTTATTTTACAAGGTGAGCCTGTATAACAAGAATAAATGTAACCTCATTTTTGGGTTTTCTTCTATCTTTTAATTTAAATCAAACATAGTAGTGATATTTGACCTTCTCATTGTATCTCACTAACCTCCGCTTCTCACTTTTATATTAATACCTATTTTATTTTTATATGAAATGACTTAAATGGACAAATAGCTTTTAAGTGCACCTACATAATAATTTGTATTAATAACTAATTAAACCAATCTTATTTTTTTAAAACCTAATTACTTTTAACTTTTTAAACTATTATTTCTTCTCAAATATTATATACTCTCTACTTTTGTAACTATGGAAGAAATTAGTTTGCAGTACTCAATAGAGGATGATGAAGAAGTAAGTTTAAGTTTTTATTTTTTTCCTTAAATTTGTATACTTTATTTATCTTCAACACCCAAATAACTTTATATTTATGATAAATTTCAGGATGAAAAGCCTATTAATCATGGAAACAACGTCAGAAAAGAATCGGACATGGTAGATGATTGTGCTTGTGTTTTTACTACTGATAAGGTATAGCTGACTTTCAATCTTTAAATTTTTTTTATTAATTACTAATTAATATTATTTTAAAATTGCTAATTGGATTTACTATAATTGTGTTTGATTAGGTTTTTAATGGTAGGGAAGAATTAATTGAGTGGACATGGAATGCTGGCAAGAGAAATAGATATGTTATTATAATAAAAAAATCGAATGTGAGTGCATACGGTAGAAATCCAAGGATAATTTTTGCTTATGAAAGAAGTGATGCTTACAAATGTGTTTCTAGTCAAGACTAGAAGCCAAAACTTCCTAAGGCAACTGGAACAAAAAAGTGCAATTGTCTATTCAGGTTAAAAGGCCAAAAGTTGGCAAATGACAATCATTAGGTTTTGAAAGTTATATGTGCAATACATAACCATCCTGCAGCAAAACATTTTGAGGGGCACTCATATGCAAGTAGGCTTACTGGAAAGGAGAACAACCTATTGATTGATAAGTCAAAGAGTAATGCAAGAGCAAAGGGTATACTATATACGATAAAGCAAAGAGATATAGATAATACTACCACTATTAGGTCTATTTATAATGCAAGACATAGGTACAATGTTGAAGAACTAGCTGGCAGGTCAAAGATGTAACTACTCATGAGCAAATTAATTGAGCATAACTACATTGAGTGCTATCGAAGTGATGCTGCTACAGACAGTGTTATGGACTTATTTTGGGCTCATCTTTTTGCAATTGAGCTATTAAGGGCATTTCCATGTGTGTTAATTATGGATTGCACATACAAGACCAACAGGTAAACTTTTCCATTACAAGAGGTCGTTGGCGTTACCTCGACTGAGATGACATTTTCGGTATGTTTTGCTTATATCGAATGAGAGCATGAGGATAACTATAGTTGGGCACTAGATAAATTGAAAGGTTTTATGGATGATAATATGCTACCAAGTGTAGTTGTGATAGATAAAGAGATAGCTTTGATGAATACTCTTCAAAATGTTTTCCAAATGCAACTCATCTTCTTTATAGATGGCATATCTCAAAAAATGTTTTAGCTAATTGTAACAAGTTATTGGAGACTAAAGAGGTATGAGAGGCTTGCATTACTAGTTAGATTGTATTAGTATTATCAACCACAAAAGACCACTATATGTAACACCTAAGACTTTTGGAGAGTGAATTTGTTAGATATCAAGAAGCTATTGATTATGTGAAAAACACATGGCTGGATAAGTATAAGGACAAATTTGTTACAGCTTGGACTGACTCAATAATGCATTTAGGAAATGTGATCTCAAATAGGTAAATATTCATTGCATAATATTCTCATTTTTAATTTCATTATTAAAAAAATAATTTTTTTTATATTTTCGTAACAGGGCTGAGACATCTCATTCAACATTAAAGAGGCAACTACAGTCATTACAAAGAACTTTTGAGACGTTATGGACTAAAATCCATGCTTTAGTAGAACTGCAACATACAGAGATTAAAGCTTCGCTAGAGAGAAGTTCAACAATAGTGCAACATGAATTTAAACTTGCAGTTTTTAAGGAATTGCGAGGATTTGTTTCATGAAATGCACTTAACATGGTGGTTTCTAAGTCTAAACGAGCTGATTATATTGGTCTAGATCCATTGGCTTGTAGATGTGTAGTTCGACACACTCATGGAATTCTATGTGCGCATGAGATTACAGGGTATAAGTGTGAAGGAAGACCTATTCCTTTGTCTTCTATACATCCACATTGGAAGAAACTAAACTTATTACCTACTACTAAAGTTGAAAGTACATAGTTAAGTTGCTCAACTGAAATGGAGATGATTTTGAAGCGTTTAATAATAATGATTACACTAGAAAGTTGTAGATTTTGAAGAAGTTGAAAGAACTAGCAGATCCAACATCAACTTTTCTTAATGAGCCAAAAGTTAAAGCTAGAACACGAGGTTGACCTTCTTGAAAGGCAGATACTTCTACTCATCGAGATCCATCCAAATTTGAACATGTATTATCTGCACAGAATATTCATTTTCCATACATCTTGTCTTCAAGTAAGATTTCTGTACAATCTAAAGGGCGACAAAAAAAAAAAAAGGCATCAGTCCCAAATTCCTAAGCATACTTTTTTCATTGGTTCATTTTCAAAAGGATTGACGCCGTATATACATCGTGTTAAAGATGTCGCTGCTGATGGTAATTGTGGTTTTCATGCTGTGGCTGATTTGATGGGTTTGGGTGAGGATAATTGGATTCAAGTCAGGAGGGACTTAATTGATGAATTACAAAGCCACTTTGATGACTATACCCGAATATTTAAATATGCAGGTAGATCATATGAGATTCTACAATCACTTTCATATTTTGAAAGAAATCCATCAGATGATTATTGGATGACCTTCCCTAAAGCAAGATATCTTATTGCTTCTAAATATAATGTTGTGTTGATATTTTTATCTCAACTTCAGTGTTTTACTTTTCTTCCACTCATATCAACTCCATTACCACGGCCCTCTCAAAAGATGATTGCAATTGGAATTATTAACATCTGTCATTTCATATAGGTATGTTTTTTCAGACTTATCACGTCCACCCTTTAGATGAATTCTTGCATTCCTTCACTCAACCTTGGCTTCTTTCTCCACCTTTCAACCTGTAACTTTAGACTTGCACATATATTGTAACTTGAGAACGAACATTTGAATCATGATTTAGCTTTATCTTTTATAACAAGAATTTGTCATTACAGGACAATGACCTCTTCAATGACACTGGCGCATTTTGCAAAGATCTCATCAACCTTTCCCTTATTCCAACTTTGTTTGGAACAGTTTTCACATTCAAATCTCTCTCTTTAGCCAACTGGGTATTTGAATTTCTTGTAATTTCTTCAGGATCAAACTTACAAGGAATCAAAGTTTATTTAGTTGTACTGAGTTGTTTGGTTATTGAGAAAAGAATAGAGAAAGCTTAAGAAAATTTTACTAAAGAGAAAATCTTTATTTGCTGTCTTTGGATGTGATTACAAGGCTTTATATACTAGTTTCCAGAATCATCTACAAACTTCGATTACATGAGCAAAGCATGAAAACAAACTAGCTAACAAATTTGGAATTGTGACTAATAACCCTTTTAACAACTTTTGTTGACTAGCATTCAGCTCACCAGTATCAGTTACATAACCAACTTAACAAACAATTATCTTAACACGGGGAACTTGAATCATCTTAGAAGCTGATAAAAATCCAAAGAAACTTTACTGTTCTTCAGGCCTGACTCGGTATGGTTCATAATCGTGATTATGAGAGTTTTTTTTTTATTGATTTTATAAGCTTTATTGGTGGGTGCATGAAAAAAGATAAAAATTATGATAAGGATAAATTAGGTATTAAGTAGGGTATATTGAGAGATAAAAATTGATTTAAAATTTTTAATGGGGTTAATTGAAAGTGGAGCCTTGTGAGATATAACAAGGGGGTTAAATATCAATACTTAATCAAATATTTTTGATTTAATATAATTAACAAAAGAGATAAGTAATTTAGGGTTTTCACTAATATAATATAAAAAAATTTGTTTCTCCACAAATATACCAAACAGAAAAAAAAAATACTTTTCTTTAGCTTTGAAAAAAAAAGTTTTCCATTACTATTTACTTTTTAGTAGTGATGTCAAATGCAAATCGAATTTAAATCACAATTTAAGAAATTGTTGGTGACGAATTGTGATTTAACAACATAGATAGTGGCATATCGTAACTTAAGAGCTTAATTATTTCTATGGAAAAATAAAGATACGATTTTTAAATTATGATACTGTTATATATCGCATGAAAAATACAATTTAAATATTTCTGCTGTAAAACAATTTTTAACAAACACAATCTACAACAAAAAAGAAAATGCTTTTTCCATATGTGGTTTTTTGGAGTGAGTAAATAAAAAAACTACTTCGAAGAATGGCACTTTCAAAATTAAAGCGAGTGTCAATAGCAACAAGGGAATTTTCAGTTTTACTTAATAAGATTTACTTAAAATGGAGTTTTAAAAAATATAAGCTAAGTTAAAGTGTGTTTGTCACTTTCAAAATTAAGCATCATTGGCATAATAGACAAAATGCAAATCCTGAATCAGTTGCGAGAAAATGAAAGAAAGCCAAACCAGAAAGCATGCTAAAACTTGTAAATAAACATACATATATAAGAAAGTTTGCAAAATTATTTCCAGTCACAAAACTAGAAAATTGTTTTTGACACAAACAGCAACACAGCGAACACTAATGTGGCTGCTTTTGCTATTTAAATTACAACACATCAACCAATTTAAATACAAGGACATAACCAGAAAGCTGAGAATTTAGAAGCCACAAAACAGTACATGAATAGCCGCATTCAGTTGCTTCATAATTTGATTAATTACTCAGCATCTGCAAATCTGAAGAAGGAAATAGAAATTCATTAGTAAATACTCAAGTCGAAGCACGCATGATTAAAGGACCAGGTAATAGGTGAAGAGAAGTCGTAGAAGACTAACCCGAGTTCTGAAAGCTTCAAATGAGCTTCAGCATAATCCGCAAAGAAGGCATCCTCATCCTGAAGCAATGACACCACAACACAGTAAGTTTTGTAAACATTGCGGCCAATTCCATAAATAAAATCAATATACAAATATGGCCAGATACTTACCGCAGCATACTTTTCAACAAGAGGGCGAAAGACTGGGTCCTCGAGAAGAGCCTTGTCTGATGGCAGCTGAAGTAGACCTTCTTTCTCTCCACTAAGCAATTCCCTATCAAAATAAAATAATGAAATAATTCACATCAGTCTGTTGGTCTGAGACACATAAATTTGAATGAGGCACCATATAAAAGGAACTTGTGAAGGAACACAGAATGATTAAATGTGCTTACTTAAAATATGAGTTGTCAAAAATAAGTGGGTTGTTAGTCCAGGGTCCTTCAAATCCAGAGCGCTCCTTGTGGCACCTACCCTGTCCATGGATTCCCACAAGACCAACATTACAAGTCAGAACAAGAAGCTAAAGATGTTAAAGTGCATCGTGCTTCCAGAAATTAGCAGCAGTCCATGGAAGAATATAGAAGAAATATTGGAGTGTTAGCAGTCCATGGAAGAATATAGAAGAAATATTGGAGTGTTAGCTCACGGACCAATGTATGACCACCGGATAAAGCAACAATATCCTTATCACTCAGACCCATATGGCCGAAGACATCTCTCAGATGGTCAGAACCTGCAGTGATGATAAAGAAAGGAGTGAGTGATTCAATTTGTAGGAAGATAAATTGTACTGATTTTACAATGATTTAAACCTGAGCAAATTATCTGAAACTGACCTTTGGTGGCATTTGGCAAGCGACCTTCTGGAGGCGGATCAGATTTGTCCTGCAATACGAGATTTTAGAATTCAATACAAAGAATACCACTTCAACATCAACAATTTAATCTTAGCAGCTGCCTTCTAAACTTGCTTAGCTATCAAAAAGCTATATTATTCAGATAGATTAGTTGCTTTGCTTTCTCTGTTGCTTCAGCACAATCCAAATAGACAACATAATATGAATGACATAAACACATCAGACATCCTAGATCAAGTAAAGGCCCTGAGTTTCCAGTAAGTCACTTACATCTATTTAATTATGCATTGATGATCTTCTAACAAAACCTTCTAAGTGATGCTGATCAACAAAATTTTATTGACCAATCCAATAACAAAACCTTCTAAGGACGTTCATTTAAAAAAATAAATAAATAAATAAATCAAAAGCCCTCACCGGTCTTCCAGGGTGGAAAGGAATTTCAGGCCCTCCAGTAACTTCAACGGCAACAACTCCCGCCAACTTCAACAAGTAAAACACAAACTATGATCAATTCACCAATCCAAAGTAATCCATAGAAAACGATCATAAAGCAAATCGTATACTGTAGTCAACAGTTGGATGCTCCAGAATTTGACCGAGTGCTGCTAAAGTTTTCCCCCCCCCCCCCCCTTCCCCCAAAGCTACCCACCCGAGCTTAAATCTCAAGAAAATTGGATATAAATAATAATTACCTGATAGAAATCAGCATAGGACAAGGTAGGAAACTGCTGCTTGATGGGCTCCAAAAGCCTGACAGCAATATCAAGACCATTGTTAGCCTCATGAGCAAGCTCATCTGGGTGCCTGATCGTCCCAAAAGGGCCTCCTGTCTTCGTGTTCACGTCATAAGTCCCCGCCGAGTGCCATCTGCATATATGCAAACCACAAACCGATACTTACAGACATCTTGATTCCGATCCAATATATACTAATTATCACGCAGATTAATAATGCATCAAAGATGGTAACTGGAAGTGATCTTAATCAAGAAAGATCAAAGATAGACTTACGCCAAGCGAAGAATGATAGGAGCGCAGTGTTTCTCAGCAATGAGTCCTCTGAGCTTCCTCTTGCATTTCTCCACTGCTTTCTGATACTCCTCGCTCACTTTTGGATAACACTTTCCCATGATGAAAATAGACGAAGAAGAAGAAGAAGAAGAAGCTCAGCTTGAGGCTTGTTAATTAGTTACCGTCGAATGCAATGACCGAACTGAACTGTCACGAGCCGAAGCTACGAGAGCGGGTGTTGTGTGGAAGAAATTGGACGGGGCTGTTATATAACGACAACGAGAAGATTCTAGTGTTAGGTTTAAGCCGTTGGATTGGTTGCTGCCTGAGTCAGCGGTTAGGATGATCGTCGGGCTTTAACAAATGATCAGACAATAATAGTCGACTAGATTCTAGAGTGTCGTAGGTGGGCCAATTATCAGGGTCCACGTGGATTACGGGGAATAAGATGGTGCGGCGTGTTAACTCCCACTAGTTTTGTTTTTTTGGCGATTTGGGAAGGCAAAATTCGTACAAGTGGAAAATGCGGCGAACAGTGAAATTTTGTTTTTATCGTATGAAATTCTCTTCTTTTTGAAACACCTTTTAAAGATTTTTCGCGTAGAATGCTTAATTGCATACGAGAAGAGAGAACCGCATTAACTGTGCCGCAATAACATGAAAATTCTGTGCATATACTTTGACAAAATTGATAATTTATGTTGTTTAGTGTGCGAGAAAGAAATCAAAGCATACCAATCGGGGCGTTGAACTCCATTCGCATGTGTGTTGAGCTCCATCGTGACCGTGTTCATAGGCGATGGTCTCCGTCGCACGTAACCAATCAATGCCGGCGATGGCTCCTGTCACCTGCAACTATGCAACTAAACAACGCAAGCTCTTTTAAAAGTAATTTAATCTAAAGTAGATATAAATGGTTATTATAGTAAGAAATTTGTTATATTATTAATTTTGATAATGATTTTATGAAATGACTAAGATTAATAAATTTTCTTAGTTAAATTTACTCAACATTCAAGACTCTAATAAGGCCTTAACAGTATCTTTGCTTGATTGAGCGTGAGTGAGGATGCGTTAGGGCTGTAGGACTGACGCAGGTGGAGCACAGAAGGACTCCCTCTTTGGGCTAGTTTCAGGGGCAATATTGCACACTGCATGGGCTCACTGAAGCACTAAAGCACCGTCTCTGTTCTCTCCTTGGCCCATGAAGGAAAGGAGGGCAGATTGGAGTCGACTGGGAATCAGTTTCGCAAATATCGCCAAGTTGAGGGGCAATAACAGAAAACAAGTGAAATAGGTGAGTGACAGCTAACGCTTCACAAACAAGTCGCAAGTCGCAACAACAGCAATAGTAGCATCCATCCATCAACAACAACAACAGAAGCCATCCATTTTATTATTATTATTATTTTTTTTTTGAAAAAAGAAGACTTGCCTTTATACGTAACGCTAAGCTCCCCTCTTCTCTCTCATTCTGCAATCCAACCCCCAGATTTCTCTTGCCTTTTTCTCTTTTAGCGATTCTCACACTGTAAGTCTCTTGCTACCTCTACTTCGGTTCCTTCTCCAGCACCATTAAATATTAATAATTAATTAAATTAATCTTTTTTCATCAGATTCGTATTTTAGATCATCCAGTCTCTAAGAAAATAAAAGGAAAACACTCAAGTCCTTGCTCAATTTATCTTTTTTTTTTTTAATTTTTCTTTTCGGATTTAGATATTGAAAATGAGTTCTGATTTTCGATTTTTCAGGTTTTATTTTTTTATATATATTTGTGTTTAATTATATGGATGAATTTTTTTTTTTTTTGGTTTTATATTTTATATTGATTGGATCTATGGTTCTAGTCGTTGACTGTTCTCCACTTATCCAGAAGTCAATGAATTGCTGAATGTAGCTTTTTTTTTTTTTTAAGATTCTGGGAAATTAAAATAATTTTAATTTTAGAGTTTGTTGATGGATTCTTGTGAGATTTAGACGATGCATATGGGAGTTTATATCAGAAGTTCATTTCGTTTATAAACATTAAAAATCTCTACTGAATGTACTGTCATTGCTGCCAAAATGTTCGCCACATGAAAATGAAAGAGCAAATTTATCTCTTTATTAATTGATGTTCTATTTTCATGATTTTTTTTTTGTTTTAAATTATATGTGATCTGTTGAGCATTATGTTTTTGCTGTCGGAAACACATTATATTGCTTTTTTTATGCTCTTTCACAGCTTGATGTGTGTGTGTTTGTGTGTGTGATCTTTCTTCATGCAATTGCTTAATCCATATACACTTAGTTTTCGGTGAATGTATCATGGAAATTTTGTGTACTTTGCTCAAAAGCAGAGAATGGCTATGGAATAAGTTTTTGCTATTTACAGATAAAACTTCTTTTTGTGATTTCCTGAGATATTTAGCTCTGCTTGATGGCAAAACTAAATTCATGAATGTGAAGAATGAAAGAAGAATGAAAAATAAAGTTGCATGTTAAAAGAATGAATATCATTTATATATATGGTCTTTCTCATATGGCTGAACTTTTAGGGCAATCATGAGTGACAAGGGAGAAAAGACATGCCCACTATGCACTGAGGAGATGGATTTGACTGATCAACAGTTGAAGCCATGCAACTGTGGTTATGAGGTTTGAGTGCTATTCTTTACTCTCTATATGAAGTATCATCAAGAACTGTTACCTTTTTTATTCTTTTTCTGCTTATTGCTCTATCATTTTTGGTTCATTTTTTCTCCCTTTTCGCCGAGGGAAGGGGTGTGCTTAATTCTGTAAGTAATTACTCATTGTTTGTTATGTTTACAGATATGTGTTTGGTGCTGGAACCACATTATGGAAATGGCTGAGAAGGATGGTACTGAGGGTCGCTGCCCGGCATGTCGTACTGCTTATGACAAAGAAAAAATTGTGGGGATGGCAGCTGACTGTGAGAGGTTGTTATGATTTTTGCGTAGTTTGTTTATTATTGTGTAATATTATGTGACAAGATACTAAAGTTGCAATATACTTTTTGCTTCACAGAGTGGTGGCTGGAATGACTTCAGAGCGTAGACAGAAATCACAGAAAGCAAAGCCTAAAGCATCTGAAGGAAGGATGCATCTTACTAATGTTAGAGTTATTCAACGGAATCTAGTGTATATAATTGGATTACCTCTTAGTCTTGCAGATGAAGATGTGAGTAGATTTTGTACCATTGTATATTTTATTACTACTTTGTGATCAGGTGGAAACCTATTCTCTAGACTTTTATCTCAATGCTTCCCTGTGATTGTTTATTTTATTTTGTTTCTACCAGCTTCTTCAGCGAAAGGAGTATTTTGGCCAATATGGAAAAGTTTTGAAGGTGTCTATATCTCGAACTGCGACTGGGGCTATTCAGCATTCTGCAAACAACAGTTGTTGTGTGTAAGTTGACTAGCCACATATTGTTTAACATACCGAGTTGTGCTATTTCTTACAGTCTTTGCATTTGACAAACCTACTAAATCACATGCATTGTTAAAATAATCTTAATCTCGCTCTCTCCCTCTCTTATGCACTTACTCATAGACCAAATCTTGCACCTTTTTCTGGTATCATAGCAGGTACTTATCAATTAATATTTGTTCATTTGTTATAATTCTGTGGTCCTTTCAGATATATTACTTACTCAAAAGAGGATGATGCAGTTCGATGTATTCAATCAGTGCATAGTTATATCTTAGATGGTCGACCCTTAAGGTAAGCAGGTGTTGGGTTTTGCTCCAAGCTTGACTCGTAATTATTAATACACGATGAAAAGTTAGGTTTTTTTTCCTCATTTACAGGGCATGTTTCGGAACTACAAAGTATTGCCATGCATGGATAAGAAACATGGTAACTTTTATTTTATTTTATTTTTCTTGGGCTATCCTGTGGGAGTTTCATTTTGCATAGCATTGGCTGTCAACTTGATTAATGCTATTGTTACCCCAGCCCTGCAGTGTTCCAGATTGTTTGTATTTGCATGATTTTGGTTCTCAAGAAGATAGTTTTACGAAGGATGAAATAGTTTCAGCGTTTACAAGGTATGCATGGCTCTTCACTCATGACCTCTCTGTGTGTGTTTTTACACAGCATGCTCTCTGATGTGCATGAAAGCAACTTGCTGTGTGTTGTGATGACCTCCTGCTACTTCACTCATAAGTCATGTTTTAAAGGTTTCATGCGAGGAAGGTGAGTTTCACAGATGATTTAAGCTGTGGTTTATATGATCAAAAGAGTGAGAGAAATAGCCGTTAGTTCCTTGCTTTTTCCCTTTTTTTCACTTTTATATTACCTAACATTTTAACTCGGTATAGTAATTTTCATATGACATTTTTATCTGTTATAAATATGGGTTTTTGAAGCAAAGTAAAAAGAGTAATATTAAAACAAGAAAGCCAGGTTAGCAAAGTATCCAATGCTTAATGATTGAGCCTGTTATAAGTGTGGACAACAGAAAACTGATGCCATGCATTTTACGACGCCATCAAACTGAGCTGCTAGCTGTGCTACATGATCTTTAAGATATCTAGGTAGATAACTGGACATTATGTTTATATCAGTGTATTTTAATTAATGAGTTCTTTTCTCCAAACTTATTTTGCATTACTACTATAATTACTATTATTTTGTCTAGCTTCTGATTTAGACTGATGAATTTTAAAGAGATGATTGATTTTCAATTTCTCTTTTCAAAAATAGGCTACTGTGGTAGTGCTGAAACATTATTTCTGTTTTATGTTCTTCTACTTTTTGGTTGATAAATTAAATCTCCTCTGCGTTTTATTTTGGTTTTTTATGTAATATTTTAACTGCCAAATCACCTTATTTTTGGAAAACTTGTCTGCTTCTCTAGTGCTTAAATGCTCTTCTTTGATATCTTTGTCTAAATTGAATCATTATGGTTCTAAAGGAGTAGAGATTCAACAAACTATTGGTGCTACAAATAATATGCATCGGCGTTCTGGAAATGTTTTACCTCCCCCAGCGGATGAGTATATCAATAGCAACATAACATCGATGGCCAAACCTGTTGCCAAAAATTCTTCAAATGTAAGACTGCTTACAATACTCTTTTTCAGAAAATAATCATTTTTGGCGTTTGATTTCTGGATAATACATTTTTCTTGGATAAATCAATGTGTAGTGATACAAGGTATGTAAAACATATGGGACTAGTGTCATCTTTATCTGGTTGTTCCGAAAAGTGAAAAAGAAAATTAGGCTGTAATGAATGTTTATAAATATACATTACTTCATGTGTAATTTCTACAGTTTTCTTAGAATTTGATACAGCTTGTCCCTTTCCCTCAGATTATTGAGAATCAGAACAAAGGATCTTGTGCAGATATTGTTGCTGGAAAATCCAATTCACTTCCTACAGCAGCCTCATGGTACTCTTTCCCTTTATCAGTGGCATCCCAAATTTGATTACTGTGATATGAATGCTTATTTTGCTGAATTTTCTGTAACAGGGTCATGCGTGTTTCTGCTACTCTGCCAACAAATAAAAATTTGTCAGGTCCAGTTAGACCTCCTAGCAATCAGTCCAAGGCATCTAATGGTTCCCAAGTCCCCGAAACAGAAGTTGTAAGCACCACTAGATTGATCCGTAGTGTACAGCCAATGGAAGCTGAAGCAACGTCCAAAGTGCATCATAAGTTGGACCCACTGGAATTGGGGAAAGAGTACACCGATGGTGATTGTCAAAGTGCTTTATCAATTACCAATGAAGAAGCTATTTTAGATTCAATTCCAGCCACTGCAACATCCAACCAGCACTTTCCTTGTCGGCCAACTTCAAAGGGCACTGAGAGAGATATTGCAACCTCACCCTCCAGGACAAGCTCCTTAGAAAGTAGCAAACCATTCTCCAGCCATGGTTCTATTGAGGATGAAAGTTCCCATATTGTTATGGATTTTCAGGGCCTATGCTGTGGTTTATCATCAATTGGCCTTGAGAGTCAAATTGAGAAAGATCACTCTCTTCCTGTTGTCCCAAGCAGTTCAATATCTAATCGTGTTTCAGTTAACTTGCCTTGCAGTCATGGTCCACAAGAAGAAAAAATTGGCCAATTTACTGAATCTAAAAGTTTTCCAGCATCAATGGCAGCTCCAACAATGGAGGATTCACCAGATTTTGATGATCTGCATTTTAAAGGCTTAGAAGACATGCATCATCTACCACCCATTTCATCTACACCTCATTTGCCAGGTAATTTGAATCAGTTAAGCTATCTCTCCTGGCAGGCCGGTGATGTCAGCAGTCAAAGTAATCTTGATGGACATTATGGAAATGTGCCCTTGAAACATGAAGAAGTTGCGTTGCCTTCGAGATCTAAGAACTTAAGATCTAATGGGTTAAATAGCAATGAAGCTAGTAGCTTTTCTAATTTGGATGCAACTGTTCAGCATTCTAGTATGTTCTCGGAGGTGGGATTTGGAAATTACTTGGGAAAACATGATAGCATAGTTGCCCCTTTATACTCCAATGTTGCTTCAGATGTGGGGGAAAGCAGCATCATCTCGAAGATTTTGTCTTTAGACTCGGATGCGTGGGAAGATTCGTTGACCTCACCGTACAGCTTTGCTAAATTGTTGAGTGAAAGTAATAGAGAACATGATTCCCTCAAAATCCCAAGCTTGTTCAAGGAATCAGACTGCAGGCAGTCCAGGTTTTCATTTGCTAGACAGGAGGAATTTTCTAATCATGTATCTGATATGGAGCATTCTCCTGGTAATATCAGGCATTCAGCTGATCAATATCCCGCCGCAAATGGTCTGTTGAACAACAAGGACATTTTCACAGACAAACATCAGAACATCTTTTCATCCAGTAGCTCTATGGACTCTGATAATTTTCTCGGCAGTCATTCTTTTATGTCATCATCTGGTAAGTGTCATTTTACCTGTTGTTAATGTTATTTTTAGTTGAATGCAGTTCCAGTTTGTTGATTGAAAGAAAGTTTCTGCTGTATACTTATTGTGGTGTAAGTAGTTTAGCGCCTCGGGTTCTTTGTGTTGCATGAAAACTATTATTCAACACAGCTATTTTGATATAATGTATAATTACATCAAAAAGAATTTGTTTATATGTTCTGAATTGTTCTGAATAGTTCTGAGGCAAGAAAAAATCAACTCTGTACTAATTAAGTTTGTTGATGAGGATATTGCTAGTTAGAAATGCATATGGTCGGTAAGTTCCTTTTTAACTTCTTGTTAAGGTTGAAAAGCAAGTCATAATATTGGTAGACTTGTATTTGTCTTTCTTGGTGATTGGAAGCACCAGACGGCCTTCTCTGCTGTATGGCTCATAGTTGTCTGTTATGCAGTGCATGTATATTTGTTTTCTCTTGGATCTCAAGACTCATGTTGTTATGAAGCCTGGATGTAACCATGTTATAGCTACACTGACAATTTGTTGGTTCATGGCATGTATGGTTTTGTGTTCTGTATGTTAGATTTGTCATTGTTTATCCATAAGATTCTGTTTCCAATGTCTTATTTAGTTTTTTCCAAACCCTTTCCTGAAGTTCTTTGCTTCATCACATTGCAACAGTTTCAAAAGCTCCAACTTCAGGCCCTCCAGGATTTGCAGTGCTAAACAGGGCACCGCCTCCAGGTTTTTCTTCTCATGGACCAATGCACAAGCCTTTTGACAGTTCTGGTTAGTTTCTCATTCCCCCTTTTGCTGGGAAACAAAACATTTGTTATGTTACTTTTAGTTGCTATTCTGATGAAATCTGATTTCTTTCACTCTTCAGCAAGTCATTTGCAATGGACGTCTGCTCCGGCAGCTGGAAACAGTGGCCTATACGGTGACGTCCCATTCTTTGATCCTGCAATACTAGAAGTTGGTAAAGGGTTACAGGCAAGAGGGCTGAATAATCTTGACTCTGATATGAGGCAAACTTCATCTCCACAGCTTAATCCTTTTGAACATGAAGCAAGACTTCAGCTGCTGATGCGACCTTCAAGTTCTGGATATCAGAACCTAAGGTTCCAAGATCACTTAATGAATAGATTGTCTCCCCGAAGCGATACTTACGGAATTTCGTCTACATTGCATAATCAACCCCAACCCAATAATTTATCTTCATTTATGCAATCACCAGCCCAACAATACAGAAATGCGCACATGTCAACTGGCCATTTGGGTAGTTTGAAAGGGGTTATGAGCATTAATGATCTGGGCGTTTCTGATTTAATGACAAATGGGGGGCTTGGGTTTAACAAATTTATTCCAACTTATGAGGATTTAAAGTGTCAAATGTCCAATTCCAGTAATCTGTACAACAGAGGATTTGCAATGTAATTTTGATGGAACTGTGTTCATCATCCTTTATATGCCCGAATGGGTGGGCAATGTGTCCAGAGTGGATGACATGGTCGGCTGGCCCCATCTTGAATGAGCTGAAACTTATGAGGGTCTATAGACATTGTTTCTATGGTGACACCTGGTAAGAAGCATAATTTGTTGGTCTCTTTCTACTGTGAAAAGAAGTGATGTTTAATCTGCAACTAATGAATTAGGTTGTCCGGAGACTCTGGACCGAAACAGCAGCAGCACATGTGCCTAATCGTGGCAGTCTCAAAGGACAAGCTATGCACTTTTGACTTCGTGTTATGTAAGTTTTATTTACCATTCGGCCGACACATTATTCTTGTTTATGCAAAAGCATATTATTAAGGATCAAAAGAAATTGGAATGTTGGATGACGTGTAATGCTTTCTAAGTTGCCTTTTGATTCGTGTGTGCAGTGTGAGCAGAGAAATTTGATCGAAAATGAATGATCCTGTCCTGCTGCTGCGATCGAACAGAGAAATTTGTACCTGGGCTGTTACCCTTCTACGGAGAATCAAGTAAATTTGATAGAAATCATGCTGAGGATCATCGACTAAATTTCGGTGAAATTAAGTGTTTAAGGAAATGATATCTTCTGACCTGGCGGCACTGACTCGTTTTTGACAACCTCTCTGGTGGGTACGCCATCGGCAGACTGGCAATGTATTGCTTTTGGTCTCAGAAACCGTCAGTAATAGTCCCATTAACTATTTTGCATGCCTCTTTTGGGGATTAAGTTGCAAACTATTGTGAATTATATTTATGATATCATCTGCTCAAGAGTGAAAGAGGTACGACCTTAATATGAACTACCGCATGCGGTGCCATGTCATTTTGATTCATTCATTAAAATTTGATCCCAATTATCGCCAACCGAAGCAAAATTTTGGGAGCTGAAAAGAAGAGTGACACTTTATTTGTCCCTTAATTTTTTTTTAAAATTGCTTTCCCCCACCCCACCTTACCTTTTTTTTTTTAAGAGATCAATCGTGTTATTTAGAGTCCCATGCCATATTTGTCTCTGGTTTGGTTGAACTTCTGATTATTCTTAATCGACAACAATAATAATAGAGTTCTTAGTTCTCCAATTGGTCCTACCACTATTCACAATCTTTACTTCCTTCATTAATGGATGTACAGATCACTGATGACGAAAATAAAGCTTAAAATTTATTAGTCTTTCTCAGATCTAAGGTCATTTGACATACTTTCTCAAAATAAAAGGACAAAAAAGATAAAAGTTGCCATGGATTATGAAACGTTGTTTCCCATAGAATCAAGAAAAGACAAGACACACACTCTGTAAAAGAGAGTGCAAAATGACAATCTTATCGAGGAAAAGAAAGTAGAGAAAGAGAAGAGAATGCACTAATGCAGGGATAGGGGGGTTTTGTCAGTGACAGTGAGACATCAAATCAATGAAGAGGGGCCAAAACCAAAGCAAAAGCAAAGTGTGAGGTTGATTTGAGGCTGAGGTTGACAAATAAAAGAGAGGTGTGAGGTCAGTGACTCGGTGAGTCCCCACATGAAATGGATGATGATGAGTCATGGACAGTGCACGGAGAAGAGGAAAAAACAAAGGGCTGAGGCCTGAGAGATGCTTAATGCTTTCATCATGCTCCTCGCTGAACAGTTTACACCGTCCACTACTACCACGCACTCCATTCGTTGCAACCCTAGGGACTTAATAGGTTCCTTATAGGCCTGCAGCTGATCCCTGTAGCTAATGAAATTGCATTGAATCGTTTCGCATGCCGCCTGCAAATAAATTTTGCCCAGAGTACGATCAGCGTGGGTTTTTTCTTCCGTTTTTTGTTTGCTTCTCGGTCTCACTTTACTCACGGCCCCATTGGGTCCATTGTACTAAGATACCCTACAGCCTCGTTCTCATTCAAGCTCTGCATACCGCCACGGAGTTTGTGAACAAACGTCTTTTTCGTTTGCCATTGCTTTCCTGATTTTATGTTTTGCACTGCATTTCAATTTCATCATATCATGTTTTAAATTATAATTATTCAAGTTTTGGAATTTCCCTTGCTAAACGCTACCTAAATTTTAATTAATGTGTGTCTTCTGGGCGGAGGAAGAGTCTAGTTTGTTCAAGTTTACATGGGCAGAGAAAGAATCTAGTTTATGATCATAATTTATGTTTGTAGATATTGTTAGAACACTTTTGAGCCGATATTTCAAAGTAACAATATCCCATATTATTTAAAGAAGAGAGTATAATTTGGTTTATTTATAAAAACTAAATATAATATCGTACAAATTCATAAAAAAGAGGTCTACGCGCATGAAATCAAGTTTAAAGATGAGCGAAATCTATTAATTGGGTGCGAGCCAATAATTCACCTGCAGCAGGATACTATAATTCTATTTGATAATAAAATTATAAAAAGCAAATGAAGCAGGCGTATTTGATGACATGAATTAAGGCACAAAATATGTAGTAATTGCAATTATCACTTGCTCTTGGTGTGCTTTAAAATTTCTGGGCATTTCAGAATTTCAAGTGAAGAGACGAATTAACAGTGCTGCTGTAGCTGAAACAGGACAGACCATAATGTTTGTAGTGTGCTTACATGGTGAAGAAATTATGTAGGGTAGGTTATTTTTGTAGCTAATGGGCAAACACATGTTGGTCTACAGACAATTCCTGCCGAGCCCGCTTTAACATAATGAGATTTTATAGATTTGACAATTGACAGAAACACAATGCGAGGTGGTTTATGGGGCATTGGGCTTACTCATTAAGCAATGCTTCGTGATCTTTGTGTTTAACGGCAGGCATGAAAATGGTCGTCAAAAGAAAAGAAGATTTATTTGTTTGATCCCATAAACTAATGGCACCGCTGTGTGTGAAAGACTTTGGGCTCAAATTTTTTTTTTCCTTTTCAAATAATGGAAGCAAGACAAATCTAAATATTGATTGCATGCGCCGATGAAAATGAAATGAAAGCGACTTGGCATTATGTGTTATCTTGTCATGGCCACAAATGGAGACACATGACTTGATGGGCCATTAAAGTCACAGCTAATATCTCATTAATGACCTAGAGGCTATGATAATAATATTTGATCTACAGTTGTTGTTTCCTCAGGTTTTCCAAAACCCTTTTTTCCTAGGATCATTATGGTTAGGGAGAAATGAAAATAAAAGATAAGCAGAAAAGACATCACCATTCAGGCCATTTACCCCCACCACCACCCCACCACCCATGAGCCCGAGTGCAAATGCAAGTGCAACCAATAATGATGAGCAATATTGAAGGATATCTCTTTGAAACCAGGAATCTCAAAGAAACAGTTGAGTAAAATTCCCTTTACAAATTGTGTGAAAAAATAAAAATTCACTGTATCAATTCAATTGAACTCATAAAAGAAATTGAACTCAATAATGGAGAGGCAGAAAACTGGGGCGCAAACACCGTTGAATTTAGCCACACTGATGAGTGGAACTTTGGGCGTGACATATGAAGTGGATTTAACTTTTACCCACTCCACTTCATTATTCGAGTTCAATGAGGTTGAAGGAGTCTGTGTACATAATCATTTTATTAAAATAAGAATATTATTAAAATATTAATATAAATAAATAAATATATATATATATTAATTAATTAAAATAAAAATGTACACTAAAATATAAAAAAAAATTAAATTTTAATAGGTTAAAAATTATATTTTTTATCTGATAATATATTAAGGGTTAGTAACGTAAAGCTTTGCTGAGTAAAGCACTAAAAGTGTAAGAATTCACTCCCTTTAATTAAGAATGAATATTTCTATAAATATTAGTGACAACATATCTTCAGTCAGACTTCTGTGTTGTACTATATAATATATATACACACACGTAGACTGTTAATTATTTTCTTTTCTTTTTTAAAAAAGAAAGGCAACTAGATTAACATGTTTTTACCCATATGATGGGTAAAAGTAAATTAATTATTGGTTATAAAATCAGTATTTCCATTTTCTTCCGGGACAAAAAATTCTTGAGGATCATTTGACTAAAAAGTTGAGGCAAATGAGAAGCATGAGGTACATCCTAAAAATCAGAGACAACAAGCATAAGTTGATTACTCAAAAGGGCATTAAATGCTTTCTGATAAGAGTTTAGTTTAAAACCCAACATGGAAACTGCCTCATTCCCTCCCAAGGGACTCATCAAAATCCCCAGAAACAGTAAAAAGGTGAAAATTTCATCAGGTTGTGACAGTGTTACTGTTGCCTCAAAAAACCCAAACACCTAGAAATTTGGAAAGAGAGAGAGAGGGAGAGGGAGCAGAGTGAAAAAAGAAGATCCCTATAAGGCCCCCTTTGCAAAGACCCGAATAATCAAAGCTTTCATGAACTGTTCATTACATGAAATGAAAGTACATCAGCTTTTCTGCAACCTTTCATAATTGAGTTATGTGAATTGAATGTATGCTTTTTTCAAAGCTGTACTGTCTCTGTGTTTAGGGCTGCCGTTGAAGCAAGAGCAAAGCCGAGGATTGCGGATATTTTCTTTTTGGATAAAGGAAATTAAAAAATTAAATTCAAAGGAAATCATATGGCCCCAGGGTCCATTAAGGGAGGCATCAGGACTTGTACACGTGGCCTACGGGGCTGTACAACTAGGTTTGCTCATAGGGCAAAAGACCATTGTGATTATGACAACATCTTTGTTTTTATTTATTTAATGCGTTCGTAGGATACAAGACAAAGAAAGTCGAAAAAAAAATGTTTTTTTCACTTCTCCCCATGTGCGCGACCCTGACCCTTCATGAATACATAAATTAATACTATCTTGTACTACCATGGTGACTTGTGAGCATATCCTATCCACCTTATTATTGTTGTTCTTTTCACTTCAATGAAATCATGCTTCCCCTCAATCTTCATCCAATGATCCACCATTTCATTTGTGATGCCACAAAGTTCAACCGCAATTCGCCTTCCTTGGGCTGATTATGGCATCAATGTTGCCGAATTTTACAGTCTCGCATGGTCGAATAATCAGAAAGTAAATGAAATAGGTTAAATGAAATAGGTCTTTTTAAGTTATATTTATTATAATAGCTCAATTAAAATAATATAAAAATTACATACTGAGCCATCTGAGCCACTTGATATGTTATTTATCTTCACATATTTTAGTTGAGCCGTAAGTTATAATAAATATAACTTTTTCTTTTTACTTCATGAAAACACACTTTCCCTCTATCTTTATATAATCCTCCATTTCATTTCCAACTCAATTGAATTGAAACAGTTTTTATAGAAACTACTGCAACGGCACATCGAGAGAATTCAAATCCTTAACCTAATGTAAGACGAAAATGTGTACATCACTCGTCCAATGAGCGCGTTGCGTTCAAATATCATTGTTGCTCAGTTTAGTGGCGTTAACAAGATTTTACGCCATGATTGTAAACACTAAAAACCATATTGTCAGACTACAAAATCTCTTCATGCTTGTAATATAACTTGTGAATTGTGATTCTACAAAATTGATTAAGAAAAATCAGTTTAGTTTCTCAATCTAGTTTTATGCCTCTAAAACTCTACATAAGTTGGTTACGAATGGGAATGTTTGAACTAATTAGGCACACTAAAACATACATATATTTCATAACAAGTGATATCGCTAAACTTCAACACCAATCGACTTTTGACTGAGTAGTAGAACTCAGATTTGAGTCTTTATATTATAATATAAATACTTAATGCAGTCTTCTTCCTTTCGAAATGTGAATAAAATAAACATCCTCGAATATTAATTTTCTGATTGACAATAGCTAAACTTCTACTTGACAGTAAATTAACACACAAACTTCTATAGATTTAGCCGAAAAGCATTTTACACAAGTTCTAGTCATTACAAGTGTTTAGCCAAGTACCGCAACTACTTTCTGAACTTCCTGAAAGAAAAATGCTTGATGTTAATGCAGCTCTCTAGCCCTTCTGTCGTTCCTCGTCCAAATTTAATTGAATCCCCAGACTAAAACATCATAATCTTAACCAGAAAAATGATCAAATTAATGATATTCGGATATAAAATTTCACTTGACTATATGATTATAACAAGTAGCCTCGATTTTCCTTCCCTTCTTTACCCCTCCAATATAAAAGAAAGATTCCTTTTTTGTGACCGTTTTCTACCACTCAGCTTTTACAGCAGAAATGAGGCACGTTGGGGTTGAGGATCGACTGAGTGTAACGGCCGTGGAGCATTGTGTTCGGATAGTGAAGGTGATTGGAGACGGCTGAAGGCGGAGTAATCATTGAAGGGAATCCTGATGATGCTGCAGTAGAGAAGCCTGGCACTGCAGCTGAGCCAACAAGAGGGGCTTCAAATTGCCATGTCCAATGAGGGAAGGAATTAGTATTCCCCTTCTCTTCTAATGCTCTTTCCTGTACACACCAAAGATATTGATCAGATGATTTATCGCAGAAACAAAAGCATAAATAATACCAAATTATTCATTTATAAATTAGTCATGGATTTACATTTAGAAAGTGATTAGATAATCCACCACTCCAGCCAGGAGGAGAGGGCGCAATAGGCACAGCAAGGTTACACGGTAGAGGCTGAACCCTTGCTGTCGCAACAACAGAATTCTCCAGTTGCTGAGAGCACAAAAAGCAATTGAAATTAGCTAATTTAACACCTTGGACAATTTGCGGTGGGCTAAATCTTCTATGCAAAATCAAATAACCAAAATGCACGAGGAAAGGCAATCTAAAAATTTGATTTCACCGTTTTCCTTGCTCCAAAATCATCGGGCATGCTATTCCAGCCGTTTTGGAATAGAAATTTGCTCCAATTGTTTTCATCCTTTCGACCATCAGATGATTTCGGGGGAGCAATTCCCAAGTTTAGATCAACATCGTTGTTGCCCTCTGTATAAGAAAGTAAGAGCTGACAATTTAGCATTACTTATACACAAAATATAGGAAAATTACCAATAAGAAATACTACCAGCAGGGTTGGTCCCATAGATCGAATCCTCATCGTATGAGTTAGGATCAAAATTTGTTACTGCTTCTCTCCCAATGCACTTCAGAACAGCCCTGTCATAAGCCCTGATTTCCAAGACATTAACATACAGTTCATTAAACAGAAGCGAAATTAGACAGCACGTATCAAAGAAGATTGTTTTTGTGATCAATTATACCTTGCAGCTTCCTCCTCGCTATTGTATAGCCCTAAGTAAACATACCTGCAAGCAAGCAAGGAACCCGACTAAAACTATCGCAACCAAATCAATTCCTCCAGTTCTTAATTCAAAATTAGTAAATGGCACATCAAGTGTAAATTGTTAAAAGGGCTTCTCACTTCCTGCCGAGATACTGCCCCATGCGAGCTTCCCACCGGCCACATTTGTGAAGCGTGACTCCCCTGTATTTTGAAGTTCCTCTGCTAGCTGCTGCAGTGTTCTGGCGGCGGAGAGAATACACGAATTCATCTTTCGTAAAATTACTCATCTGCAATAACAAGCAGTCAATCAGAAAAAGGAAAAGAGAAAATGTAACTACCCAATTGCAATCATGGACTCAGTCAAGCTAGTAAACAAGAGAGCCTGCAACCTACAATTTTTATATCGTCTTGATAATCATCAACGTGAAAATTGATGTCTGCATCAACTCCCCTAAACTTGATAGCAGCCCGATCATAAGCCCTGGATCAGAATAACAAATTGAATAAAAAAAATTCCCATAGCTTGGCCCCAACTACAGTATCAAAAAATAAATTTTCTAAACAACAATCTCAATTCATAAATTCAGAAAAAAAAAAAAATTTTTAAAAAGAAATATTTGTTCACCTGGCCGCTGCAAGAGCTGTGTCAAATCCCCCTGCAAATTTACAAAAATACACTTCAAGTAAATAAAATTAGGCAGTTTAAGTTAGAAATGGCACTAAAATTAAGCAAGTACAAAGAATAAAAATTAAAAATCACTTACCCAAATAGACTTGCTTCCCACAATCCCTGCAGAAATTAAAAGGAAAAAACACAAATATTAAAAAAAAAGTGAACTTTAAAAAATCTTCAAAAAGCAAAAAAGTTTTGACTACTATTTTAATATATATATATATATATATATATAAAAGAAAAATAACGAACCAAATATGAGATTCCCATCTTCCTGTTCTTCTGTAGAAGGTAACACCTCTGTACTGAGAACTCTTAGACCTGGGCCCACGTCTAGTTTTTTTCACTTGTCTACTATGGCTATGCTGCTGAATCTGAATCTCTTGTTGTTGTGACAGTGAAGCTACCCTTTCCCTTTCCCTTTCGTCATCGTTATTGTTGTTAGCTTCTTCTTCTTCTTCTTCTTCTGTATTTATTATCAACGGAATAAACGGAATGCTGCTGCCGCTGCTTCGAGTTAAAACACTGTCGCTTCGATAATGATGATGATGGTGGTGGTCGTTCTGGTTGCTGCCACTGTTGTTGTTAGAATCTTTCAGTATACTGAAAATGTAACCTCCGGAGGAGGAAGCAGGGGAGCAGCAGTCACCGCCGGAGGTGACGACGGAGGAATGGAAGCTTCCAGAACTTTCCCTGTTCATGGAATTGGAATACTCGCCCGAGTACACGCTCAAGTTAAGATCCAACATTGTACTAGCTAGTGCTTTTCTTGTTCTTGTTTAGCGCTGCAAATGCAAATGAAACTTGGGAGTGCCACAAAGGGGAAGCCTATAATAATAATAATAATAATAATAATAATAGTAAAAAGGAGAACGCAAAGAAGAAGCTGGGCGTGTTTATATGAAAAAAAAATGGGACGAATGAAGAGAGAAAAGAAACAAAAGATGAAAGTGGTGGGTCTGAAATTCTAAAAGACGTGATGGGACATAAGAAGCAACAATATTCAACTGTTATCTGCTTTTGCCCTCTTCCTCTTTCCGCTTCCATCATGACCAAAATACACGGCAAATATCACAACACGTTACATTTCACACGTTGCAAAAATACACTAATTTTTTTTTTAAATTTCTTTTGCAACTATTTGCCTAAAATTTATAAAACGTGTCACTTTTTTTATTTTTCATTAACATCGCCAGAGAATTTAATCAAATATTAATTAAATGACTATTTTATGCCTAAATATTAAAAAAAATATTTAATCCTGTCTAAATGATAAAAAAAAAAAAAATTATGTTGTACCCTTCGGGATTAATAATGACAAATCACCAAAATAAACACCTTACCTAATTTGTAACTACTTTCCAAAGTAAATTAAGAATTCCCTTCTCATTTAATTTATCTTGAATAGTATGATCTTCGACAATAACAAATTTTCAATAACAATAAATTACCACCAGAGTTAGTATGGTTATCCAAAATATATTTAAAATAATCATAAAACTTGTTAGGAAAAACTTTGAACATTATAATTTGTTCCCTTCAATAAAAAATAACAATATAAAACCAGTTATGGGAGACTTAGAGTCTACTATTTGTTCTCATCAATCCAAGATAACGATACATTCTAAAAGTATCCAAAATAATATAACCATTAGATAATTTTTTTTTACATTCAGTAGTAAAATAGTCATTTTATTAATATGATGTTAAATCTCTAATGGTGTTAATAGAAAAATATTAATGGAAAAATAAAGAAGTCATACATTTAATAAATTTCAGGTGAAAAATTGTAAAAGAAAAATGTTTTTTTTAAAAATATTTTTGATATAGTAAAAAACATTAGGTGGTATGTAGATACAGAGTTGACAAAATTTAACACGACCCTGATTATTCGATACGAATAAATGAGTATGGGTCGTCAAATTCGACACGATTATTAAATGAACCGGATTCGGGTAGACATGTTTTTTTTTTCATATCGGACTAGAGTTAAAGTTCTTGACCCATTTACTCGAACATAATATTTTATTTATAAAATTTTATATAAATTTAGAACTTTAATTGTGTAAGTGTGTAAAATATTGATACACATGTATATTTTATGATATCGATATATAATATTATTTACATATATATAATTTAAATTTTAAATAGTATAAATGTGTAATAGTTTGGGGTGAGTATATAACATTTGTTAAATATATAGATATTAAATAAGTTATTGGGTAATCCGTTTATTTTTCGTATTGAGTTTGAATTTCAATATTTTAATACAATTATTAAATGGGTCGTGTTTGAGTCGATCTAAAATTGACACGATACGAACATACGAACGATCCGATGATTTGTTTTGTAAGCTCTAATAGTTACTTACCTCCAAATAAATTAAAAAAATTAATTTAAATCTAAATTTTCTTTTTTCTTTTTTCAGTTGATTGTAATCTACATGTACCGTAGCTTACAGTCACAGTATCGGCACAATCAAATAATAAAAAATTAATAAAATTTGATCGTTTTATGGTGTATGTAGACCGTGGGCTACAGTACTCTTACGGTACCATAAGCATACATATTTATAATAAAAAGTTTACTGGAAATTCAAATACATACAATTATGATGTAGGTGCATAGCTCAAGGAATTCAGAACCATTATCCTCCCTATGAAAGTATTGGGCTCATCATTGGACAACAGACATAGTGATTAACGAAAAACAATCTCTTATCAGTGGTATTTGACAAAGGGTGTTATTAAATTATAATTAATGTAATTTATAACCCATCTAAAATAATACAAAAATTAGATAGATCCTACTGTCATGGTATTTATTTATGTACGTTTTAGGTGCCTTATAAATTAGATGAGTCGTAATTCAGTAAAATCCTTTGACAAAATATCTGCATGCGCCTAACATTATGTTGTTAAAAGTACCAAGACCCCACCACCTGCCAAATCTTTGTTGCCATTTAAATTTTCATTTACTACACAATGCTATATATATATATATAAAAGAAAAAAAAAGGTTTGCAATTGTTATGGCGCGTGTTTTTTACCGCGCCGGTCTGTTTTTCCCTTTCTGTTCGGTCAAAGAGAAGGAGAGCATGGGGAGTGGAGGGCGGTGGGGCGTTGGGCGAGTGGACTGAAATCTTAAAACACTGAGTTGGTGATTACGACTCGACAAGACTATACAACGTTTACCATCCGTACATCTGCTGTTTTATGTTGCTTTTGCAGTAATCATCCATCGGGCAGCAGCTACGAAGTTTTTTTCTTCTTTTTATTTTTCAATTTTTTGTTCAAATAAATTTTTACCACCCGAAGGTTCTTTTTCTTATTTTATTTATTTATTTATTTTAAATGAAACAAAATACAGAATAGAAATTAAAAAAATATATATATAAGTTTAATAAGAAAGAAGACGTACGACAGTTGGTCTTTTCTTGATTGGCAATAATAAAGAAAGAAGATGCTTCATCTTTATCCAGAATTAACCGGCGTGGATGCGGTTTGATTTGAGTCATCAGTTCGGTTTGAACTATCATTAATTCGGTTCGGTTTGATATTCATCGAGACCCTTGCGGTGTCTTAGTGGACGCTCTGGTTATGGTGTCTTTTATTTTCGTTGCCCTCGTGTGAAGGTCCGTCTCCTAAGGACTAACCTCAGTTAGTTTTACGGTAATGATGTGATTCTATTCCATTGTAAGTTAAAATGGATCGGTTTCGTTTATTTGATTTGACATGAAATAAATGGAGTTGAGGTTAAAAAATTTCGATATAATTAGTAAATGAGCTAAATCCGTGTAATGAATTTAATAAACAAATCAAACACGGATTTAAGTTTGAGCTCGCTAATTCGTTTATTAAACGAAATATATTTATATCAACTCGATTTACGTATGCCGCGAATTCGTTTAACATTTGTTTGACTAACCTTAGTGAGACAGCCATACATACATATAACACACACATGTATATATTTTTAAATTTGAATTCCGACGTACCAAATTTCGATGTGATTCACTTAAATTCATTTATTAATTAAGTGAATCAAATTGAGTACTTGTTTATTAAAGAGGTTGAATTCGAATCTTGATACGCTAATTCAATTAATAAACAAATCGAATTTAAATCTATAAAAATTTATGTCAATTTATTTATTTTTTTTAACGGAAGGCTCAATTCATTTAAGATTTGAGAAAATTTTTGATCTACCAACCCAAATTACCACCTTTGTGGCTCTATTTAATGAGGAATTTTAGAATATTAAAGGTGATACAACTAAGTAATACATGAATTACATGTGTAATTGAATTTAATATAATCACTACTTGTATGGTAGTTTTACAAAATAAATATATATATATCATAATATCATTTACTTATTTTATGACTAACATAGTATCTATGATATATTCTAAAATTTGTTCTGCTCGATCAATTAGCAGTTGGAAACAGTACTTTCTTTTTTTTTTTTTTTGGGATCTTCAAAATACCCCCACTGATTTCCAGTGTCTGAAAACTTGCCCTCAGTTTGGGCTTGTTATTCTTTGCCCATTTGATTTTGGATCAGGGGCATGAGTATTGTTTAAGTTGCCCTCATCTGTTTCCTTAAAACTCATTTTTAAAAGATAAATTCACTATTCTGGTTCATTTTTATTTTTTTAAAGGAAATATAGCATTAGTTTTTTAATCAAACAATTTTTTAAATTTAATTAATTGTAAATGTTATTGACTTACAGTTTTTTTTTATGTTAATAATGATATGATTATTTCGTTGTCTTTGTGTGCAAATGTTTTTTTTTTATTATAAACTTATCATTTTTTTTTTGTTTTTACAACACAGTATTTATAAAATTTTGTTAGAACAATGAATATCACACTAAATTGATGTTTTTATTTCATGTCATTTTCTAATGAGAACTGAGGAAGCAATCATTTTGTAAAGTGAGGATCAAGTTAGATCATAAGAATATTTTACTGTAGTATTTTTTTTTTCTTTAACTAGGTCATAACTTTAATCAAATGAGGGCTTCACCGATTATCATGAGAAGAAGTCTATTTTTTCATCATAATTATTTAGAAAAATATCCATCTCGTTTATTTTGACAATTTGCTAATATCGAAAGATTTCAATTACTTATCCAAACTCTTAAATATCATCAAATTTACTTCAAACATTTTTACCATATTTAACATTTTAACAAATATACGTGTATGTGTCAATGTATTATTGATTGAATAAAAATATAAAATTTAATATAATCAATGAAGTATTGAAGTAAGCCCGTGTGAGAATCATCTAACCAAAAAGTAACTGATACAATTTGTACAAAAAAAAGTCATAAAAGAATTTGCGAATTGTCATTATTTGTTAATCACCAAAGTAAAAGTGCTACAGGACAAAAAATGTGTTTTTTATATCATTCCCATATTGACTCAATAAAATAATTAAAAAATATTTTATAATTTACAAATATTGACTGCTATGACAAAGGCTTATGCGAAAATCGTCCAACCAATAGGGTACTGATAAATTAATTTATATGAAAAAACTTACCATATAAAGGTGCGTTTTGGATTGAGATTAGATTAAAAATTATAGTACTAAAATATTTGGTAAATATTAATTATTATAGTTTAGAAGCTATATTGATATGATTTTTTACACTTACGATAAAAAATCTATTATATCTTTAATAATTTTATCAAAATTATTATTTAAAAATTATATTTACTATATATTATTAATTTTTATTTCATAATTATAGTTTTTTTTTTTTTTTACATCAGTTGTAAGTTAAAAGTTATAATACCTTAATCCCAAATAGGCCCTAAAATTTGTATTCTTATTATTATTATTTGTCAAAAATCTTTACAGATAAATGCCCTATTTGAGATTAATGTTAAAACATTACAAACGACTTATTTCATAAGTTTTTGACAACAATATTGTGTGTGGTAAAATTTTTAAAAGCTGCTTATTTTATAATTTTCTTCATTTAACAACAGTTTTTAAAAGCATATATGAGTTTGCTTTTTATAAACAATTTATTAAATAAGTCACCATACTTTTTAAAATTCATATTTTACAACCATAATCTTGTTTAATCCCTATATTTTTTCTTAAATACAGGTTTAGTCCTTGCATTTTAAAAAATATTTAAAGACACCATTGCTCTTAAAATATATTACACTTTTACCCTTTTTTTTACTTTTATAGTAATATCATTGCTACAATATTCTTGGTATTAAATTTTTATCTACTGAAAATTTTAATAAGTTAAACAATAAATATCATTCTACAAGAACTTGTATTTTTTGTAATCTTACTAATTGTTAATTTATAAATTAATTAATACCAACCAACTTTAAACAATATTTAATACCCCTACAACATTCTTACTAATAATTATTGTAAAGAAATTAATCCTAAATATAAAATTAAAAAAATTTACACTAATTTTTATTTTACTTTTAAAGTTAATTTAATGAATTAATATTTTACTTTTCGTTAATATCCCTAGGAATATTGTTGCAAGGGTATTAATGAAAAAAAAAAAAGAAAAAGTAAAGATGGGAGTATAATATATTTAATAGCAACAAATCTTATTTTTTAAAATATATGGGCTAACGAGCATGGAAGTCAACATGTAGAGACTAAAGAGGTTGTTTGTTTTTTATCTTAAGTTTGAATTTGAATTATGTTCATATGTTTACATTTTTTAATTTGTTTGCTTTATATCATTTATGTCTTATTATAATATGTTTAGGTCTAAATGAAAAAAGTTAAGTATTCTGACTTTTATTAATACTTCTATTAAATAAATTTATTTCCTACTATATAAATTATCATTTTATTATTTTTTTATTTACCCCTTTTTTTTGTTATATGTGTGTATTCAACTATTATATTTTTTCGAATGAGAACCTTAAACATAATAAAACATTAGGTGAGTGTGTTTTTTAGTAGGTCTATATCTTTGTATTCATATTTATTATTTTTATAATAGATTTTGAATTTTATTTAATACATTAATTTTAATTCAAAATATTAAATAATTTTTTATTGGGTCATGTATTTAATAAAAAAATATAAATATTATATACTAAAAATAATGTTATAAGTATCATATATAAATGTAAAAACATAAATGTGTTAGATACATATTTTAACTTTCATGCCTTGTTAAGGTAAACATTATCAATTTTTTTTACTAATCAAATAATTTATTTACAACTTGTCATGCGTTGAATCAGTAAATATAAATATTATTAATATTTATAAGGTTATATATATTCGAAAATATCATATTTTAAATGTTTCCTCTTTAAAAAACAAACACCTTAGTACTTATATTCAGATATTGAAAAAAAAAATGTCATTGAGATATATATATTCAAACTTATTTAGAATTCAGCCAAATTCATATCTACTTAGATTTTAGATCAAAAAGGCAAGTGCTACCTAATTGAGCATTTATCCCATTTTAACATAGACAGTTATGTCTTATTTTTCATAAACCCTAATATATAAATAAAAAGTAATTGAAATCTCTTTTTATTGTGGTAATTATATAATATGACACTTTTATAATAAAAATTACCAATTATATATACTATAATTTTTAAATTCACAACAACCGTATTAACACACAGTTTATCAACTACCAAATTACTTTTTTAGTCAACAATTTATTTAATCACCACAAACTCAAACCGACCCTGAATGTGCAGAGGGAACTCACGTATTGTGACTTGTGAACAACATGCCTAGAAAAGGAAAAAGCAAAAAAGTGAGAGAGACAATCAACTGTTGAAGATTTTTTGACAACTTTATATCGGATTATCAGTAATAGCCTTTTTCATTTTCAATTTTTCACCAACCAAGTTGAGTCATGAGTGGGGTTGCTTCTCAGTACAGTTTTAATGGTCACGAGTGCAGGAACGTAGAGCGAGATTGAAGAAGAAGGTCCCGTCCGATTGTACTGAAAAATACATGTAAAACGATTACAATATCTGTACGGGAATCCAGCTGGGAAAAAAAGTTCAAAATTTTAGGTTGAATTTTGATTTATCATATACCACTGTTCGTTTAGGAGGATTGAGACTGTATAATATAATAACGAGACTACAGAATCGCTCCAATTTTAAATAACAGAAAATCAGAAGAGTAGACTCAACGGACCGAAGAAAACCTACATGGCATGCATTAATGATATAGGACCGACCAATAAATGCATGCTATATATTTCAATTTTTTTCAATCTACTCATTTAGAATTCAGAAGCTGAGAAATAACATTTTCACTAAGCAAAGATCAAATTGGTATGTGTTACAATCCAACATCGGATCCAAGTACAATGGTTCCATAAGAGAAAGCTAAATAAACGGTTTTTTTTTCTTCTTAAATCTAAAGAACCAGAAAAGTTGTGACCGAAATTAGCCCTAATGGCTAACCTACGGTACACATTCTGTTCATTTATAAAAGAGTTTTCTTTATTGAAAATAAAAACGACTCCATTTCTGGAATCTAATGACCATATATATAGGAGGAAATTTAATTTCTAGTGCAATTTTAACATTATGAAGCTGCGGCGGGCAGTGCTGAGTGTCCTAGTGCCTGAGCCGGAGAGCCAAAACAAACTCGTCTTTTGTGTAAGTATTCATCTGCAATTAAATCAATCATTGAGAAGAAGAATATATAATAAATTATTAATTTCTCTAATTATTAATGTATAATCATTTACATTAATTACTCAGTCAACGTATATAATTGGACCTACATATTTTAAATCTTCATGGTAATCATCAATACTGAAATTGATTTCTGCATCAAGTCCACGAAACCTGAGTGCAGCGAGATCGTAAACCCTGAATATCACAAAATCAAACGGGTGAAAATTAGTTAGTCCGATAAACAATATTCTGAATTCATGAGTTGAAATAAAAGAAAATAAATAAATTGTTAATCCACCCTGCAGCAGCAGGAGCAGTATCAAATTCACCTGCAAAGTTTTTCCAAAAACAGACAAAATTTTTTTAAAAATTAAAAATTAAAAATAAATTTCAAAAGAACAAGTATATGAAATTGTACTCACCCAAGTAAACTTGCTTCCCAGAATCCCTGCACCAAAAAAAAAAATTAAATTTTTAAACACGAAGCAATTAAAAAAAAAAATTTGACAGACACTAACCAGATATGAGATTCCCATCTGCCAGTTCGTCGGTAAAATGTAATTCCGCGATAATGGGAGCTTCTTGGATGGGGCCCTCGTCCAAGTTTTTTCACCTATCGTCTTGGCTGCAACGCCGCTGCCCGCTTGTTATTAACACCTTCAGCTTCACTATTTACCGGAAAAAACTGAATAGCTTTGTCATCACTATCATTATTATTATTATTAGGGTTGTTATTATGGCACTGTAAAATGCCGAAAATGTGACCGACAGCTGAAAAGCTGACGTCGGAGGAGGAGGAGGAGGAGACAGAGTGGGTGGTGATGGTGGTGGCGACGGAGGAGGAGGAGGAGGGATGTAAGCGGAAGGTTCTAGAAGTTTCCATTTGGTTGTAGTTGTAATTGGAAAGTTCCAGAACCTTCTTCTCGCTTGCTATGTTGCTACTGGAACCACCACCACCACCAGTACACAGACTCAAGCTAAGATCCAACATTCTCGCTTCAAGCAGTGAAGAAAGAAAGGGGAATGAATCAATTTATAAAACTCCAAATAGAGAAAGACATTAAAGCTCTGGTATGTAATACGTACGTGTTGTGTTTGCAAATTATATCTTTTCGCGGCTTTGTGTTTGTCTTATAAAGGGAGAGAGAGAGAGAGATCGCGGGTTAAAAATAATGATATATTAAAATGGGTTTAATTGTAATATAATCAATTAATATATATGTAATAAAATTTGATATAACCATTACTTGCATGTTATTTTTTAAAAATAAATCACGTGTGTGTCTATACATATATAGTAGTGTTTCAGTTAGGAATCGCTAAAAGACAAAAAAAATACAGACTCCAATGAACTGTTTTTTTATCTTTTAGCGGATCCCTAACTTTATTAAAGTCAGGAATCCCTGACTGGAACACTAATATATATATATATATATATCTTGTCTATTTGAGCAATGTATGCTTTACATAGGGGTGTTCGAGGATCGGATTTTACGGATTGGACATCAATCCATATTCGATCCATGATTTTATGGATTGTAAATTTTTAATCCAATCCAATCTACGGATTGGCGAATTCAATCCAAATCCAAATCCAATTCATATGTCTGTGGATTGAATGCGGATTTGACTCAATCCATATCCAATCCACCATTTTATAGAATGATTTGTGGAGTAAAAATTTTTAATTCTGTTTATTCTACGAACTAATTAAATAAAAAATTTAATATATAAATAATTTTAATATCGATCAAATTCAAAATAGAATAAGATTTAAATAAATTAGGTATCTAAATAAAATTAGAATAATACAGTTAAAGTTTCAAAATATAACATAGTAAAAAGAAATAAATCTCATTTATTTAAATCAATACATAAAAATTAATTAAAATTATAAAAATTAACTGTTTAGAAAGCTATATTTGTTTATTTAATTATATTTATTATATATTATTATTGGATAAAATATGTATATTGTTAATGTAACTACATTTTAACTTATTTATTTATTAGTCAATAGTAATGCTACATTTACAAGCTTTTTAATTAAATAAAGATTTATTTTTTATTTTTTGCGGATTCACGGATTTTTGCGGATTTACAGAAGTAAATCCATATCCAATCCATCGATTGCGGATTTTCAAATTTTCAATCCAATCAAATCCACCAATCCATAGATCGGATTTTTACGGATCGGATTTCTGCGGATCAGACGGATTGTGCGGATCGAATTAAATTCTGAACACCCCTAGCTTTACATGATATTTGTAAATAAATATTGTTAAAATTATTAAAAATGATGCACGGAGTAAATAAAACACCTGCTTAGTATTGAGTTGTTGTCAACTTTAAGCTATAACTACTATAAAAAGAAACTATAATTATAAAATAAAAGTTAATGAGATATTATCATCTTATCACCTAATGTTTTTTGACATATCACTTTATCAATAAAGTTTTCTGACAATTTGCAGTGACAGAGTGTGTGTTCTTATTGATATATAGATATAACTTATGTATTTGAGCAATGTATGCTTTACATAATATTTGTAGATAAATATTGTTAAAATTATTTAAAAAATGATGCACGGTAGTAAATTAAACACCCGCTTGGTATTACGTTGTTGTAGACTTTAAGTTATAACTGCTGTTAAAAAATATATATAATTATGAAATAAAAATTTAATAAGATATTACCATTTTACCATCTAATATTTTACTGCCAAAGTTTTCAGACAATTGCATTTTTCCACTTAATGTTTTAGTTTATATCATTTTACCACTAAATCATTAACTCCATTAATAAATTGTTCATGTAACGAGGGTATATTAGGAATTTAAGTATATTCAGTATTTTAGGAATTTCAAAAGATATAATATTTATAATTTTATCAATAATTATTTTAGATATGTAAAATAATCAATTAATAAAAGTATTATTTCCTTGTGTATAATTAATTTTATATTTTTTAATTTAGACTTTAAAGGGTTCAATTACACTTACACAATTTAAGGGTGAATATACTTTTACTATAATTTCTGTTAAAACTTCTGTTACCTTTTATAATTTGGTGGTAAAATGATAATATGCCAAAAGTTAATAGTGTGTCATAAATATGACGTTTGAATAATAATTTTGACAAAAATAATAAAGATATTATTTTTTTATCATATAAGTGGTGGATCAATTTAATTTAGCTTTCTAGCCATAATAGTTAACGTTTACCAATTACCAAACACCTTTAGGGCCAGTTTGGGAATGCTATAGTTTTTAAAATAATTGTTGTTAGATGTACTATAGAAATAATCAGCTATAAAGCTAATCAATTAAGTATTTAGTAAATTTTATTTTCAGAAGTACTATGAGTTTTGAAAACAATTATAAATATTTGGTAAATTTTACTATTAAACTGCTGAGAAAAAATAAATGGCTGAAATATACATAATGTAGGATAAATTTTACTTATGCATATAAAACTATGTACATACAATATTTTTAATTGTGTATTATAATAACTTTAACTAAAAATAAAATTTTATAATATACTGATTTTATTTTTTATTTTTTATCTTAAAACAATTGATAGTTAAATTTATAATATAGTGAAATAAATTTAATAATAATTCGACCAATAAATTAATATTAATAAATTCATATCGATGAATTACAATAAAAAATTATTAAAATATTGATTTTGCTTTCAATTTGAATAAAGATAGTTTTGGATTTATGTAATAATTTTAAGGGTATTTTTGGTATTATATTGAATGATAAAATTGAGTCCCAAATCAGAATCTAAAAGCTACTCCTTTTCTACTTTTCAAAATTGGCTGTAGAAAGACTTGTTAAATTAGCTGTAGGAAGGGCTTTTTTGACAAAAGTGATTTTAAGTTTTTTTAATCAAACACTAAAATTAACTTTTAAATTTTTAAAATTACTTTTAACTCTTCCAAAAGCAATCTGAAACAGACTCTCAGTGCTTTAACTTAAAAACTAAAATCGCAGTGCTTTAACTTAAAAACTAAAATCGCCCAATCTCAATATAAAAAAAGAACTAATTTAAGACTTTAATTATAATTTAATATTTTATTGTAGTTAAATAGCATTGTTCAACATTGAATCTTATAAAGAACTTAATATTTTGACTACACTGTCTCTGAAATCGCATCTGCCATCTTTAACCTCTTTTTCTTTTCTTCTTCTTCTTTTCCCTCCTCCTCCTCCTTCTTCTTCTTAATAATATTTTAGAACATAAACAATATTTATTTTATATATATACACTCCTTCTTCTTCTTCTTCTTAATAATATTTTAGAAAATAAACAATATTTATTTTACATATATACTCCTTATAATACAAGCAACGCGGATATCAAAATTTTCAGTAGTATATATTTAATAAAAGAATGGTCAATAATGCAACAATAAACTTATAATACAAATCATTAAAATTGTACACTAAAAAAATTATTTATGAATTTCAATTTTATTTTAGTGATAGAGAATTAAAGAAAAAGAATTACTATACATGATTGTGAAGGAAATAAACCATGAAATTATGAAAATGTTGTTGATTGATACTATGTCATTTTGTAACTTTCTAATATTAGTGAGGATGTTATAATATATTGCCATATTTTTTTCCCCAGTTAGATCAGACCTTATCATTTTTTTAATAAATTAAAGTAGTAATAATATTTTTAGCCCTTAACGATTTCAAATCATTTAATAAACATATAATTTAGCCCAACAAAATTTCATTGGTACCACTTTTATTTTTATAGTTTTTCATATAATAATAGAACATTTATTTTTTTTTCAAGTATGTTCAACTTTCAGTTCTTTTTTTTTTTCTTCAATTGACTTGACTTGATTGCTTCCAAGCTCGTGAAAGCGAATTAAAATTGAATTTCGAACCAATTCGATTGGGTCATTCAGTTCACCCTAATTTATACCTAATATGGAGGTAAGAAGAGCATTGATATTTACCTCAAAAACGTTGCGAGATTTTGAACGAGCTGATCCCAGCATTTGAATCCTAAATTATATCTCAACTGACATGGCATTCATCCATTGGATGATATAATATTAATTTTATTAGTTATGAAATTTTTCATCTAACAGATAAGTGACACATATAATTGAGATACTAATATTAAGATTCCTAGCATTATTATTCTTCATTTAAAATAAAAAAAACCATAGAAGCATGAATTAAAATTATCAGCATGCACCATTTGGTGCTCAATTCAGTTAGGGAATCGATTAATCGAAATCAAATGCATGTATCCAATTATCCAAAGTGCTAAAAGAAAAGCAACCAAAAATAAAGCAGGGAACTTAAATTTTCTCTCTTGTTTGGATTCCTTTGGGCTTTCACAGTTCTTCACGAGGATGGAGAAGTGGGCATACCAAGGAGGCTAATTTAAACATGGACCAGCCTATTGTTTGTTAAATTTGGAGTAAAGGGTTTGAGACTTGGCCCAATTATTCACTTGGACTCCTCTAGCGACTAGGGTGCTCTTGTTAAAAAGACAAATGTGATGAGTGCGACACATATACCATGAATTAATCTGCAAAAGCTTAAATGCTCGACATCAATTAATTAAAAATAAATAAAATAAATAAATTGAGATTCCATCTCCTCGTATATGATGAAATCATAAAAATCATAAGGTAACTTCGGCTTACATGCTGAGGCTGAGACCACAAAGGCCGTTAACTAAACCAAATTTATGACATGCATGGACAATTAAAATATTAACAATATACTAAAATCAACCATCTTACCATATATTTTTACTCTAAAGAGAATATTTCTTTTATAAAATAAATAAAAAAATTAAAATCTTCTTATCATAAATTTTCTATCTCTATAATCCTAAACTCTTGTAAATTTCTCAAAACTAAATATTTTTTGAATTAAAATTTAAAATATATATAAATTATCAAATGGGATGGGTGTAAAAGTTTTTTACAAAGTAAATTTCATTTAAGTATTTAATAGAATTTTTATTTAAAACAAGAAATGAATTAATTTGTCTTTGACTATTTAAGTATTTCAATTGGAAAAGATTTTATGAATGGTGTAAAAAAGGCTTAGGGTCCTTTTGGGATTATATTTTAGAGGTTCCAAAAGTGATTTTCAATATAAAAGATGGTATTTAGTAAATTTTTTAAAAAATTATGTTGACAAAATCACCTTATCTTATAGCAGATTTTGAAAAGTAGAAAAAATGTAACTTCTTAAATATGATTTTGAGAATCAGTTTTATACTTAACACAATTTCACATATATTCTCATATATGTTATAAAAATAAAATCCTTATTTAATTAAGAAATAAAATTATTAAATTTAAAGAGATTATTATTCTTACTGATTATATATTGAGATAATAAAATAAAAATAAAATAAAAATAAAAATATTTTAGTCATCAATTATTACATACATACATACATACATATATGCATGCATGTGGTCCTCAAAGAAAGAAGTTCTTGCAGTAATTAAGGGAATAAAAAAGTTCCAATTCTTCCTTTCTCTAACTCCCTTTGTGATACAAATAGATTACAAATATCTCCAAGGGTTACTTAAGAGAAAAGAAGGAGAAATTCCAAATCCACAATTAGCACGTTGGTCTGAGTCTTTTTTTTAGATTCAAATTTAAAGTGAGACACATTAAAGGAGAATCCAACACTTGTGGAGATTTCTTTTCAAGAACAATTATAACACTATCAGCAACCTGGTGTAATAAATCACCAAGCAAAAGACCACCCAGAGAATGGTATGAATTACCAGTCACAATGTATACAGCACCACCAGGAACGAGTAGGAGGCTACCTTTATAATGGTTTAACACTCAATTTTCCCACAACCCTTTTAAACTGATTGAGAATCTCCCTTCCGACATCAAAGATCAAATCCTTGGCAAGGTAGCAAATCATCTCATATACGTAGCCAACTCTGATGATACTGAGTGAAACGTTTGGGCACTTTTAAAGATATTGAACACTGGCCTCGAAGGAAAAGGGATGGCAAGCTCCTACACTACAGATTGTTCGATCTATATCCCAACATAGATCAGATGAACGAATTCGTGTTTCAACCCAATGTCTAATTTCATTAAGTAATTGATGAAGACACAAATTGCGGACATTTTGTGATATGCGATGCTATGCCAAAAGTATATTATGCATTTTGGTTACTGATCAACCTGTACCCAATGGCTATCTTGTTCCAACCCCGTGTTATCCACAAGAGCACGGTATGTATATGGAAGATGGTTTGACAAACTCTTTGCACTCATCTTTGAAGATCCTCTTATACTGACACTAATCAATGGCTATAAGATATCTCAAACTACTATTATCATAGTAAAGTTAAGAGATATTTGGGGATGTGACAAGCCACCTCTAATTCGAGTTATAGACCATGATCATCAAAGAGACGACAACTATACTATGTGAAATGGTTGCTTACATGCATGATAAGCATTGGCAAAAGTCTACAACATCGAACAGCTCTACAACACTCGTAGCCCTGTCTCCCTTACTATGATAACTACTTCAGATTTCTTCTATAAAGAAGAAATAAGGAATCCATGAAGATGAACATTATGAGCTTGAAATGAGAGAATATTATTATGAATGGCTTTGAAGTTATAAACGAAAAGGAGAGATCGCACCTCTATGGATTTCACTTCTCCAAGAAGAAGAACCAGAATGGTGGGCACAACATGGAGAAGAAGACAAATGGTTAGATATAAACCTGCCACAACCATAGATCATGGATGAAAACGAGCTTATTGAACAACAGCTAGTCAGATGGCAAGAAGAATGACTACATCGTATGAATCCTGCAGCTCAAGTTAAGCGAAAACAGAAGTGGAACCTACCAGTGGAAGCATTGGTGATAATAAGTGACGTGTGTGTGAGTCACGTGTAAGATTCCTTAATGATTATAATAAAGTATGATGTAACATAAAGTAATGATGTGCTATAAAGCAATATTCTTTAGTTATAAGGAAGAATTAGAATAATGATGAGTTATAGCTATAAAGTAACAAAGTAGATGCCATAGTGATAAGGTATAATGATGTAAATAGTAAAAGTAGATTCCCTTGAGCACTATAAGAGGAATTCTTTAATAGTGGGTAAGGCATCGAGTCTAGGAACGAGTCTTGTATTGTAAGATAAAAGTCCTCAGGTGAAATCTTTTATTTCTTTAATTGTAATAAAATCCTCTTTTTATTTCTTAGATTGGTATCAGAGCCAGTACTCCAAAAGAAGTGTTCTTAGTTTCCTAAACTCTTTTGTAATAGAGTATGCTCTGTGGTTGCCATGGAGATGGAACTTCCACATTAGAAATATTATAGGAGCCTAAAAAGTCAAAGTTCCTTATATCTAATTATTTTGGTCAAGTGATTTGTAGCTAGAATCTCTTAAAGTTATAGTGATGCCCAGTTATTAAGGCTAGGAGAGTCATGTGTTTAGAGCTTATCTCAAAATCATAGGGATTCTGCTATTTATCTTTGGTGTTTGAGCAAGGCAAGGAGTAGTTACCGTAGTAGGGGAGCAAGGCTATGAGTGTTGGGTAAGGCATCGAGTCTGGAAGCAAGTTTGTACATGTGACACACACACGTCACTTATTATACAACAAAGGCAATTAAGGAATTAAAAATAAAATGTCAATCACTTCCACCTTTAAAGATTTCATTGTGCACTATATAAAGGACTCCTTAGTAGTGGGTAAGGCATAAAGTCTAGGAGCAAGTCTTGTATTTTTTCTATTTGCTTCATATGTTTATTGAGTTATTCATTTCGATAATGATTGGGGATATTAGTACAAAAAAAGGAATACTACTTGAAAGCTCATTAAGAAATTGAGATATTTTTTTTCTGTAATATGTGATTATGAAATAACGTGTCCATCTTTGATGTGAAGTCCCAAAAAATCAATTTATTCTAAGATGAGCTAGAGTAATGATGAGTTATAACTTTAAAGTAATAAAGTAAATTCCTTAGTGATAAGATGTGTTTTATGCATGTCTTCATCTTTTATTCCAATATGCTAAAATCCTGACTTCATATCAAACTTTGAGTAGACTTTAGTAGAAAATATTTTCTTCAAGAGATGCATTCATTAACATAGTATTTGATCACATAATAAATGAGTCTGTCAAAATTACACTTTAACACTTGACATTAGTCACGTTTTAATTTGGTAAAAACATGAAAAACAATTAAAATGACTTATTTCAGTCCATAATATGTGAAATAAATTTAACAATCTCCCACTTGGACGGCAGAAGTCATTCTAATAATAATTTTAAAAGTTACTGCATTAATATAATTAAAACATACATTTGAAAAAAAAAAAACTTGAAGAAAAACAAACCTGAACATGATTAATAAATTGTTACATGGATCATTCATATCGAAGAACATTAAGTGAAAAGAAGAATTGCACAAAGCATAAATCTAAGTCCATATAGATTATGTGTATATAAAGAATTCCATACATTACTCCAGCAAACAATCATCACTACATGCTGTACATATGACCAATGATGTCATTTTACTACGCCATTTTACTGAAAATACCGAAGAGAACCTGTAACAAATGCCATTCGATCGTAGAGACTCTCATATTCTTATCATCAGCGCTCGGTCTAGGGTTTTGTCATCCGAGTCGACGAGCCAAGAAGGAAATTGAAGCTGCAGAAATTGCAGAAGCAGCTCAATGAGAAGTCTACAATCGTTCAACAGCCCATTCACTGCAGGCTTAAGAAATTTAGGCTTATGGCAAAGGCCTCACAATGTGGGCTGCGCCGAACGCCCAAGGGTCCGTATTAAGCCGGCTTGAGTTTTTTTGCCAACCTTAAATTATATATATATAGGAAGACCATGACAGGACAAATCTTACAAGTCTATGGCAGTCAATGCATACATTATAGAGCACCAAATATTAATGGAGTGTTGTATAAAAACTGCCATGATAATAAACTAGGCACACCAATGGTAATATAACAAAATGGAAATTACATGAGTTCGGAGTTAAAAAAAAAAGAAAAAAGAAAAAAAACAATGCACAGCACTTGAACCCAATCATCAGTTTGGAATTCATTTTTAACAAAGCAAAACCATTCTAACAAATCACTCGACATAAATTAAATTTATTCTCTGAGCGAATCAACAGCAATTCTTTTCTCTGCTTACTCTTTGGCAAATCGATACTGTTGAGAAAGTGAGAAAAATTGAAATCACTATTCTGAAAAAACAGCTAAAGCTAGTTTGTTCTTTTGGCAAATCCGGGCAGAGTGGTCCACATTTACAACACAGCACAAGAGACACCCACACCAGAATGACATTCAGAAAATTAAGTTAACAAACATTTGCGATTCTAGTGAGACCAAAACTAAAATTTACTAATGACTACCTCAAACTTAGAGATAAACGAAAGTAAATATAAGGCATCTGCAATTCGAAAGAAGAGTAAAGATAACGTGACAATACACTATTAACCTAATGCATACAAAGTCTTAATTCAAGTGAGGCATAAAGTATAAAATAGTACCATTAAGACAATAAATCCAACTCTAAAACATATAACTCCAGTTCTAATTCTAAAGATAGTTCTTCCACCTAGCTAGCCACATATTATTCAATGCCAAATCGAAAGATTAACAGAATATGGTCCTTAGAAACAAAATTTAAAAACCAATGATTAGATTACTGTGAGACACCAAGCCACTTTGAGAAGTTCTTGCTCTGCTGCTGTTACAACACCACAAATTTCGTCCTTTTGGAGTTCATGCTCTCAATGGTGAATCGATCATTGGATAACCTTCTCTTTATACCAGGACGGAATGGAAGAAAAGCAATGAAACCTGCGATGGCTACAGAATAACCTCCTCTTACTTTCTCAATAATAAATCCATTGACCTTTTTATTCTTTTGCCAAATCTTGTTCAGTTCCATTGAAGCTTGGTTTTGTCTGTATCTTCTTGGAAGAAGAAGATGCGGTTCACCAGCCACTGCATCTGTGGTTCCCACCAAATCATTAAACCTCGCAGCAGCTACGCTCTTTGATCACTGATTCACCAGCCACTAGATCAATGAAAAATCTTTCCAGAATCTGTTCTTTGATCAGTGATTCTTTGGCCACCAGATCCATGAATCCAACCTTATTCGGAAACCTGATCCCAGGCTTGTTTGGGCGTGGGCGTGGCACTCCTGTAAGCTCATCTTTCATACAAATTTTGGGAGTGCCCACTCCAGCATCGACCAAGAACTTTTCTTCTGTTAAGCGTACAACTTGAGATTTTACGGCATTTCCTTTTTGTAAGGAAAAACTTGAATTAGATTTTGGAAACAATCGACTCATATAGTAGCTCATTGTAAGCTTTTTCCTCCTCTACTCTTCTTTTCCTATAAACAACACAAGAGCCTTAGATATCAAAGCTAGCTTCAATATAAGTATGAAAGTTAGCATTTAATAGCCAGATAAATATTTCAAGTTTAAAACCCATTATCCATGCACTTTGATGCAAACAAACATTGAAATAGATTCTTCACTCTCATTTCTTGTAGCTACACCCATTGAATGATGTTTACGAATAACTCTCCCCTGATTTTGCTTTTACAATTAAAACCCACTTGCAATTCACAGAATGTTTATATTCAGATTTTTAGCTAATCATAGTAATGGAAACTGAATATATTGTTCAATACACTTTGACCAAACCCAATAAAATATCACAACAACAAATCCTTCGGTACACAGTTGATAAACCCTACAACCATAATGCAGCTAATAGGAATTGGTTCCAAATTCAACTTAACCTAACACCCATTAAATTGTTTTAGACAATACGACGTCTAATTCATTGGAGCATTTTAGCAAACAGCATTTAAGTATCAGAACCCAGGTGGCAAACTTTGATTTTTGAGACCAAAACAAAAACATGAAATGATAGTATCATTATTGGAATAAGGAAAAATGTCATTTTATTAAACCCTACTGATACCACATGCAAAAAACAAAAACCACAGAGATTATGCAGGTGAACCACTTACGATTTAGCGAATTTTGAGCAGGTCAGATTAAGCAGTAGCAATTAAATTGAGAGATGCGGGCTCTTCAAATCGAGAGGGATGCCATTTTCAGAGGAAATTTCGCAAAAGAAAGAGAAATGACTAGGGCTTTATATTTATATATAGGAGTGACGCCTATTTGAAGCCCCCTCCTCTTCAAATCACTATTGCGCTATTTTCATATTAATATCATTTTCTTTTTTAAGAATTTTAGGAATTAGTTTAAAAAAATTATTTAAAATTTGAATATCTTAGCATCAACTAATGTTATGTTTACTTTCTGCAATGGAAGTATTTATTTATATATTTTTAGGGAGTGGTGGGAATTTCATTCTGTGGGTTTCACCTATTTTAAAAGTGAGTGAAATTCCCACTCCCACCTCTTCTTTTTTTTATTATTTTTTATTAAATTTAATATAATTAAATTTACTAAAATAAAATAAATTATATCATATTTATTTAAATAATATTATTATATTATTTTATAAATTGTGTTTATTAAAAATAATAACATTAAACATATTTAAATATAACATTATTATATTTAGTTAAAAACAATAATTGATATTAATTATAAGTTAAAATTACTTAAAAATAATATTATTATATTCATAGAGAATTAATATTACTATATACTATCTTTATTTGAAAATATAATATTAATATATTTATTTAGAAATGTAGTAATATTTAATAATTATAAATAGTTTATTAGAAGAAAATATTAATTTTGTACTATATTATTAATAATATCGTTTTATTTGTGTTGTTCTTATCAATAATTTTTAATTTACATAATTAAAATTAAAATTAATAAAATATTGTGATTTACATAATTGAGAATATTAATATTATTATTAATTTACAAATATTATAAAATAAATATTTTATTTTTCAAATAAATATTTTATTAATTTTGTAATTAAAAACTGTAATTATTTAAATAAGGGTAAAATTATAATTTGAAATCATTTACTCCAAATCCATACTCTTATTTTAGTGTAAGTAAACAATATATTTTCACCCCCACTCCAGAGTCCCAATTCAATTCTCACTTCTCAGAATTTCCACTCCAATTCAAAATGTAAACGCTACATAAAAGTATGCTTGGCGTGCAGGCTTAAGTGTGCAAATTTGTTTGCATCATGTTTGGGCAAAGGTGGATATGCACATTTGAACAACTTTGGGTGGCTTATAGACCCGCCCACCCTTGTGTTTGGGTTGTTCTTGCTACAATTTTTTTTTTAATGCAATCATTAAATTTATTTTAATTATTTATTACTATCAAAATGACAACAGGTAGTCGAGACCACTGTTAAACCACCATCGGCTGTCTCTTGCTGTCGCTTTTCGTTAGCTTTTAACATCATATTAATACCGAAAGAATCCTCTCCATGTTCGCTACACAATGTTATCAATAGTTCTGGCAATAGAGCTTCTCTATTGTAGATCTTAACAAATGGAAATTTTGTAGCTGAAAATATTAGTACCATTGTATAAAGCTAGTGACACCTAAGGGTGGGCAAATTGAATTTCAATTCGGGTTGTTTGGGTTTTGGTTTGGGTAATAACCTGTTTGGTTTGGAGAATTCAGTCCAATTAGTTCACATTTCAGATTGTTTCGATATGAAAATTTGGGTCTAAATTTCGGTTTGGTTCAATTCAGGTTACAACAACTCAATTCCAAGAATCACTAAGCCGCTACCTAAATTTCCAAAATCTCGAATCCCAGTTCAGATCAATGAATGAAAAACAAATATAAATTTCCCAGCATCCTCAACAAGTCTTTTTAAAAGTCAACAAAATAAAAAATAAAAAATAAATAACAAGTACTTCAGTACCAAGTTACTAATGTTAGTAAGTTACGTCTCTAAATGATGTACATGACAACATGTGAAGTCAATCCATAACATATACATAGCAAGGTAGAAGCAACCAAAAGCTTGAAAAAAATAATATCTAGGTGAAAATAAGAACTTGTGAAACAATTCAAATTTCGCAAAACGCGCCTAACAGAGGAGACACATCAATAGGAGATGTATCAATAGTTGTAGACCAAAAAAGCTGATTTAATTAAGCACTATTCGTACCGAGAAAATACGATACGGGTTTGATAAGGCAATACGCAAACTCCATTAATAGGCAAGTGGATAGTGTTGGATCTTTAGTTCAGTATTGTTGGATTCTTAATATGTCGTTGGGTTTATATGTGAATAATTATGTGTTGCGGACTGTCATATAAGGTTAAGCCCAATTAGAAGTGATCCATTAATGTTTTCAGTAACTTAAGATTTAATCTATCCAATAGAGTATGAGTCTTTAATGCGTAGAGCCTTAAGGGTAATTTCTATTTTTATAATGGTTTGAAATAGGAATACCCAAAGACAGCATGAAAAGTTGTTTATATAAGTGATTATGGTTCCCATGTCACACGTATTGTTCTATTCTTTCTGATATCCCATTATTAAATAGAGAGTACAAAGAAGTTTAAAAGATTTTCTATAAGTGATTATGGTCCACAGGTCATACGTATTGTTCTATTCTTTCTGACATCCCATTATTAAATAGAGAGCACAAAGAAGTTTAAAAGATTTTCTATAAGTGATTATGGTCCCCAGGTCACACGTATTGTTCTATTCTTTCTGACATCCCATTATTAAATAGAGAGTACAAAGAAGTTTAAAAGATTTTCTATGAGAACTTGTTGATTTGGAATGCCAACCACATGACTCTAAAGAGCAATTAAAGCACTATGGATTCAGGTACGCTTCCGCATATTTTGTTATTGATTCTTAGTGATACAACATGAATATTTTTAAATTATAGATTATGCTTTTGACCAAAAGATTATTATTCAATAGACAGAGTTAAGATTAGTGATAATTAAGGACCACACCAAGATTTAATTAAGCACTAAGCAAAGGCTAATTATCCCTTTTATTGAATCTATTACAGCCTCTAGTCTCTTAATGCGCGTAATCGAGATTTAATTTTAGTTATGCTTCTTCCTGTTCATGGATAAGACATGTGCTATTTGTTTATTTTTCAATGCCTAACTACCTGTAAGAGGCCATGCCTAATTGAATTACAAAATACAAAGTACAAACAACCATTAAACAAACTAAAATAAAACTATCTCATTCAGCATTTGGAATCGCTACAAAATACAAATAGCTACTAGACCTTGTGTGGCTGACAACGGCGAACAAATGAGGCAGCGACGGTAGTCGGGAGAGAGACCAAGGCAGTTGGAACGGAAGCAAATAGATCAAAAGTAGTAGAGATGACAGTAGTTGAAAGCCTTGAATGAGTAAGCAAATCAGCTCAAAGAATGGCTAGAAGTTGCACAGCGGCGGCGATGGAGCTGGAGCTTAATAGCATATGGTTACGGTCATGAGTGTGGTGTGCGTAAGTGAGTGAGTGTGTGTTTTGCTAGCTTATGGCCATCGGTGCAAGAATCGGGGATTGCTTTGCTTGCATTGATTTATTCTGTTTTTTCTTTTTCCTTTTATTTTATTTTATTTTTTTTTGCCAAACTCGATCGGTATCCGAGTGGGTTTTTATTTCATAGAAATCGATTGGGTTATAAATTTTAATTCGTGTGTTTTAAACCAAACTAAACCGAATTCAAAATTGCCCACCTTAGGATTCCAACAGTACAAAATAATATGTCAATGAATAACATCCATAAAATGTTGACGCTGACAAGCGTTGACTCCAACGATTTTCATGTTCAAAGTTTGCGGCCAATTAATCTTGTACTATGTAGTGGCTACGATACTACCGAATGCATTGTTAGCATGTTTGTTTTCTGATAACAACTTCACATTTGTGGTCGTTATTTTGGACTAAGCATGAGCTAAACTCCCGATTGAATGATCCCTAATTAACAAACTGACCACACAATATATATATAATATATATTTTGGTAGGTGCTTTTGTGAAAAATGATGATTTAACAGTTATTATGTTCTTGACCTTGCTAAATCTGAAAAATCAACTTCTTCTACTCTATATAAAACCCATCATTTCCAGTTAGAACCCTTAACCTTGTTTCTTTCAGTTTTCTTTGTCCACGTTAACAGCTTATAAATAATGAAGTGTTGCTTATATAAAAGAAGGGAAGAAAGGGGAAAATTAGCGCCCATCATCAAGTTGAATTTTCTCGGAGATTATTGTTGTCTCTTATTTTAAAGTTGAAACCAGCAATGAGCATCTAACAACAAATTGTCAATTCTTCTTCTCATTTTTCTGTTCATTGTTTGTGGCAATAGCAAACGGGCCATAGATAAAGTTTCTTCACAACTCTCATAGATATGAACATTATGATTGTACTTTACAGTTCAATGATCAACTTTTTGGGGGCTAAAAACTCTGTTACAGAAAATATTAGGGGTTAAGGTGCTTTCAAGGGGGGGTAAAAAGTAAAATCATTGTTTTATTTTTATTAAGTAATAATAAATAATATAATTTAATATATAAATTATTATCTATTTTGCTTATAAATATGCTCTTTACTCTCACTAAAAAGTGAAAAAAAAAATAGGTTCAAAAAGGGAAATGATGATTTTCTCTCTAAATTTAAAATTTTAAAAATTTAGTGGCTAATTTAATTATCGGAGAGTTTATGTGTATACTGGCAAAGTTGGCTTTATTATGTTTGGAGAGTATCATCGGATAAAGACATCCTCATTCTCTAAGAAAGAGGACTCTTAGGAGAAAATACAAAGGCCCATTAAAATCAAACCAGAGGAGAAATTCATCATCGTTTGATCTAATAAAGAGAGAGCCTAATCCTAAGTGGGCCCATCCTTGGTTGGGATTATTACTAATAACTTAGGATAAAATTTACACAGACAAATATAAATAATGAAATTGGATAGTGTAAAAGGTTTTTAAAAAGTAAATTTCATTTAAGTGTTTAATTGAATTTTTATTTAAAATGAGTAATGAATTAATTTATTTTTGGTTATTTAAGTGATTTCAATTGAAAAGAACTTTTATAATGAACTTTAAAGGGTGTCAAAAGGCTTAAGGCCTGTTTGAAATTACTTTTAAGAAGTTTAAAATGATTTTGAAAAGTTAAAAATTAATTTTGGTGTTTGATAATTTTTTTAAAAAATTATTTTTGGCAAAATCACCTTATCTTATAGTATATTTTGAAAAGGAGAGAAGAGTAGCTTTTCAAATTTGATTTTGTAAATAAATTTTATACTTAATTCAATTATATATATATCTTCACATATAATAAAATCTAAAATTATCCTTATTCAATTAGAAAATAAAATTATTAAATTTAAAGAGATTATTATTATTATTATCAATTATATTGAAATAATAAAATAAAATAATAAACAAATATTTTAGCTATCAATTATTATATACGCACAATAAAAAATATTTTACACACACACACAAGCGCATATTATGTGTGTGAGTGTTTGTGTGTAAACAAGTGTTATACAAATTATATCTATTTTAATCATTTGTATTCTTACAACAATTCAACAATAAGATTTGCCAAATATATACGGATACTTTTAAAAAATAAATAATTTTTTAAAGTAAATTTTATCAAACGTTAATTGATTTTTTTCTTAACTGATTATTTCTACTGTATAATTAATAGTAATTATTTTAATAGCTAAGATATTACCAAACATGCCTTTACTCAAAAAAGAAAAAAGACTCTTATCATTAAGTCATTCATTATTTCATTTATGTGTTTAATTGAAATACTTAAATGAAGTAGAGACAATAGCTGCTAGAACAAGGCAGAAAATCGGCTCAAGAATGGTTGGGAGTTGCAGATCCAGTTGACCAATTATTGAGGTAGTGTCTGAACGGAGGTGAACGCAGCAGCGGCAGTATGGGGTTTGTTAGCTTACGGTTAGGGTGTGTCTTTTTCTTTCGTGATTGGTTAACTAGGCATTACATTTTGTCTTTTACATTTTGTCTTTCTTTTTTAAAAGGTAAACATGATTGTTTTCTAGCTTTCAAATGAATCAATACCAAACGAATTGAACCCAAAGTAAATTTCGGATTTGGTTTGGTTAGGTTAATCTAATTCAAATGCCCACCTCTAGAAGAAAGTGAAAGATTTTAGTTTTATATTTATAAATAAGAGCGAGACGTATTTGAACCCTTCGCTTTATCTCTGCAAATTCCTATTGTGTTATGTTCATTTTAATACCATTGATATTAGGAATTGGTTAGGATAACTTTAAAAAAATTATTTAAAATTTGAATCAAGTTAGCATCAACCAAGGGCTTTGATATTTGGAGGAAACGACTGTTGGCTGTTTGGAGGAAAGAAAGATTGGATATTTGAACTGATTCTGCCTACCATGACTTTGCGCTAAGAGAAGAGAGAGAAGGAAAAGATAGACAGCTGAAAGGAATCTCTTTCGTTGAACATAACATTGACTTCGGCCAGCCATTACATTGGAAAATACCAGCTTTGAGAGGATAGTGAAGCGCGCTTTAGGCTAGCGATATGTTCTATACACCCTATTTTGGACTCTAAGAATGGGGAGGTAGGTGAAGCTAGTTTGCTTCTCTTGTCCATGTTTGGCACATGGGTTTAAGTGGGTATGCGTTGTGCAAATTTGTTTGCACCATGTTTGGGTACGCATGGATAAGTCCATTTGACCAGCTTTGTGTCACGAGATGAGTATTTTACATAGGTTTCCATGCGGTACTTAGGTAACTCATGCGTAATAATTGCTAAGTAAGCCTATTGAATTTTTGGGCTGGCTAAGCGAAGTTGCTTATCGAAGAGGTAGAGAGAAGAGTGCGCAATTGAGCCAACGAGATTGAGTATTATTCACAATAGTGTGTGTACAAGAGAGCTTGATAGCTTACAAGAGTGCTTACTTGAGTTGCTTGCTCTTGTTGTTGAAAATGCTAAGTGTCATGTCTTGTTTATAGGAGAGGCTTACCTAAATTTAGAACGTTCCAAGTCCAAAGAGTTTTTAAGTCTTGGTGAGAGCTCTCATGCCTGGCATTGCCTGAAGTTATCTAGAAAATTTTATGTACAAGCTATGTACTACATTACTCTATAGCAAAGTCGAGAGACTTCCTAGCTATGTATAAGTAATGGGAGTGTGTTAGAGTTTTTTGAAAGCTTCTAAAATCAAGCCAAGCTAGCACACCTTGGCCTACAAAATTAGCCTTTTCGGCGGGTGGCTTATAGAGAACTGCTAACCCCCAGGTTTAGGCGGTTTCTTGTCACATCTATTTTTTTTAATTATTAATGGAATCATTGAACTTATTTTGACTAGTTATTAAATATAAATTTCTAAATAACATTAAACAGTTGTAGACCATTGTTAAACCATTGTCTGTTATCTCTTGCCGCCAGTTTTCAATAGCTTTTGACATCATAATTAATATCAATGGATTCCTCACTATGTTCTCTACACAACGGTATCAATGATTTTGGCAATGGAGCTTTTATTTGTGGTGAATACACAATTAAATTTTTAAAATCCAAAACTTTGACTATAAATCTATGGTGAATGGAGGTTCCATTTCTGGAAATATTAGTAACATTTTGTAGAGCCCGTGACAAATATTCTAACAATATGAATTAAGATGTGAACAGATAACATTTACAAAATACTGGTGGTGATCAATGGTGACTTCGACGATTGTTTTATTTTTTTAAATGAGAAATGAAAATAATATTACTTCAGTATAAGTTATTACATAAAATAATACTAGATATAATACAATCCGCATAATATCAAACATAATATTGTATTAAATATACCAATAATACATTATAGCCCATTCTAGTCCAATATAATGTGGTGCACCAAATACACCCTAAGGATTTGAATCTTTCCATAGTTGTGGAAGTTAAAAAGTATAAGGGAAAAACATCCTTTTAGTATTCAATAACAAAAATTAGTTTTTAGCACCCGTTCAACTTTTTTTTTTTAATAAACTTTTCACTCCATAATGTTGGATACTCGAACTCTCAATCTTATGGATAAAAGAAGTAGATGTGTCAACAAATTCAACTAAAGATGAGTTATAATTGATCTAAATTTCAAGGGAGATTGATTTAGTGTTTTTTGAGCACTTGAGTTCGAGATAGTCTCTATTTTTATATTCGGCTGAGGATATATATTTTAAAACAATAGTTATATGACAAGTGATTTTTTTATTAGATAACTCTATCCTTTAGCTCGAGGTTTTAATCTTTTCACAGTAGGACCCTCGTTTACTTTTGCTTTAATAATGAATAAATTTCATTCGTTGAAACCCAAATTATGAATACCTATTGCCACTTTTCCTTATTAAAAAGTTTAAAACTACTACATATCAGCTAACAATTTCTTACTAAATTATAGTTAAAAGTATTATAAACCATTTATGATCTGTTTAGAATTGCTTTTAAGAGGTTCAAAAGTAATTTTAAAATGCTAAAAGCTAATTTTGGTGTTTGATAAATTTTTTTAGAAATCACTTATGGCAAAATCACCATATCCCATAGCACTTTAGAAAAAAAAAAAGAAAGGAGTAGTTTTTCAAAATCTGATTTTGAGAATTATTTTTATACTTGATACAATTCTATATATACCTCCTATATATTATAAAAATTCAAAATTATCCTTATTAATCAGGAGATAAAAAAATTATTAACTTTAAGAGATTATAATTATTACCAATTCTACTGAAATAACAAAATAAAAAATAAAATTAATAATACAAAACTTTATTTTAGCTATCAATTAGTATATGTATACAATAAAAAAATTTATATATATGTTTATAAATATTTAAATAAATTTTATTCAATATTATGTTCAATTTAATCATTTATATTCTTATAGTAGTTTTACAGTAAAATTTATCAAATGCACATAGTTACTTTTAAAACTCACAGCTTTTTTAAAAATAAACTTTACAAAACATGTAACTGATTTTCTTCAGACATGATTATTTCTACAGCACAACTAACAATAATTATTTTAAAAGTTACAGTATTACTAAACTGGCCTTTACACTTTCAATCTAATGTAAACATTCTTGTGACTCTCAATTGTTGTTTGCAGCTTACCTCATTGTTGTTGAATACCAAAATGGGCATTCTGCATGCTGCATATGTTGCTGTGCTGCCTGCGCGAGCAATGCCTTGCTCTTTCTTCTTCTTTTTCCTGGCTTTTGGACTAAGATATGATGAGCCAACCACGCTACTCTTATTGGATCTTTGATGCAATAGTTTAGCTGAGTCTGATAAGATATAGAACATTAGAACATAATATAAAGCAAACTCAGATGGTCAAAGCCTATTCTCTAACGAGGATAACTAATTTGATTTTGTGTTTTGATTCATTGATCAATCTTTGTCCCAAAATTTTGGCATTGATTGATGAATTTTAGTATCCCAGGAAGCTTTTCCAGCTTTTATTTCATTTATTATTTTCATTTGAAACTTTTAGAGATCGGATTCATTTGATTTGCTTGTATAGAGCTTTCTTTCTTTTTCAGAAAGCAAATATTTTTACCTGACAATGACAGGTTATATAATAGCCTTTTTGCCCAAGAATAATAGGCGCGATTTTCAGGAATTCTTCAATTTTTCAGGATTTTGTAAATGTATTGCCTGATAGCTTCCAGGACGGAGTATTTTTGTTGCTTGATACATTTAGCAAGGCTTCTTCTTGCTTGTATATGAAGTGATATTCTGTCAACAGCGTGTTGACTATTGAATGGTATTTGCGGTTCCACGCCTGAAAAGTCATTTGTAAAAATGCTGAATTGAGGAGGAAAGCAATAGGCAGCAGTCTCTTATTAAACTTTGTAGATATGCATGTCCGAATTGATATTCCCTGGACGCTGTTCATCTCGTTGCACTTCTCATGCTCAACAACTTTTAGCTTGGATGGATTATTTTCATGCTAGCTTGTTAGAAGTGCGACAAGGTTATGCTTCATTTGTATCTTCAGCTATGATCACGTCGACTTGATGTGCTGTTACTCAGCTTTATTCTTGATAAATATTTTTCTTCTAAGCTTGTGGTAGCTCTATTGGTACTCCATTGCGTGTTGACCATGCCACCGGTGGCTCAGGTACTTGTTGAGTATGATTTTTCGAGACCATTGCTGCCCCGTATTTGGATTGGTGAGGGAGATTCTGGTTTTTTGTAGGATGTAGTTTTTGAGCGGGTCCCTGCTTATTGTTCCTCGTGTAGACATCTTGGCCATTCTGTCGATTCCTGTTACGTTGCGAATCCTGGGCTCCGTAAGCCTGTTCCGCCTGTTGGTAACGCCAAGGACCCCGCGCCCCAAGATAAGGGCACAGTACCCGTTTCAGAACCTATTGTTATTGATCACCGGCCTCAGGTGCCTACCATACAGCCTATTGTGGCTGACGGTCAGAATTCGGGTCCTGCTTTGGCTCCTCCTATTTCGATGCCTCCTACTGCGGTTCCGGTTGACTCAGATTTGAGCGTTTCTGTGGGTGAGCAGATTTGGCCTTCCGGTTCGGGTGTTCTAGATAGCCACCCGCCGCCGCCTTCTAATGTTGTTGATGCTGGCTCGAGCGATCCCGTTAGTCGTCCGCCTGCCTATGGATGACCATTCACAGGTGGCCTTTACCAATCGGCAATCACTGTACGGATATTTCCGCGTTTGATGATGATGGGGTGCCGGATAGGACTTCCCCCGGCTCTACTTTCTTTCGGACTACAGTTGATGCTATTCGCTCTCTGATTGTGGGTATTCAATCCTATCCTCCAGACATCCCATTTCAATCGGATGAGTAGTTTAGCTCCGGTAAAAATTTTGTAGCTAATGAGTATTTTGCTTCTGAGCCTGAAGGTACAGGGGGGCGTGATTTTGATCATGACTTCAGTGTTGTTGGCCCACACTCCTCTAATTCTCAGAAAGTTTCAAGTTAGTCACTGGTCGTAAGTATCGCAGGCGGTATTCTGGGCGCTTATATTGATTTCTTCTCTTTCACTCCTCAGTTGCTCTGTATTGGTTTCCAATTCTATTTGTTGGTCGTTCTTATTCTTCTGGTTGAAGGTTTTAGTTTATGTCCCCCTCCAAATGTACTTTTATTTTTAGTTTAATAATCTACAGGTAAGGGGGTCTCGCTTAACCCCCCACCTTTGGGCGGTTTTAAATAAATAAAAAAAAAAAGCTTGTGGTAGCTCCTGATTCTATTGAAGCAAAAATTTGAAAGGATTCTCTTGGTCCGCAGTTGCTTTGAAATGCTTCAAGTTCATGTTATGCATAACACTGCTTTTGAATTTGAAAATTCTTTGGGCCAATTTGCTTCTAGGTTGATATGCGCTCATCAAAGTTCTGTCATTTGTCAAAGATGGAAGCTACTTTTGCCGATGAAGCTTTACATATATTGGAAATGGTGGGGATTAGGCCGATCCACTGCCTATAATATACATCAGAAAATGTGATATAAAAATAGGGGAGATAAGATCAAAACTTTTAATTAAAAAAATTACAATAAATATTCAAAAGGCCCAAAAAACAAATAAAAAAAATCATTCCTTAATATGCGGAGTCTTAGATAAATGAAGAATACAAGTAAAAGCAATTGGAAGCTTTGTAGTTGATATCTTGTAATCTTTAGAGGATCCCGCTACCTATGCTGCTATTCACGTCACAGTAAGAATTGAATTCTAGCCTACTCTTCAGACTTGATTTTTCCGTCAAAGGAGGAGGTTCCTCTTTAGCTAAATATTCTGACTCTCAACTAAAGCACCAAATGTAATGGACAAAAGTTGTGCTGACTGCTTAGGTATAACTTGGTTCAGTTGACTGCTACTTGGAGATCTGCTGGGTCAGAAGTTGCTGGAAGCTCATTGCATGCCTCTTTCAAAAGAATGTAACCCCTTGTATAATTTTCGAGCTTTCATCTTAGTTTGACACGTTCCATTTTTTATGTCCCTATATTTACATGACATATGGATTTAACACATGCTAAATATTTGGATTTTGGGCTAGTCACATTGAGCTTGTTCTCTACTTTTTTCATATTTTTTGGCCCATAAAAAAATCATATTAAATTTTGGTTGTTTTTTGTGCGAGAGATTGTCACTCGTTTGTTAGATGTTTAAAATTTGAAAATTTATTAATTTTAAATTTTTTTTTCAAATTTGCCTGTCTATTTTTTGTAACTTATATTTGATATTCAGATATTTACATTTAAATAGAAAAAGTAACGTTTCGTGACTTTTATCTGAATGAAAAAAAATTCTAAATAGGAAATAAATACTATATTTCAATAATATCCATATTAAATATACATATTTTCCATATTATAAAATTTAATCCATTTTTTATCTCTTTCTAATTCATGTTCAACTATTCTTTCTATTTGTTCTCTTTTTCATTAGCACTGGAATTCTTCAAGCATAGCCCGCTGAATCTCCATTGTTAAGATATGTTTTTTCTTTTTTTCTTTTTTCTTTTTTATAGTTTTTATTTTTTTATGGTAATTATAAATATTCTGTATTTATATCAGTGCTAATTTATATGTTATTGTATGATTTTTTATTGATGAGATTGTTACCTCAGTCGCTTACACCATTGATGTTGATTGGTTGTTTGATTAATGCCAATTGCCACCTCCTTGCATTGCGTATATTAGAGTACCTTGGGATGAACCAAATAAGTTTGAGTTCACAGAATAATAAGAATTTGCACAAGGCCAATACATTGACTTCTTGCTTTTATTGTTTTTCACCTTGCTATTTATGTCCCATCTACAATCACTTTCTGATGTTTGAAGCTTAGCAATGGCTGAGTTTTCTTGGACTGGCATCTTCGTTAGTTTCTTCTTTGTTCTAAGCCTGTCTAGTGGATAATTTATGGTGTATACACATTCAACTCAACAATGTGAGTTGATTTTCTGAAATCTTTTGTATTAGTTGATTGTTCTTACTCTCACTTATACTAGCAAAGTTGCATATACATAATATATACAATAACTTCAATTTATTTATCAACCTTTCTGACTACATTAGGAAGAAATTTGTAAAAATGTGCATCTCCTGCCTTTCAACCTCTTGTTTGGTTTCAACCTTTTCTGAATCATATTATCTTTTAGATTAGCAATTGGCTTTTCTTATATTAATACGACTTTCAGATCCCCGGAGGTACTATTATGCTCTGTGTATTTTTCTAAAAGGCTCTGTGATATGATTGTGTTTTGTGATTTGTTAAATTTTGGCAACTACATCTCATATTTTATCATTATTCTAATTGTTTTTTTGTATTATGTATTTCTCTCTTTATATTTCAACCATCATACTATTGCTATTATTTAGCTTCCATATGAATCAAGTAGATTTCATCTAGACTAGATAACTCAATATGCTTGCGTATTGTTTTGATTCCATTTAGCATGTGCTACTAGTTTTAAGTTTAATAAATTTGAAACATTAGATAACTGTTATCGTTGTCATCAATTTTAAAATATTTGTTTTCAGTTTCTAGAAATAGAGGACAAGGTTGTCTACATTGAAGAAGTCAATAACTATTGGCATAACTATCTTCTATTTTCAATTCTAATTATAACATGTATATGATTTGACTTTATCATAAATGACTGAAAATGTTGGAGTTTGTAGAGCAAATTAGAATGATCATGTTCAAAGAAAGCAATTAATTGATCTTTGCCTCATTGAGGTGAATAATGGATTTAGACTAGGAGGAACTTCAAAGCCAAGTGAGAGGGTTTAAATTGAAGAAGAAATATTTAAGACATCTGGAAGAAGGTTGAAACAAAAACGAATTAAAAATAATTCAGACTATATGAATTAATGCGGATGGAGAAGAATGGGTTTATTTATTTATGTCAATTCTTCAAGGTAAAAAGATGGTTATACCTTGATGACAATTAGTCACAATCTTCATAATCGACCCGGTAAAAAAAATATTTTTCAACACTTAACACAAACAGTGCACAAATACTTTCATGAGGTTTTAGTAGTCATGATGAAGTTCTCGAAAAAAATGATTGATGATTTAAATGGCATAACTAATCACAGGCTACTATAAATATTCAAGATAAATTATCTTTTATCAGTGATAAATAGTAACTATTGATGCATATTGCTGTAGCTATCAATGTACAAGTGTACACAATAAGTAATATAATGATGAGTATCCATATCGCTTCTATAGGGATTGATATTATAGGAATTGCTACAACAATCTTAACAGTGCAATTCTAGCAAAATAAATGATAAAATTAATGATATAATAAAATTAACAATGCAATAAATAGAATTCAATGAAGAGAATCTAAAGTCAAACATAAAGATATACTCAATGGCAAATGAGTAGTTGAGTGCTTAAACTCACTTAACAGTATTGATTGTTTTTCAATTACGGCACTGTTGCTACAGCATTGGGCAGAATCTCTTATGCATTCTTATCTGTCACATGTTAGATATCTTATATATATATGTAATCTAACAGTGACCAATTATTATGCTAACATTAGATATAGCATTATACATTTTAGATTCTAATTGCTCTACAAGGTGAATCCCTCTGTCTAGTTCTTCACTAATATTAGATTAAGCATGACCCTATTTAAATCAAGATTAACTCTACTTAGGAAACATAATCTAAAATAATGTATTGTCTTAATTTGTTCCACTAAGTCAGACCTTTCTAATGCTCTTTCTTAACTAGTATTCACTAAATGGGTGATCAACCAAAATAGATATTTACAATAAATAAAATTAAAACAAAATACTACAGCAGATTCTAAGTAACACACATATATAAGTCAATTAACCATTAAGGTTGTTTAGCACCCAATTACATCAAAGTTTAATTCATGATAGGCGATAAAACAGTAACACCGCACATTTTTGCCATTAAATACATTCCTAGAGAGAGTGAAAACAAGCAAATAAAGAGTAGAACTTGAGATTCGCTAAATTCAAGACATCCATCTCTTAGGTTTTTGCGATCTCTCCTTCTTTTTCTTCGAAATCCCTTGCTGTAGCCCTCAACCCTCTCTTATTCTCTTCCTTTTCTTTTTCTCTCTATTGTTTTTGTGTGACGGCCCTTTGTTTCTTTCACATATGCTCTTTTTATATCTTGAAATTAGGGCAACCAAAAGTATGTGACCACATGTATCTCTTTAGTACTCTAGGATCGCATATCTTTTTGTGACACCTGTCACTGTTTTGTTTGCACGTGACAAAGACAATACAGAAGCGGCTGCAGCATGTTTTGTTAGTTAACACTTGGGCAATCTCGTCTGCATTTGTTCCTGGATTGCTGCAGCAATTGCTACAACATCTTCTTTGATTTAGACTTGTTTTAGCTCATCTACAGATAAGTTCTTTGTCATTTCTGCAGGCCTGCTGCTGCAGTATCCATCCATAAAGCTTGAGCTTTTTGGTCGCCTACAATCATGCACATAATCAGAGCACAAGTTGATCTAAAACACAATCAATTTATTAAAATTAAACTTAAATAGATGCTCATGCAAAATTTAACTAAAAATGCAATAAAAACACATTATTTATTCTCTAAGTAATATTAGTTTAAGCCTAGAAATATTATGATAACTCGCACTCCATAGAGTTATTAGTAATATAATTAATATATTTCTCATATTAATAATATTTGCTTTTATACGGTGCTGTTGATGCAATAGATTGAACTCTAATTCATGTATGTATTCCAATAGGTAAACAAGTGTCATGTAGAGGTCGTGAAAGTGGAGAATGTTTTCAAAATATCATGGCAATTTGTGACTTTTGACATGATATTTAGGTAATGCCACTACCAGGTAATCTTTTCCTTTAACATAATTGTCAGACATTTTTTTTCTAATAATTAACTCTTGATAATTATTGAACCTAGAACAATACTATTTAATTGATGTGGCATATACACATACTAGAGGATTCATGACTCCATATCATCACGTACGCTATTGGTTGAATGATTTTCGTGATGGTGGTCGAGCTATAGGGAAAGAGGAGATTTTCAACCATAGTCATGCGAAATTAAGGAATGCTATTGAGTGCACTTTTTCTGTTCTAAAAGCTCATTTACCAAATTTAAAGCAGATGCCGCCTATATCCATTTGATGCTTAGACTAAGATTGTTATCACATGCATTGCGATACACAATTTTCTTTGAAGATTATCTATTATTGATGCATTATTTTTAGAGTATGATAATGAAGAAGTTGAGTTGGAAAATAACAGTGCAAATTTGAATAAACGAACAATACAAGCAACTTCTTTGGAACATCATATCAAGTCTTTATGCAACAGCTACTAGATCAGCTCGCAAATCAACTTTCTCAAGGACATAATTGATTTTCTTATCTTTTAAAATTTTTAATTAGTATCATAAGTTTGATTAAATTTTGCATTTGAAGTAATGTAATAATATTTTTATTTAAAGATCAATTACTACCTAGTTCTACATAGTTTGATTTTAATTGTAATGTGCACGTATTTAACTCTTAAAATTTATAACAAGTATAAATAATTCTTATAAGGGCATAAATGTCAAATAATCATATTTAAGATGTTTGTGATTTATAAAAACAAACAAGATGTCACTTATATTTAGATATTGAAAAAGAAAAAACAACCATATCATTTAGATATATGTAATTCAGATCTATTTAGATTTCAGTCAAATTCAGACCCATTCATGTTTCAGATAAAAAAACAAATGCTACTTTAGACATGTCATAAGAGATGTAGCTAAATTACATCTATAAACAAATGATACATGCTTTTCATCTAGTTTTGATCCTAGCAAACCTCGTGTAGGGGAAGGATTAACGATTGCTTGTCTAGTTGATTGTGAACTAAAGATGGAGCTAAATTACTAGTCCAGTTCAGATAAAATGAACCAAACATGAGATTAATTTTTTTCACTGAAAAAATAGTCTAATTCCACCCTTAATGTTACCATCCAAACATGGCCTAAGACGATAACCTCAAAATCTAAGCTTAATTTAACGTGATGATCTAATGAAAATGAGGAAATTGTGCTGAGAAATTAGTTGACTGTAAATGAAATGATGCATGCAGAATCTGCTGAAATAAATATAAACTTTATGCGCTTGAGCTTGCATTTTCAAGTAAACACATGCATTAGGTAGAAATTCGAGATTCACCTTAACTGACCATAAATCCAAGCTTTCAAATTTGTTGTGGAGCTTCTAATGATTGCCTCTGCCTTGATCTAAGCCACTGCAACTTGCTGTCTTCTCCTCAGATCAAGATTTGAGCTTTCCAGCACGCACATAGCACGCACATACACACACAATTGGGAGAGAGAGAGAGGAAAAGAGAGATGGTGCAATATAATACGCCCTTGCCTCAGTTCTGTTAATAATGAACTCCTAATAAGTTGAAGTTACTTAAAAATAGTAGTTGAGTGTAGAGATCCCTCATGTGTTAGTATGAAATTGCCTATCTCATTATGAGCTAAAATAATATAAATAAAAATTATTCTTGTCTGAAATATACTACTATATAAGATGAGACAAAATTAAATTCAATAATATAATGTTTGATCACTTAATAAACGAGTCTATTAAAATTATTTCATAATATTAGACATCAGTAATGTATTAATTTGATAAAACATAAAACAATTAGAATGATTTATACTAGTCCAATATGTGAGAAATAGATCCAACACAATCATCGTGTGATGATGATGCATGAAAGTGATATAACGCAAGAAATTTAGTTGAATATCTCGATGATTTCAAATCACAACTGATGCATAAAGAGCTTTTACAAACATTTTTTAGCCCACTGTTCTAAATTTAATCCAAATTCTTGCCCTCATTTTATATGGGCCATTGAATATGTCCTCTCAAAAATTTTAATTGCACATGCATGTTTGTGATGGATTGTCAAATAATCAATTATCTGATGATTATTACTGTATTGGGTTTAAAACCAACTAGTAATAAGTTGTTAGCATTCAGCATTAGACCCCCTTTTCTCCTCTGCTTCCACAGCTCTTCAAATAATCCTATTTTCGTTTATTTGAGCTTTTAGATACATCAAGATTCTACAATTGTAAATATGCAGTTATGGACGTATACAGAGCAGAGGTGATGCATCTAAGGAAGATCGCGAAACTTGGATTGTGAATAAACTGCATTACTCATAAAAATTGCGAGAGATTAAAACCCACAACTTGGGAAAACAAACTAAAGCTGCCCATATTTACTCAGAATTATGCATGGTGCGATATGATGAAAACAAACAATAACAATTTAAATTACTTTTTTACAAAGTAAAAATAGAATTTATTTGGAGTAATAAGGCTATTCAAATTAAAATACTCGTGGACAAAAACCGTAATAAATATAAAGAAGACGCATCTTTTACCTAATTGCTAAGGTTTTGAAACAAAATTTTGAGACGAACCGGGTGGGGCCATCGTACATTTAACACTCAATTTAAACATGATAATTTATTCTAAATTAGTAAATTATATATATACACCGGAACTGATCAGCGGCCCCTAAAAACACACATATTTTTACACTAATTTATAATCATTAAATTTAATATATATCAACGGCCAAAATTTTGTAGGACTTAATAAATCTTTGATTAAGATTTTGCTTCTCTCTTATTTATTATCTTTCCTCCACTAATATTTTTTCACTTCTATTTTCCTTTTCATTAAGGTAGCATTCACTTCTCCTCGGATTAGTTTGATGAATCCTGAGGAATAAGAATCCTAAGATTGGGATTAGTTTGATGAATCCTGAGGAATAAGAATCTTAGGATTGGAAGTATGAAATATGAGTGAGAGTAGATTATTTACTTACACTAGAATGAGAGTGTAGAATAAGAATAAAAATTCTATTTATGCATTTACTTTGTCCCGAATTAGGAGTAAATTATTTCAAATTATAATTTTATCATTATTTAAAGAATTATAATTTTCAATTACAAAGTGAATAAAAATATATTTGTAAAATAAACTATTTATTTTATTATTAATTTTAATGATATAAGTTACTAATAATTATTAATATTTTTAATTATGTAAATTATAATTTTTAATTAATTTTAATTTTAATTATGTAAATTAAAAATTATTGATAACAGCAACATATGATACATTATTATTAATAATATAGTACAAAATTAACATTTTCTTAGAATAAATTATTTATTATTATTAATTATTAACATTAAATAAAATATAATACTATTAAAATTAAATAAGTAAATAGTAATATTATTATTTTTAATAAATGTAATATTGTTAAGTAATATTATAATAATATTATTTTAATAAATATAATTATATTATATTTAATAAAGAAATGGTGAAAAAAAGAAAAATCCACTCCCCATCATGAGAGTGAAAATCCCATTCCACAATTTAAAAATGAATGGAACTTACGGAGTGAGACTCTCACTCCATTATTTAAATAAACAAGTAAACACTGAAGTGCGAAGATTTCATACTTTCTGCTCTGACTCCAATAAGTAAACACAACATAATTGTTTTTTTTTCTCCCTCTCAGAATCAAAATAAAAATTACAATTAAGATCATGGGTGCAAATGATGATGACTAAGCCATGAGCAAACACAAGAAGCAGCAAGGGATTTGTTCCATTTTAGAAAAATATTTACTCTTTCTATGAAAAATATTTAATTTTCTCCCTCTTTATTTCTTTGTTCAATATTGAAGAAAATCATTGAATCTGTAAGCAATCAGTCACTTATAATAAACATGATATAAGAATACCAATTTAATGAAATAATAATATCAATTCATGAATGATTTGATGATGGATATGTTCTTGGCGTGCGACAACAACTCAAGACTAAGAAGACATTCCTGGTTGTGGAATTTTTTATTGTATATTCAATGGGTAAACTTACAATTTTAGCCATGAGAAGAGAAAAACAAAAAATAAACAAATAAATAAATAAAAAATAACAAAAAAAGAGGGAAAAAATTACAGAGAAACCATAGGAGACAGAAGTCATGTTTTACAATGAAACTGATAAGTAGAGAGAAGGTGCATTAATTACCATTATTATTAAGCATTTATCTTATTAATCTCCTAAAATTTTTGCCGTTGACATATATTAATTTTAAGAAGCTGCTAATCCACCCCAAATATATATATATACATTAACTGGAAACTAAGAGATTTTTTTAAAAAAAATTTTCCCTTTTAAAAGAGCTACCAACCGTAGAGATAAATGGGGTGGGGCATTGGCACATCTAACACAATTTAAACATGGTAATTTATTATCGGAAAAAATGAAATCACACAATTGCAATTCCAACGATAACACAAATGAAAGTTCACTGGTTACTATTGCATACTTGGTATGAATAGAAATATAAATTTAAAGCAAAAAAAAATCAATCCAATTTTAGCTAATGCATCAAACATCAAATGATAAGAGCATCAATCTAATTTAAGTATAAATAGTACCATTAAGAAAATAAATCCACATCTCCTACAACATATAACTCCAATTCTAACTTTAAAGAAAGTTCTTCCACCTTGCCGATAGAGACAAAAAGGCTGGGAGGAAAAACAGAGGTCTAAACATTGGCCAGTCTGCTTATCTTCCTTCCAAACATTCTCATCCATGACTCAAAACAGCAAAAGAAACTAAACTCGGACAGCAAATCCACAAAGATTAACAAAATATTGTCTCAAAAATCAAAATTTAAAAACCAACAATCAGATTACTGTGAGACACCAAGCCACTTCGAGAAGTTCTCAAACTCGGAATAATCACTGTCTGAGATCATAGTCTGGTACCATGCCTTGCCTGCAGCCTTGATTGCAGCTGCCTCCTCCTGACAGGATTGAATGGGGAAAGGGAAACATTAGATTCATTTCATAACTGTATAACATTCCCATTAAAAGTAACAAGACTAATGTCATCATAAAACAACAAAAAATAAGTAACAGAAAAAATTGGGGAATCTATTTTCCACATATGAGTACTCATAAGAGTAAAAAATTTTTAATAGAAAGAAAACATAAAATTTTATGCGTGCCATAATGAAGCCAAAAAGTAACACAAATCAAGGCAACACTAAATAACATAAGCTGCAATGATTGGGGCCGATAAACAGAGAGGAACACAAACTTACCAACAAACTTCAATAAATAGAACCAACATACAACTATAATTTGCAAAGACATAGATAAATAGCAGCCATTCATTTGCCAAAATATATAGCATTATTCTCTAATTCCTAAAACTAGGATCTAATTCAAGCACAAAAGAAGCATAATGATATGATGTAAAAGTGAGTCACAGAAAACAAATAACAGAATAAATGCAAAAAGGCAAGCGATTTTGAGAAAAATGCTTCAGCCAGCAACATGGCAACATACAACTGCAATAAAATATCATTATACAATTTAGAAACCACAGACTACAGCAGTACAACTCAAACCAGATTCAATTTGATCACATTGCAGACACTTATAGATTAAAAGAACTAAATTGGAATCCATGATGTTTCCAATATTGTTTCATTACCCTTCGAAAATAAATTGAATTCCACAAAGACAAAATGAAAAAAATCAAGTAATTCCCAGTATTATGACATCCGGAACAAGAAGCAGATCATCTTCACAAACACAACATAAATCTAAACATATAACAACCACGAAACAAATCAAAACAAACAACGCAGGCAGCGGTAACAACTTATCAGTAATATTCAATTTTAATTAGTTAATAAAGCAAGACATTATTATACCTTAGTGACAGGCTTCCTCTTCTTGTCGAGCTTCTCCTTCTTGGCCTTAACCCGTTGTGCTTCAGCCAAAAGAGACATCCTCCGAGCAGTCTTAGCATATGGGTTCAACCTCAACAAAGTATTCAAGTTCTTGAGAGGATTCTTCTTCATTGGAGCCCTCTTCACCTCCGTCTTAATCGGCCTTACAACAGACTGGACCTCATCCGAGTTAATAATCCTAGCCAAATCTGCATTGACCATCTTGGAACGAGGCAGCACGTAACCCTTCTTCTTCTCGGAACCCTTATCAAACTTACCATAAATCTCATCAAGCTTCTCAAAAGCCGATTTAGTCCAAACAATAAACCGTCCAAGATGGCCACCCGGCGCCAGCTTCAACAAGTTCAATCTCTCAACATTCACAACCTCAACACCGGGAATGTTCCGGAAGGCCTTGATAAGCTTAGCACCCTCAGTTGAGTACACAACAAGCGGGCCCTTGCGAGAAATGTAACGCCTATTTCTCATTTTACCCTTTCCAGGGCGAATCCCCTGGCTGTCCTTCGCCTTCTCGGCGTCAGCATATGCACCGATCTGCTTCAGAACTTTAAGAGCAGCTGATGTTTTCTCAACACTCTCGGCGGAATCACTGACGACCAGAGGCATTTCTGAAACAGTCTCGATCTTGTGACCGCGGGCCATCACAAGTGAGGGGACGGCGGAGGCGGCGATGGCGGAAACGATGGCGTATCGCTTCTGGTTGACGTTGATCTTACGGTGCCATCGGCGCCAGATCTTTGTGGGGGCGAACATGCGACCACCGCGACACATGTTACCGAAGGCTCCCTGGCCGGCACGGTGGGTACCGCCTCCGGGAACACGGGGGATACGCGACACGGCGCGACCAGTGCCCCATGATTCCGCGGAGGTCTGGTGCCCAGCCTTCTTGGAAACGGCGTAAGGCTGGCGGCTGTTCTTGGAGATGTTAGCGTGGACGAAGTTAACGATGTCGGGTCGGATAGAGGCCTTCATGACGTCGGGCAAAGGGACTGTGGAGCTTGCGTCGGTGGCCATGTCACCTTCCAGAGACTGGACGGTGACAAGAGGACGGGCAGCGGCGGCCATTGGTTTTGGTTTGTGTCTCTGTTTTGTTCTGTTGGGGGATATATGGGGAAGGGGACAGAGCTGCAGAGTGAATAGCTAGGGTTTTATTGAAGCCGAGACTGGAGTGTGTGTAGGATGAAAATTAAAAATGAGAGTGATTAGGGTTTTTTAGGTTTTGGAGGTGTTTGGTTATACGTTTTGGATACCCGTGCGTGATAGGTGTGAGGTTATTCCTACCCTAGTTTTGTTAATTGTCGTAATGGTAACTGGTCCCGTATGGAAAAATGATATTCGTCTCGATTGTCAATTGGCCCAAATTATCCGAATTGCTAAGGAGAGCGATTGTGTGAAAGCCATCTGTTTAATGGGTGGTGCTATTAGCACCCGTCCATTATCCTTTTCAAACCCGTTTCTGTAAATTCTTAAATAGCCTTTGTTTGTCGGGTCCCTCTATGATGCTGTAATTTTTTTACGATATTAATAGTGTAAGTAATGTGAACCATTAGATTTAATTAATAGTATATATTATATTTATTAATTAAAAATTTTAATTATTTTTAAAGTAACGTAATCGGTAAACTTAGTGGCTAAAATGTTGGGAAGTCTTAAAAAAACGGTTTGGAACGTGGAGTTGGCTAGAGTATGTGAAATTTCAATGACTACCCTTATAGTTTCAAATATTCTCACATATTTTACTTAAATAACATATTTTGTTTTATAACAAAAAATTTAATAAAATATATGATTTCAATGAAATATATGAACATTTATATGAAACCCACATTCATACAAATGTTTCATTAGACTTTTAAAGCTTATCTTACCTATGTATCCTAAACCATTCATTATCGGCTTTTCGTAATTTTATTAAATAGTAATTTCAAGCCAAACAGAAAAGAGTGACAATATTTAATTAATTTAAAAATTCAATGCGAAACTCAAAATTGCTAAAATAATACCTAAATTATATCATTAATGTTATAAAATAATTTGATTATCATGTAATCAAACTAATTTCAAAATTTATTTTGAAAGCATGCAAAACTAATTTCAAAATCTATTTTAAGAGCATGCAAATTAATGTAGTCTCTACTATGAGATTTTTTTATTCTAATGTATGGCCATGGAAGAGTATTAAAAGATATATATTTGTCCAATAGTTAAATATAAATAATAGCCCTTCAATTTCTCATGTGGTATATTTTATTGGTTTACTAGCTTATAAAACTATACGCAAGTATTAAAAATTAGACTATTATATGAAATATCATGTGATATATTTTATTTTACCTTAAATTAATGTATGAAATGCCTATAAAATGTGGTTTACTTCATTAGTCTACAGATTAATTTTCACTGCTATTTATATTTCATATATCAATTATAATTAATTGGGGCAACTACGACTTTAATTTCTCTTTTATTAATAAATAGGGATAGATAGAAGTATTCAATATATATAATTCATATGTTCTAATGACTATTAAAAAATCACCTCTACTAACTTTTTCCCACACCTTTTTTATTACATATTACCAATTGCTTTTCTATAGTAGTATTTTGTAACAGACAACTACAATTGACTACTCAAAAATCTCTTTATATTTTTTATTATATTTTATATTAAAGTTGTAGCACATTATAAATGCAAGGTTTAAAACAAAATTAACATGTTAAGTACGATGTATGATATAGAGTATTGAAATAATTATACCTAACACTCATAGTAATTTATAAAAATTTATAGTGTTTTATTTACAATATCTTTCCTAATTATGTCTATATTAATATCTATCTTATAGTCGATTTTTGGATTAGTAGATTTTAATTAATCATTTGGGATAGACTAATAATAACTTAATATTAAAACAATTTTCATTATACTGGTTATTTTATTAATTATATTTATTGTAATATTTTATTTGTATTATATATTTATTATTATTTTTATCCTATTATTATATTTATATTTGTTTAGGTTGTTCAAATAAAAAATGTATAATAGTTATTTATGAAAATTAAGGAGTCCGTATTATCATTTATGAAACCAAGGGGATCTATATAACTATTTAAGTAAACCTTGGGGTGTGTGTAGCTTTTTCTCAAATTAATATTAATTTAAAATTAAAAAATAAATATTTGCCAACAACTTGTAAGTTACCTGCTACATTTTATTAATTATTTAATTATTCTTTATATTAAATGAACGATTGAGATTAAAACACTTAAAATTAATGGTCCACATTAATCCCACTATCAATGTTATAAAAATAAATACAGCATTATAAAGAAATCCTTGTTTGTCTTGTTTTTCTCAATAAACACATGTCGGCCATTCTCTCTCTTCAGTTTCAACCTCCGCTCGGTTTTCTCTCTCCAAGCCCCTTCCTTCAAGTTTTTTATTTTTTGTAGCAAAAGACCAATGATAACAACCTAATATTTTGTGTCCCATTAGCTTAATTTATAACTAACTTTCTGTTAAGTTTTAAGAATTTTTAGTGGAGAGAGTCAAAGAAAAATCATATGTAAATTTAATTAGATAAAATTTTACATTTAATACAATTTAACATATAAAAGATAAAATTATAAATATATAACAAGAGGGGTTCTACAAAAAGAATAGAGGGGTGCCAGTAATAATACTCTTGTTTAATTTTAAAGGAGTGAAGTCTTTTGGGCTTGTAGCCAGCCCAATAGTATTCATTATGTTAAGGGAATGAGTGTGAGGTCCATAAGACTCATTCTCTTGAAATAATGATAAATTTCTCCTCATGTGAGTGATAAAAGATTTTTACGCTTAATGCTCAGACTCAATAGATCTTTAAATTGTATTATAATTGTCTGCATTTAGAGTCTTAGTAGATATTAGATTTCACTCAGACACACATACATATGCGTATATATTGTAATAATTTAATTTAAAAAATAAACAAAAATTAAAAGTGTTTGTCTTTGTCTTCGTCTTTGTCACACACACACACACACACACATAGTGTTAGATTACCTTTCCATTCTTTTTTCCCTCATTTACATGCTCAATTACTTTGGATATACTCTCCAGCACAGCTTACTCCTAATGTTTGGTGTGCCAAGTTAGGCATGTATATTCTTAATGACTTCACGAGCAAATGAAGGTTCCTAATTGTCACGGACCGCTCAAATCTCCCGCAAACGGAGGCTAACTTGGCGCGTGTAGTTGCGCTTAGTAAAATTCTGCCTAACAGTGAGATCGCTTAGAAAAGAGTACGCTTAGCACAACAACGAGACACTTAGCAGCAGGGTGCGCTCAGCACTGGACCGCCTCATACAACTAGCCAGCCGTAGTGCGCTTAGCGATCAATCAAGGTTGGCCCAAAACCTAAAATTCTCTACAATTAGAAATAACATAGAAGTTTCTAAGAGTTTGCATTTAGGTTCTAGGAGATATTTATGTAAGTTGCTGGGAAGCTTCAAGAGTTTGGCATCCAAGTCTATAAATACCCTATGACACTTGTCATTTTGCTCACTAAGCTCAACCACCACACCACCACACCACATACACACATGACACACACAAGCTCTCAAGCTCTAAAGCTTTCTTGTAATTTACTCTTTAGTGAGTAATAAAATTATATTTGGCCATATTACTCTCTTTTTTCTCTAGTATTTGTTGCAAACATCCTCGCTTAGCTAGTTTGAGAAGTTCATTAGGCTTATTTAGCAATTTATATGTTAGAAGTAATCTAAGTGCCGCACAAGTTTGCTGCGCATTAGACTCATCCCTTAACATAATGCCCTCAAACATCCTCTCTTAAAGGTTGGTTTTACGTTTGTTCTTCGACTAACTCTTCTCCTTTAATTAATAAGAATAAATCTTTTGAAACTCCATGGAATAATACGTGATTTTTTGCTAATGGCAATTGATTTTCCTATCCCAAATGATTGGTAGGAACAATAAAAAGGCAACAACAACATTAGGGACAGCAAGAGTCACAAGACGAGTAGCCTTAGAACTTCGAGCTAGCTTATTTTTATTAGTTGCCATTAGAATAATTCACAATTTATTTTAAGATTGTTATAAAATCACTATTAGTAAGTATATAAGATAGTTCATATATGCAAAAATATATAAGTTAGGTTTGTAAGAAAGACTAAAGGGGTTATAAACAATCTCACCTAAGACTCGGACTTCTTAGGAAATATACCTTTATGATAGAACCTTCTTAAGGTACTTAATATCACAAGATGATTACTTTTGCAACAAGCCGTGTGGTATTTAGGCAACTTCTAGTAACAAAAGTTACTAAGTAAGCCTATCGAACTTATCAAACTAACAAAATAAAGATATTTGTGGAAAAGCTAGAGAGAAGAGAGGGTAATATAACCAAAGAAAATTTTGTTACTTGAAAGATTGTATACAAGAAAACTTACAAGTATGCTTGAGTTGCTTGTTTGTTGTGTTTCAAATGACAAGTGTGATACCCTGTTTATCGGGGAGGCTTGCCCATTCTAGTGTGTTCTATGCAACTTGTCAAAATATCTACCATGTTCTAGAGAATTCTAACACAAGTGTGGAATATTTAGATATTTATAAGTGATGAGGTGTGCTGTAAAATTCTAGATTCGAGCCAAGCAAGCACACTCTACCACACCTTGGCTTGGATTTGGGCATTTGGACTTCAAAATTTGAGTGACCAGTTATCTAACGCACTTGACTCGTCTCTTAGCGCACCTTGGCTTGTCAATTTAGCCTTCTTCACTGGAAAATTCGAGCCACCAGTGGCATTAAGCTTATTAATAAGCCATTACAGACATCGCATGTTTAAAATAACAAAACTGAAATAACATTAATTTATTATAAACTAGAACAATATGTAAGAAAAAAAATGAGGCCTATAAGGTTACAATGTCCACAAAGAAAAATTTGCCCCCTTCTCAATGGTGCTTAGGCTATATTAGTGTTTATCTCATAGGATATAATGGATTCGAATAATCACGGTAGTACAACCTTATTATTCCAACGAACTTTAAATTATGGTTGAAGTCTACAATACTTAAGCTTAAAGCTACGGAGAATTTATTTGAAGGAGAAGAGTAAAAATCACTTGGATTTTGGTGTGTTTTAGAAATAAAAATTGTGAAGCCAATTTATACAATTCATAAAGGACATTTCAATTCAAAAATTAAGTATTAACTTTTAAATTTATAATTTGAAATAAAATATGCAACGGTTGCAATTATTTGTGAATTTTAATCACTTGTAACAACCTATTAGGCTATTTTCTCCCTTGAAAAATAGCCACATTCATCCTTAGTAGCCGTTTAATCTCTCGCTGTTATGCACACACACACACAACCGTTTAATCTCCACGACCTTGGTGTTGCAGTTTGCTATCTTTGCCAATCTTCTGTGACTTGAAACCTCAGTTGTAATGACAATCATGGCAATGGTAGTTGCCGGCCACATATTTTGAAAAAAAAAATCAAAAATACCAAATTTTCAAATATCTGTTTTTCTTAATTCTGAATTTTTTGAATATTTATTTTGTTAATACCAGAAGTCAACCACAAATTTGTTTTCAAATTCAATAATAGAATTATTAGATTTAAGAACATCCAAAAATTTAAGCAGTAATCGAAAATTAATTTGATTATCAATGATGCAAGATAAAGCGCTTTGATATCACTTGTTGGAATAATAATCTGTTGACGAAAATCATTACCTATAATCCAGGAGTATTCACATTGTATTACCAAGAATCAATGAATAAATGTGCGAAAATAAACCTGAATTCATAATGCTGAATTGTTCTCTTGAGTTGTGTAGTTTGTCTTCCAGATCAACACGTTCTTCTAGAAAATTCTTTAATTTTCTTTATGCTCTCTCTCTTGGGGTGCCAGAAAGAATAGAATAACAAGTGTAGCTTAGGGATCATAACCACTTATATAGACAATTTTTCCTATTGTCTTCAGGTATTCCTATATCAACCCATCATAGAAATAGAAATTACTCTTAAGTATTTGTACATTAAAGACACACACCCTATTCAATACATGAAAGTTCATATTACTGTAAACCTTAATAGATCACTCTTAATTAGGCCTAACCTTATATAACAGTCCGCAACACATAACTATTTACATATAAACTCAACGTTGGATTAAGTATCCAACATTGTTGGATAATGTTGGATTAAGGATCCAACAATGTTGGATTAAAGATCTAACAAAAAAGTAGTTTATATAAAAGATAATGACCAAAGATACTAGCTCTCATTAGCTTATAATAACCCATCCATAGGAGTTGGTGAGCAATAGCTGTAGTGAGAAATATGAATAGGAAAATGAGAAGATAAAGCCATGAATGAGTGCAAAGAGGATGAAAAAATGATGAGACAAAAGAGAGAACAAAACCATGTAGCATGGACCAGAAAATGAGGAGAGCATGGGCTATATGTCCATGAGATCATAGACCATAAGTCTAATCATGGAACATGTGACAGAGCATCAGACAACAAGACTAAAGACCTTGGACTTTGAGACTAGAAGCCTTGGACTAAGCACCAGAGGCCATGGAGGTACAAATGATTCAGGAGAGTTTTAATTCAGGTTCTGTATGTACTAAAAACAGAGTATTGATGTTGATGCAAAACAGAAACACCATAACCTAAAAAAAAATTCTTATTGTTATCACTCTTATTGCTGCTCCATAGAAGAAATATGGTAATCATGAAAAAAATTTAAGACTACAATGATTTGTGATAATTTTGAAATTACGATTCGTAAAATTAGAATCTCATTTATATACAACAACAGCTATTGACAGTATCTCTTTATCATAAGTGAAGAGCGCTAAGTATTTCACAGACAAAGCCTTACTAATATATGCTAACATTCTCCTATTCTATATTAATTATGCACCAATTCCTCGACTAGAAGCATCACACTCAATTCGAAATGCTGAAATCAGGCAAAGTAAAAACTTGTGCTTGTAGCTATGATAGGAGCAACAAAAGCATCTTTAACCACTAAAGTCCACACGAATGAATCTTTTTTTAACATACTAGTCAGAGGTGTTGTCACTTAACCAATCTTCAACAAATTTATGATATTAGTCAGTAAGTCCCAGAAAACCCGAAGTGCGTTGATAGAAGCAAGTTTGGCCAATTGGGGATAGCAAAAAAGTTCAGATCTGGCCCGTATCCGAAAAGTTCTAAAAGATCTAAATCTGCATAATAAAAAATTATGGATTTAGATGCAAGTGCATCCAAAAATTAGATATCCGAATCCACACATTTTTTTAAAATAAATTAAATAAAAATAAAATATATGTAAGAAAACACAAACCTTAAGCTTAAAACACATTTCACATAAACATTATAATACACCTAAGTACCTATAAACATTATTTTAGAATATTTTAGATTTGTTCAATATTTTAGTAGTGTGTTTACTTATTAGGAATGGGAATTAAGAAATGTGAATGAATAATGTGTTTACTTGCTTAAATAAGAGGTGAAATGAGAATCAAAGTGGTAGGTCCCACCTAAAATTGGAAATGATTACTCGAGTTCCCATTTCCATAAGAAAATGTGAAAATGATAATCTCATTCCCTAAAGGACTATATTACCCTCACTGAAATCTTAAAATTCTCATTTTATCCTTCCTTATATAATAATAATAATAATAATTACTACTACTATTAATAGCAATAATAATAAGTATTAATTATAATGATTGATAATTATGATTAATAGTAACAATTATAATTTATTATGATTATTATTGTTGTTGTTGTTGTTATCATAAATAATGACAATAATCAACTAAGGTCAGTTTAGTAACTTATAACAATCTATTGTGATTTCAAGATAAAGTAAATACATAAATGGCAATACAGTTTATTCTGATTCCAATTCTTATAGCTAAAGTAAATAATTTATTATGATTTCCATTCTCTATTCCGACTCCAGCCCATTTCGATTCCAACTCATTCCTATTATTTATTAATAAACAAACCATAGATTATTTTAGATTTTGTCATTTGTGGTTTTATTAACTTGGATTGTTATTAAAAATTATTTTAGATTTGTTTAATATTAGATGATTATCGTGTTTTTTTTAATAGGAAAAATATTGTAAATTTGTAAATAAATATTTTAAATGTATGAATTCAAGTACCCTAGATATCCGCCTAAAGTCCATAAAGATATTATCCACATCCTCACAACATCAATGGGGATTCGGATCCAGATTTTACCATGTCAAACCAATTAATCATACACTCAATTTTCTTAGGATCCACTACCACAAGTGCAGCTGACATAACATTCATTGCATTAGATATTCAACAGAAGATGTAGTCGCATAAAGCTAGTGTTTTTTAAGGCAATGCAAAACCGTAAAAAGGTGATGAACATGATCTATAAGGCAACAGTTGTAGGAAGGGAAAAAAAAAAAAAAAAAAAACTGAAACAAACCGCAGAAGGTAAGGCCGAAATGCTTCAAATTTTGGAAGTTACAGGTGCATTAGTAAGATCAGAAGGCATTACTAAGAATTCATAGTGGCCATCATGATTCATGAGTGCGGAACGCTGTTTTAGCAATATCAGTATCATACGCATGAATTTGGTGATAACCTGATCGAAGATCCAATTTTGTGAAAAGAGTAGCTCCATGCAATTCATCCGAGAGCTCATCAATGGCTAGAATTGGAAACCGATCTTTTATAGTAATTTTGTAAGGAGCTCTGTAATCAACGTACATACGCCACGAACCATCCTTTTTCTTAACCAGCAATATAGGATATGAATAAATGCTGATACTTGGCCTAATTAATCCAGCAGCTAGCATTTCTTGCACCATTTTCTTCAATCTCATTCTTCTGGAAATGTGGATACCTGTACGGATGAACATTTAGAGGCAAGCTGCCAACCAAATCTATTTCCCGTCCCAATTGTATGGCGTAATAAGTTTAGAGAAATCTCATAAAATAGCACCCAAAGATATATTGTAGCCAGTGATCCTCCCAACACCATATCACATCCATTAACAGGGAGAAGGAAAAAAAATCTGACTGGAAAAGAAAGCCTTGAATATTAAGTGAAACATTCAAACATTTACCATAACCATTGACAATACCTCCATCGGCCATGGTGACTCTGAACTGGTTGGTAGAAGCAACTTGACAAAAGTTGAGATCTTTTGCAATGATGCCCACGCTTGAATTGCCAATGACAATTCTCCCATTATCCGCTCTATCCCTCGGTAACATGGAATAGCATCTCCAATAAGATGGGCAGTAGCTAAAGTCATCATTTGTGCTTCTGCAATGCCCGTAACTCGTCGGTATTGCTCCGCCCTAAAACCCCACCCACTTGGGTCTTCTCCAGTGAATAATGGAAAATCTAATCGTATGGTTTGACCTTGCACCCGTACTCCAACAAAATCAGCCTGCTATTGGATTTGATTGGCAGGAAGTTGATCTAATGCCGCAGGTTCAAATTGGTCCAAGTGTCAGCATAGAAGATCCAATATGGCTAGCAACGTTGCAAATTGCCGAGCCAAATTATTAACCTTATCTTCAATTTCTCGAATATCCTTCAGCCAGGAACGTGTGCTCTGATACCAGATGATAAGTACCTTCTGATGCTCGAATAGAAACAAACAATTGTGATAAAAAGAATTAATGAAAGTGCAGAACAGAGGAGAAGATAGAAGTTTTTGAGAAATTCTAGTCTTTTATTCACGTTGCCAGTGCCCCTTTTATTTGCCAATTACAAGATAAGAAGCAAGATATCACCATCTCAAGCTTGTCTTAGGAAGATGTTATAACTTTTCTTCAGCTTCTAAAAATTATAAATTTAAAACACACGAAGTTGTAGGCATATACTATAGCAGACCTAGATTGCCATCAAATTCCTATCAAAAAAAAGAAAAAAGATTGCCATCAAATTCAGTTTCCATTAATTTATTTTATTGATATCACTGCGCGAATTTTCACCAGCACCATTTTTGTTGTTATTGGCTTAGAACTGTTTCTTTCTTATCTATTTTTCCTCAGGATTTATTGGGTTTCTTCCCCTTCTTTTCTGCCGGTTATATCATTTCTCAGCAGCAGTAGGAAAAGCAAACTACCCCTGCTTCAAAGTTAGCATTCTAAACAATAAATCCTAAACTCCCTTAGAAATTGTCAATGCAAATAATTTTTTAATTTTACCAGTTATACTCATTCATTAGTGTCCCTGAATATACATGAAACTGCGCTCTGAAAAGAATTGAGAAAGAAAGACACGTTATTGTCAAGATTTTAACTTTCAAGAAAAGCTAAATATCAAAACTAACAAAAGCTACAGGTTTAAGATTAAATGCAGCTGTCCATTTAAATAATGAAACATAATTAATTTTGCTAACATTTACTAAAGCATCTCGTGCTATCAGCAGCTTGTACTATCAGCAACAGCAAGTGAGAAAATAAGACATCACCTCCTACAAACACCCAAATCTCTACTTCTTCAACCCACGTGCAAAAAGAAGACATGATAAGTTCCCATCAATATCTTTGATCTCTCTGTGCCAGTTCAAATTAGCAACAGAGAGAGACAACATGAAATTTATGTCAGCTGTTCTGCATAATGTAAGGCCCTCAGTTCCCAAGTGCTCCACGCCTGTTATTACATGATACAAATAGAGGTGCCAGAGCCGTAACTTGCAATAAGCAACGTATACAAAGCTTTAGGAAGCTGAAAATGAAGCTCAAGAAAAAGGTACTTGATCCTTTATGCACCTCTCTCATTCCAGCAACTTAAGTTACAATAGTTAACAATTTCTCATTTGCATAATTCCAGGATAAGCAGCAATTAAATAATGTTTGCTTGCTGGTTTTCTGTTACAAAAGCACATGCCTACTTATAATTTCTACTACAAATCATTATGCTGCTTGCCTGCTTCTGGAGACATTACTGAAAAGCAAGTACGAAGTAAAATCTCAGTTCACCCACACTCAGTGACATTGGTATCAGAAACGGTTCAACGGTCCCTCACAAAGAAAGCGTTCTCTCAACACTACTGCAATACTTCCGCTATAACTCACTTCCCGTATCCTAGTAAGTTTTGATGACTGCACAGAAGAACCACCACCAACCAAAATCACATTCATAATGCAAGACCAAAAAGAAAAAGAATACATTAGCGTAGTTTCACTCAAACAGGATAATTTACAAGAATTCCAAAAAGCACTTGAATTAAAATCGTAATATGTTTTTCCTTCCAAAATGCTAGCTCAAAAAATTAACAATGTGGAATCATCCTCCTCATCAAACTCGAACAAGATAATGTTCAAGAATTTCATAGACCAACCCACCCCCCAAAAACTACCTAAATTCTCCTTCAATTCTCATCAAACCCAAAAAAGCTCATATCCAAAACAAGAGAAAATTCTCAAGTTAACATTCTTCACAAAGTGTAAAATAAGAAAATTTTCTGATCTATGTATATATACATCCATCTCCATAAATCAATTGTACCAGATGCAAGCCAGCAACAAAAATCAAAGTTGCTGTTGCCAGTCTAAGTCAAGCAATTTGAATTACTCAACGTATTATTCATCATTCTCTTATCCATAAGATAAAACTTGCAAGTTGCAGTTCAAGTTAATGCAATCAGATTCAAACGAAAGGAATGCAAGTGACAATACTGACAATAATGATAATAACGAATTATACTGGAAAAATGGATCACATGCAACTCACTTTAGAGTTTTAATTTGTTCACAAGGATGAATGAGTTACAAATTTTTAATATACTAGACCAGAGTACTTGATCAGTAACTCACTAAAATAGCAAAATCACTACAGATAGCAAATTTTAATAGAAAAGTACATCATGAGCAAAACTTTAGTTGTTCAAATTGCACAAGGCTAAATAAGTTACAATTTGTTAATATGCCACCTGAGAATTCCAATCCACAAATAACTTTGAACCATCACCCGATCAACCATCATCTTCAGAGCTTCCCTCTTCACTGCTATAATCACTGCTGTCATCATCTTGATCCAGAATATCCAACTCAACACGCCGAACTTGTATGGGCTCAGGTGGTTTATATAATCCCTGTGGAGGCACAGGCCGCAACTGTTGTTCCTCAATTCTAGGCATAGGAAGAGCATCCAATGGGGGCAATGGCACCGCATCCCCAGGCTTCCATCCAGGTGGGGGCACAAGTGGGAAATCTTTCGGTAACTCCACAGGCATCCCTGGTTTCCAACCGGACGGAACTGTAATATTCGGGGGAAGCAAACCAGCCAAATCCTTAAGCGAATTGGCATCCATGGGCTGTAAAGGTGGTGGCTCAATGATAGCCTCAATTGTCTTCTCTTTGGTTTCAACAACTTTCGGCAAACCAACATCAAGATCAGCAAAAGCATACAACTGGGAAGCCCGCATTTGCTCTTCTTGCGGAGCAGGTGGAAGCGCCCCACGAAGAGGAACCTGCCCGGCACCAAACTCTGGTGGCGCAAAAGTCGTGTAACTAATTCTATGAGCATAGGATAAAATATCTGATAAATTCAATCGAGACTCAACTGTCGTAAAACAAGAACCATTATCATCATCATTGCCATCACCACCCTCTGACTTCACCCTTTTGGGGCGTCTGTAATCGGAATAATCGTCAACAAGAATGTCAAGAACCCGCTCTGCCTCTTTAATCTTATTAGCAAAAGCAAGAATGGCAGAATCCTTAGCCTTAATTTCACGTGCAATTTTCTGCTTAGCCTCTTGAAGATCAAGAATTTCTTGAAGCTCAGCAACGGCTTCGAAAAGCTGTGTCTGAAGCGAAGTAAAACAAGCTATAATTTCCTTAATGGTAGACGGGGACGAGTCAATTGGAGGCGGAGGCTGTGACTGAGACTGGGAGGAGAGAAACGTCGGGAGCGAGCCGCGGAAAGCGGAGATCCAAAGGGAACGATTTGGGGAGACTTCGAAGAGTTTAGATGCTAATGAAGCCATTTGAAGGAGAAGAGCTTGGGCTCTGGGGAGAGGTGGGAGAAGAGAGAGAAGGGTGGAGGAGGTGCAGGCGGTTGTACCTGTGGCGATCGGGGCGGTTGCCGGAGTGGCGGACCGGAGGTGGTGGTGAGTGGCTGCAGTGGGGAATTTGGTCGGGCTAGGGTTCGAGTTAGGGTTTTGAAGAGAGGGTGAATTAGGGTTTGCTAAACCTAGCCTAGCTGGTGATTGTACTATTTGGTGCTGCAGCATTTTCTTTGTTTTCGATCAGAGGATATAATGGCGATTCGAAATTGAAAAGTGAAATCAAATAAACTGGTAATTTAACGAAATCTAAAGAAATAATTGGGATCAAACTTAAAGGGGAATTGAAGAAAACGACGCCGAATTGAGATTGTACGAGTTATTTTACCTGAACCTCATCGATGAACTGGAAATTGGAAGAGGGATGCAATTCTGTTCCATGGACATTGGATTTGGGTAGGTTCGGTTTCTTGAAACGCCATGTCGTGTCAGACTGTCAGTGTGTATTTTCCGTATGCGACACACATCGTAACGTCGTTACTTTACAAGAAATACGCCGACAGGTCGTCTTCCTATAAAGTTTAGATTAGAGTCGCGAAACTTTTGTCTATACTATTACTACTTTCTTTTGGTTTCACATCATAAGAAATTTGTACTTGATTATTATTTTTATTACATTACAAATTCTTTTGACATTCAAATATTAGAGATCAAACAACACATCCTTTTAAAATCTTATTAATCCAACAATTGCTAAAAATTAGGAATATACAAATATTTTTTCACCAATTAATAATGGTTATATATTAACTAAAAATTAAAATTTATCATTTTATTACTATCATTATGATAATTATTATCATCTGACGATATTTTAATCAACTCTGTCTAATCATGATAATTATTATCATCGTTATTAGGTACGTGTTTTATAAATGCCACAATATCATTTTCATATCAAAACTTTGAAAATGTAGACTAAACAAGTTAAACTATTATTTTTTTCAATTTTAACTTTCATGTCGTGGAAAGAGAGCTCTCCTAATCTCCTCTCTTGAGGATAATTCCCCTTTTTCCTTCCCTTTTTATTTCATATCCATCTCTTTTCCCATTTAGTAACTGCACGTTTGGTGAAAATATTCATTGTTGATATTTCGATAAACTATTTTCCTCCCCATTAGTCAGTAGATGTTAACCAATTTACTTATTTATTATAATAGATAGAATGTATATGCACAGTTACATATAGTAACACAACATAGAACTAAATTACTAAACCAATCCCGCATTAGGATTCAAGTCATCCAACAAGAACACAGTGATAGAAATGCAGCTTTATATACTTTATGCTTATGTAGTCATTCTGTATTCTAAAGAGTGGTGCTATTGGTACACCTTAATTAACTTTATAAAACCCCTCACTTGTGCAATTACAATAAAGGATAAAATCATCTAACTAAACCCACCCTGTTCCTTGTTCCCCCCACCCCCCTCCCCCCCTCTTCTCTCTCTCTCTATCTCTCTCTATGTTACAATCTAGTTTATTTCTATTTGAATTAGTGAAGAATAAGTTAGTTTATTCTATTTGAATTAGTATAAGCCAAGTCAAAGATGGATAGTAGAAGCCACTTTGCTAATTTTTCTTCTTACCTGTTCTTAGTTTTGCGCATGGTAGTTGTAATGCACTTGTATATAAACACCCTTTGTCATGAATAAAGATCATCAAACAAGATTATTCACTCAGTATTGAGTGGTGGGAGGCACCAACCCCTTTAGAAGAGTTAGCAAATTCTACTTGTATCTTCATTTTTCCTTAAGCAAACAATTGTATGTGTAACATTCTGGCACCAGAGCTTAGGCATGGGGGTATCAGAGAGACTTGAGAAGTTAGAAAAAAAAAAAACAAACATAGAGGAGATTGTTGCTGGCCAGAAGCATCTTTTATGCCATATCGCAGAGAGATTAGAGGAGTTAAGTCAACAAGTTTCTGGCAAAAACACTAATGAAATGGGAGAGAATTCACCTTAAAACTCAAAGAAATTTTGAGGAGATCCCTACATTCATCACTATTAGGTTCCAATCAAAGCTAATATATCTTTTTGAATTCTACTTAGGGTGAGAATAGACCACAATAATTTTAATTGGAATAAGCTTGCCTTATTAATTACTCTCAAAGGATTTAAATACAAACGGGAATTAACAACTATTCCTAATTCTTAGATCATATCTCTAAGAAATAGGCACTAACGGCTAATGACAGCAACTGAAAATAACAACAAGTGCTGGACCTATTCTTAAGCACGATAGTGGGCATGACTAACAAATTAGAGCAAGTCTTTAGCAAACAAGAATCTCTTTGCATGGCTCATGCAATATACGTCCACGCATGCCGTTATTAGTCAAAATACTTTGGGTTCTTCTTCTGCATTCTTTGGGATCTTCTTGGCATATCAATACCCCCTCCTTTGGCTGGAACCTTGTCCTTAAGGTTCGTATCGAGGAACCTGTCAAGCAGCTCTTCAGTGTCTTCCCAAGTTGCATCATCTGTAGGAAGTCTTTTCCATTTGACCAAACTTTCTTCAACAAATTTGGACCCTTTCTTGACCCAACGGTTGTCCAATATTGCTTCTGGTTCCATAATCAAATCACCATCTTCGGCCATTGGTGGGAGCTCAGTACTACCAGCAATTGTTTCACCCAATTTTTTTTTAAAAAGTGACACATGAAAGAACGGGTGAATGCGAGAACCTTGCGGAAGCTTGAGCCTATAAGCCACCTTTCCAATTTTTTCCTCAATCTGATACGGCCCATAAAACTTGCTTGCAAGCTTTTGATAGGCTCTTTTAAACACAGATTGCTGGCGATAGGGATGAAGCTTCAAGAACACAAAGTCACCCACTTGATACTCAATATCCTGACGTTTGGAATCTGCTTGCTGCTTCATTCGATTGTTTGCTGCATGTAAATTGTCTTCGGTCAACTTCATTTACTAAACAAGAACCTTCATGGTAATGTGGAATTTTTTGTAGGGGCCTTCCATATAAAGCTTGGAAGGGAGTCATTCCTGTGGACGCATGATAAGAAGTGTTGTACCAAAACTCAGCCCATGGAAGGAAAGAGTGTCACGAACGAGGCTGTTGGTAAGCAAAGCACTGAAGATATTGTTCAATACAACGGTTTACCACTTCTGTCTGTCTATCTGTTTATGGATGGTAGGCAAAACTCATCTTCAATTGTGTGCCCGACATTTTGAAGAACTCTCACAAAAAATAACTGAAGAACACTGGATTACGATCACTTATGATGGACTGAGGCATGTCATGGAGCTTTACTACTCCTTCAATGAATTTTTCAGCGACCACCTTTGCTGTATATGGATGGGAAAAGGGCCAAGAAATGAGCTGATTTGCTCAGCCTGTCAACCACCACAAGAATTGAATTTTTACCATTTGAGAGTGGAAGACCTTCAATAAAGTCCATGGTAATATCCTCCCAGATGTGATAAGGAACTGGAAGGGCTTTAAAAGTCCAGCTAGTGACAAAGTCTCATTTTTAATTCGTTGGCAAACTTCACAAGAGGCAACATAATTCTTCACTGCTTGGTACATAGATGGCCAATAAAATTGTTGTGCTAGTCTCTTGTATGTTCTTAATACACCTGAATGCCCACCTATTGGAGAATCATGAAACTCTCGCAATAGCTGCTGAATGATATCAAAATGCGGAGGCACCACCACTCGGTTTTTGTAATAAACCAATCCGTTACGCCAACTGTAAGGAACACCTGGGTTTTCAGTAGCTTGTTTGCTGATTTTCTGCATGTAAGGATGGTCAACTGATACGGATTTGATTGTATCCCATAATTGAGTTTGAGACACAAACAAGGCATCAAGATTAGGACTACTCACCACCCGTGATAGTGCATCAGCTGCATTGTTTTCTCGGCCTGGCTTATATTTGATTTCATAATCATAGCTAAGCAATTTAGTCACCCACTTTTGCTGCTCAGGTGTTGCTATGCGTTGCTCCAACAAATACTTAAGGCTGCGTTGATCAGTTTGGATGTAGAACTTCCGGCCCAGCAAATATGGTCTCTATGTTTGAATTGCATGAATAATTGCTAGCATTTCTTTGGCATAAACAGACCATGAACACTTGGTGGTGCCCAAGGCCCGACTCATAATTGCAATAGGCTTCCCTTTTTGAGTCAAAACTGCCCCAATGCCGTCCCTCGAAGAATCCAACTCAATGATAAATTTTTCATTGAAGTTTGGCATTGCAAGTGTTGGTGTAGTAGTCATGGCCCCTTTGAGTTCTTGGAAAGCATTTTCAGCTTCTTACGCCCATCCAAAATGTCCCTTTTTTAAGAGGTTGGTGAGGGGGCATGCAATGACGCCGTAGTTGCGGATGAATTTTCGATAATAACCTATAATTCCTAAAAATCCACGTAGTTCAGAGACATTAGTAGGCCTAGGCCAGTTCAGCATAGTTTCAATTTTTCCTTGATCTACCTTAACTCCTTGTGGAGTTACAACATGCCCCAAGTATTCCAATTCTTGTAAATCGAAGGCACATTTATTGAATTTGACAAAAAATCGGTGTTGCCTTAATATTTCAAAAGCTTTTCGAACATGTTCAAGATGCATGGTCCAATTGGGGCTATAAATTAAAATATCATCAAAGAATACTAGTATAAACTTTCGGAGATAAGAACGGAAAATGGAATTCATAGTTGCTTGGAAAGTAGATGGGGCATTACAAAGACCAAAGGGCATAACTAAGCATTCATAATGACCATTATGAGTACAAAAGGCAGTTTTATAAATATCTGGAAGGTGCACTGGTACCTGGTGGTATCCCGCTCGTAAGTTAAGTTTGGTAAAATACATGGCTCCATGAAGCTCATCAAGCATGTCATCCACTGTAGGAATTGGAAATCTATCTTTGATGATTACAGCATTAAGCGCTCTATAGTCAGTGCAAAAACGCCATGAACCATCTTTTTTTTTTTATCAATAAAACAGGGGATGAAAAAGGACTAGTACTAGTTCTTATTAGCCCCAATTTTAACATGTCTTGAACTTGTTTTTCAATTTCAGCTTTTTAAAAATAGGCATACCTGTATGGTCTCACATTAATGGGCTCAGTTCCCTCTTTTAAATTGATGTGATGATCTACTTCTCTTGAAGGAGGGAGTTGGGTTGGCTCTTTGAACAAGTCTTCGAATTCCTCCAATAATTGTTTCATCTCCGGATTGACATCTTGTGGTGGAAGAGCGGCTGTGATTGAAGACAAATAGCAAGCATGGAGCTCCCTTGCCGTATGTCTTTGGAAATGGCTTTCATTGATGTAGGTTGAATTGACTGCACATCAATCCCTTGCAATTTTTGAGTTTGGTTGTTCCACTGGAATTCCATTGTCAATTGCTTCCAATTACATGCTACCGTTCCCAATTGCTCCAACCAATGGACACCTAAGACCAAGTCCAGCCCAATTAAAGGTAAAGCATACAGAGTAAGGACAAAAGGAATTCCTTGGAGCAGAACTTGGACATTTTCAAATCTTCCTTGGCATTTTAATGGTCTTCCATTTGCCACCTTGACATTGAAAGGTTCCGTTCGAACTACCGATAATTACAACATATTAGCCACCCTTTCACTAATAAAATTATGAGTAGACCCGCTATCAATTAGAACAACCACCTCATACGGTCCAATCTTTGCCATTACTCGCATTGCTTTATAAGCTGTCCATCCTGAAAGTGCATGAAGCGATATCTTTGGCTGGAATTCTGTTAAGCCCTCAACTTCTTCATCATCTGAATATTCATGGCTGCCTTCTGACATGAGAAGTTGTGGCCCTTTACACTTATGACCAGGTGCAAATTTCTCATCGCAATTAAAACACAACCCTTGTGCCCTTCTTTTCTGCATCTCGTCCCAAGTGAGCTTTTTTATAGGTGAAGTTGGCTTGAAATTTATTGGTGAAGGAGAGTCAGCAATGGCTCGGTTGAAAGGTCGTGTAACTTTCCTTTGGCGCATCAACTGCTCATCTCTCATTCGTGCAAGGCTAATAGCTTCTTTCCACGATTTTGGTCTGAACATTCGTATGCCATCAGATATTTCTGGTTTAAGACCTCCCATGAATGTCCCTAACAAAGCTTTTTGTGTCCAACCCTGTACCTGATTTCCTAATCGTTCAAACTCCTTTTGATAATCTCGTAACGAGCCCACTTGTTTAATCTTTGACAATGCTTCATCAAAATCTTCACATTCGATTGGACCAAATCTTGCCCAAAGTTCTTCATGAAAGATTCCCCACGTCACCTCCTTGCCTTCTTCCTTATAAGATCTTTGCAACCATTGCCACCATTGATTAGCCTCGCCTTCCAAATGAAATGAAGCCAAGGACACCTTCTGTGATTCAAGGGTGCCTTGGTACTCAAAAAATTGATCAACTCTTGTGAACCACTTGGTGGGGTCGTCTCCAGAAAATCGCGGGAACTCTAGTTTGGCTAATTTGAAAGAGAACAATTGCCTTCCACCTTCAGAATTATCTTTCGATTCCTCTCGTGAATTGCGAGTACGCCCATTAGGAGAGGATACAATAAGTGCAGGATTGTCACTAGTAGATGCAGCTTGGTTGGAGAGTAAGACTTCTGATATTTTGCTGATGGCATCTTCTAGCCGATGTAACTTATCAGATACATGCATCTTCATTTGGTTGAAGTTATTTTGAAGTCCTCCAAGTCCAGCCTCTAGATTCTCGATCCTTTCCTTATTTGTTGCCATTATACCCCAGCTCTGATACCAAATGTTAGGTCCCAATCAAAGCTAATATATCTTTTTGAATTCTACTTAGGGTGAGAATAGACCACAATAATTTTAATTGGAATAAGCTTGCCTTATTAATTACTATCAAAGGATTTAAATACAAGCGGGAATTAACAACTATTCCTAATTCTTAGATCATATCTCTAAGAAATAGGTACTAACGGCTAATGACAGCAACTGAAAATAATAACAAGTGCTGGACCTATTCTTAAGCACGATAGTGGGCATGACTAACAAATTAGAGCAAGTCTTTAGCAAACAAGAATCTCTTTGCATGGCTCATACAATATACGTCCACGCATAAACGTCCACGCATGCCGTTATTAGTAAAAATACTTTGGGTTCTTCTTCAGCATTCTTTGGGATCTTCTTGGCTTATCAATCACCAATCAAGGCCACAGGTTATTAAGCAGCATCATTCCAAAGACTGTTAAGCTTGATTTTCCTCATTATGATGGAAAGGATGACCTTACCACTTGGGTGTGTAGAGTTGAAAAGTATTATTGCCTCCACGACATTGCGGAATCAGGCAAGGTGACATTGGCTTCATTCTTTCTGGAGGGTGATGCTCAGCTATGGTTTCAAATGCTGAAGCAAGAAACGCTTTATTATCACTTGGGAGGATTTCAAGAATGGGATATTTTCTTGATTTGGCCCGAACCAATTCGAAGACCATTTTGGTGAATTAATTAAACTACGAAAAATCGGTATTGTGGTGGAATATCAGGCCAATTTGAAAAATTGTTAGCAAAAGTTGGGCATTTATCACATGACAAGAAGGTCAGTTGTTTTTTAACTGGACTTCGAGATTGTATTTGAATTGATGTGCAAGCCAATAGGCCAACATCTTTAACCATGACCATTGGGTTAGTAAGATTGTTTGAGGCTCATAATTAGGATCAAAAGAAACGGACTACCAGTTCTCACGACCAATAAATCAAGCAAAATTTCAGATTCTTAGTCAAGTGGCTTTGACAATGGTCAAAAGGATGACATCTAAGGAACTAGTTGAAAGAGGATGAAAGGGATTATGCTTTCACTGTAATAACAAATTTGGCTCATGACAGGTTTAATTTTTTAGTATTGAATTCGCTAATTCTTCTCTAATTCAGGCACTCATTTTATTATTTAGCACTTAAAAAAGAGTTTTAATATTATAATTTTAAATTTTTTTATTCATCATTTATATATGAATTAAGGACTTAAGCTTTTTTTATTATTTTTTAAATTTTAATTTGTTATTTTAATTTATAAATTTATTTTTTTAAAAAAAATAGAGAACTTAAACCTGATTTAGATTTTTTTCTTAAATCTTTATCCATACCCTCATGTAGAAAGGTCCCGACCAAAATTTGTGAAAATGAGCCGGATCGGCTTGAGCTTGGGTGGGCCCGAGCTTTTTTACCATTCCTATATCATTCCTGTAACAAAAATTAACAAAAATTACAAGAAGGCAAAAAGGAGTTGCCATCTATATTATGCAAGGGAAAGATGTGAAGTACGAAAAAGCCTTTACCCTAACGCAAGTTCAACAACTTTTTCAAGGGTACCAAGAAATATTGAATGAACCTATTGGCCTCCCTCCTCGACAAGTCCACGATCATCGAATTGCACTTTTATCAGGACGAGTACCAATTGCAGTAAGGACATACAAGTATCCTTATTTTCAGAAGAATGAGATCGAGGATTATTGGTTGGTGGTACTATTCGCCCCAGCACCAGTCCTTATTGCTCTATTGTCTTGTCGGTTGAAAAGCATAATGGTTCATGGAGGATGCGCGTCGACTACCGAGCATTGAATCAAATTATAGTTAAAGACAAATTCCTAATTCTCGTGATCGATGAACTCTTAGATGAATTAGCCGGAGCTCAATTTTTTACAAAATTGGATTTATGCTCAGGCAACCATCAAGTCATTGCACCTAGACAATGTCGAGAAAACTGCATGTCAGATACGTAAGGCCATTATGAATTTTTGGGAATGCCGTTTGGGCTTACCACTGCTCCATCCACTTTGCAAGCACTTATGAACGAGGTATTCAAAAAATTATTATGAAAATTTGTACTTTTTTTTTAATGATATACTCATTTATAGTAAGGATTGGGATACTCACATGGAGCATTTAAGAATTGTTTTTGACATTCTGAAAGCTAGCAATTTGAGAGTGAAGCTTGAAAAATGCTGATTTGGGGAGAAAGAAGTGTAGTATGTAAGACAAATTGATGCAATGATGTCGTGCTCGCAGCCAAATACTTGTGAAGCCTTACGTGAGTTTCTTGGACTCACAAGTTACTACCAGAAATTCATTCAAAACTATGGGAAAATTGTTGCTCCTCTAACCAATATGTTGACGAAAGATTCTTTTAAATAGAGTTTGGCTTGGAGGAGGCTTTTCAAAATCGAAAGATAGCCATGACACAAGCCCCGGTATTATCTCTTCCTGACTTTTCAAAAACCTTTATAGTTGAATGTGATGTTTCTGGGCTTGGGTTGGTGTAACTTTACTACAGGAGAGACCTATAGTGCATTTCAACGAAGCATTTCAAAGGAAACATCTTCTTTTTTCTCCTTATAAGAAGGACATACTTGCATCAGCTTTGGCAATACAGAAATGGAGGCCATACTAGCTAGGTAAACAATTCATTGTCAGAACTGATCATCAGAGTTTTAAACATCTATGGTCTTAAAAAATCACATCTACAGCTCAATAGAAATGGTTTTACAAATTCATGGGATATGATATTGAAGTGGAATACGAGAAGGCTAGAGAGAATGTTGTGGCTGACGCTCTATCTCTAAGTCATGGAGAACCACAAGGTGCTATATTTGCTATTTCCCAGTTGTTACCGCGACGACTTGAGGTGATTAAAGAATAGGTTGTTGTTGAACCAATATTACAAGCCTTGCAAAAAAAAAAAAAAAAAAAAATCCAGCAAAGGGAAGCATTGGGGCCATGGAAACTGAATAATGGAATTATATTCTTTCTTTAAAGATCGTATTGAAAGACTCTGAACATGTGACAGCCATTATCAAAGAATTTCATGGAAGCACCAACGAAGGCTATGTGAAAACTTTTACAATGCATCAAGGAAAATTTTTATTGGAAGAGCATGAGGTAATAGATTGAAGCATTTATATACAGCTGCGACATTTGCCAATGCCTCGAAACAGAGCACTTGGCTCCTGTTGGGTTGTTGACATTTGCCAATGCCTCGAAACAGAGCACTTGGCTCCTGTTGGGTGGTTGATGAGTATATAATATATACATATTTTACACTTAATTATGTAGTTGTTATTATCATTATTTACTATTTTTAATTAATTAAATTATTTCATTGAAGAGGAAAGTAATTTGAGATTGGGAAACAAAAAATGCATAAAAGATCAAAAAGTGGAAGAATTGAAGAACTGAAATTATATTCCAAATAAGCTTCCGCATGGGGTTAAAAGAATTAAAGAAAATTTTTGTTTGGCAATTTGGGATGCATGTACCAGCCACTAAAAGAAGACATTATTAATTGGCCTTTGGCCTTGGACTCCAAGAGTGGTTAGCTTTCGAAAATTAATAAGGAAACAACATAAAAACGGCTTGCTGGGTGAACTTTGCATTATATAAAGAGACGCAGGGGGAACAAGAGAAGGAGGGGGATTCGGCAGAGAGAAGAGAAGCAGCAGCAGTCCAATTTTTCATGACTGATTTTATTTATTTTGTTGCTTCCAATTCAAGTATATCTAACTAATTTTCTTATACTGAGGTTAAGGATGAAACCCTATTCAATGAAATAATTATCTTTTTGTTTAATTAAATTCCCTACATATGTTCTTTAATGTTTATGGTTTTTGTTTCACATGATTAGTTGGATTTTATTAAATCTTTTCATCAATTCTGTCATGCATTATTGACTGTTAGGATTAATATACAATTAAATATATGCTTGGATCTATAAAGTTTATATATGATTTTCTTTGATTCTGTGTCTTTCATTAAGTTGTTTACAAAGAGTACTTAGGAAAACTTTGACTCTTTATTATTCAATATGTTTATATAGGATACTTAGATATCATACTATTAAGCAGAAAAAGAATCTACAGAAGATTAATTTTAATTGGGTTTAATTGTTATATCAATGAGATGACATATATTGATTTCACGTTGTCACTCTAAAATTAGGGATTAATTGATAATTAGATAATTACTAGTTGAATAGTGGTGGATTCTAAAACCTTAGTAACTTTTGTCTTATTGAACTCTCCTTTGCTTTAATTGTTTTCGTAGATTAATTAGTTTAATTTCTCTTAAACTCAATTTACTCAACTCGGTTATGATTAATATTAATTTTAGATTTAAATTAGATTTTTCAATTTAAAGCAATCCATGTGGGTTCGACCTCGTTATCACTACTCTATCTCTAGATTCGTGCGCTTGCGAGTATATTAAAATTTTTCACAACAAGTTGTTGGCGCCGTTGCCGGGGATTGTGCTAGAAAGGCAATTTAATCTAGGGTGATTTGATTCTTCCACTAGTTATATTTTAAGTTGTCTTTTATTTTTATATAAAAAAAATAAAAAAATAATAGTATATTAGAATTAGAATTTAAATTCATTGTTTGATTGTTTGATTTCTTTTATTTTTAAATTCCATTTATTTTCATTATTGTTTATTATTTATTTATTTATTTATTTATTTATTTTTTCTTCGTCTAATTAGTTTATGAGTGTTTGGGAACGCGATTCAACAAATCGTTTGATAAAAAAAGAGTCTAGAATTGATAGCAATCAAGCTAGTGCTTCTCAAGTGAGGGATGATCCAAATAGAATGTTGCCAGTACTACCACCCGTGCAAGCAGAGAAAACCCTTAAAGAATATTTTTCACCACTTGCAGCCAACCAACCATCTTGTATTGTGTTGCCATAAACTACAGCAACACACTTTGAACTTAAGCCCTCTGTTATTCAACTTTTACTATCTTTCCATGGGTTAGAGAGAGATGACCCATATTTGCACATTAAGGAATTTCTTGACATATGCTCTACATTTCGTTTTCAAAATTTCAATGATAAGTCAATTAGGCTTCGTATGTTCCCTTTCTCATTAAAAGACAAAACAAAAGCTTGGTTGAATTCACTTCCTACTGGATCTATTACTACGTGGGATGAATTGTGTAATAAGTTTCTCACCAAGTTTTTCCCTATGTCTAAAACAAATGCCCTTAGGAGAGAGATAAGTGATTTTTATCAAAGAGAGGGTGAGCAATTTTATGAGTGTTGGGAAAGATTCAATGATTTACTCCTTAAGTGTCCCTACCATGGTTTTGAGAAATGGAGACTTATACAATGCTTTTATAATGGTCTAATTATGTTAAATCGTCATATGGTAGAGTCTATGAATAGTGAGAGATTCTTGAACCTACATGAAGGGGCTGCATGAGATTTCTTTAATTTACTTTCTGAGAATTCTCAACAGTGAGATTTTTCAAATCAAAGAGAAAAATCATCCAAAGTTTCTAGAAAGGGTTTATATGAAGTTAAGGATGATTTTGATGTGAAAGCCAATCTAGCTACTATTTCTAGGAAAATAAATGTCTTAACTCTAAATCAATCAATGAATCACACCCTAGTGTAGCTAATGATGTTTGTGCTCTTTGTTCCAACCCATCTCATATAGCGCAGAATTTTCGTTCGTTACCAGCCTATCAAGATGCTTCTTCTGAGCAGGTACATGCCTTACAATCGTATGAGAAAACCTCCACTAGTCCATATTCACCAACATATAATCCTAATTAGAGGAATCAACTTAATTTTTCCTAGAAACAAAACCAGCCTTTATTAAACCAAGGAGGACAACAATATAGCATGCCTAATCAACAATTTGTCCCTCCTAACCAAGTATATCCCTCTGCCCAACAGCCTATGTCTCAATTTGTTGCACCCCAACAAAAAAAATTTTCTTTAAAGGATACACTTCAAAATTTCATTCAATCAATCCAACAAGCCTTTCAGTCAAGTACTCAAGCTATTCTAAAGCTTGAACATCAATTGGGTCAATTAGCAACTACTGTAGCAAAGAGAGAAAAAGGAAAATTCCCAAGTCAGCAAGTTCCTAATCCTAAAGGAGTACATAAAGCAGGATCGAGCTCAAGCCATCAGCATGAAGAAGCAAAATCTATCATGACTTTGGGAAAGGGAAAATTATTTGACAACGAAGTGGACGTTCTAACAAAAAAGACATCTGAACCTATTTCTTTAGATACAATTCCATCATAAGACTCATCACTAGAAGAAAGTAGCCCACCTACTTACATTCCTAAGGCTCATTTTCCTCAAAGGTTAGCAAAGGTAAACACTACAAGAAAAATAATATTTTATTACAAACAACATTAGTCACTAAAAATAATAAATTAGTCACTTTATACTTTTTATGACAAAAAATAAATGGTCACACGTTGGTCGTAGAAAGACCGTCTTAAAAGGTTCTAGCGACGAAAGTTATTTTCGTCACTTTAAAAACATGTTTTTATGACAAACATAATTGTCCTAAAATTAAGTTAAAATTGTCATAAATAGTGTCTAAAATGGTCAAATTAGAGATTTAAAAATGCAATCAATGACACTTTATATTGGTCATAATATGTGGTTTATAGTGACTATAATATTGGTCTCAAGAGTATGTAAACATAGTCGCAACAATTAATAAAATCGTCATTTTAGAGGTTCGAAGATACAATTAGCAACGCTATTTTTTTGTTGTTGAAGTTTATATAACACGACGTTTTATAATTGTCCCAAGTAGTTTTCATTTGTGACAATTTTTGCAAATAAAACTAGTAATTAATTTAGTCTCAAATTTATTTTATGGACAATTTATTTTACTATTATATGACTAGTTAAATTGTATCAAAATATTTTAAGTGACAGTTATCTCTTGTCATAAATTGTAAGCATTCACAACTATAATTTATAGTCAGAAAAACTAACATGTTGTGACGTATTTTTTTGTTACAAAATATATGTAATATAGTCTGATATTATTTTTAGTTACCAATATTTATTATTTTTTGACTATTTATATCATATCCAAAAGTTTGAAATGACTACTTTCAATCGTCATTAAAAGAAAGCATCCATAACAATATATTATAGTCACGTAAATTGATATATAGTGACAAAAAAATTTTGATTCAAAAAATGTTATTCCATGACATTTAATTTCGTTTCAAATGACAAACAATATAGTCTCACATTATTTTTAACCACAATATATTTTACTATTTGACGATTATTTATACTGTATCTAAATAGTTAAAGTGACTATTATAAATTGTCATTAAAAGAAAACATTCATGACAACACAATGTAGTCACATAAATTGATATCTAGTGACTAAAAAATTTTGATTCAAAAAATAATATTCCATGACGATTATTTTATTTCAGATGGTAAATAATATAGTCTCACATTATTTTTAATTACAGTATATTTTACTATTGGACGACTATTTATATCGTATCCAAATAGTTAAAGTAACTACCCTAAATTGTCATTAAAAGAAAGAATTTACGACGACATATTATAGTCACATAAATTAATATTTAATGACCAAAAAATTTTGACTCAAAAAGGGTTATTCCACGACAATTACTTTCGTTTCAAATAATAAGTAATATTGTCTCACATTATTGTTAAGGACGATGTAATTTACGATATTGCAACTAATTACATTGTACTAAAAAAGCTAGTGTGATTAGTTAAAAAAAAAAACAAACCACCAACAATGAGACTAACATAAAAAAAAAACTTGAAAATATTTATTCATAATCCAAAGGATTCAAACACAAAGCATAACATTGAAATCCAAACAAAAATGGTTCTTGGCAAATAAATATAAAAATAAAAGTCAACTTAAAAGTAAGATTTCATAGTAGATGTATTTGAAAAGGTCTTATTGGGATTGAGAATCAAATAATGCAGGATCAACAGAAGGTGTAAGAGAAAACGATGGTTGCTCTTTCATAAATTTTATGAAATCTTCAACTACCTGTAGTCTGTTATCTTGTTCCTCAATCTTTTTTGCTTGCTCCTTAATCGTCTTCCCCATCTCCTGATTTTGTTGGGACAACACTACATTGGATGCTAACTTTGAAGGACCTGTCATTTTCTTCACAAAACTAGATTTCTTCCCCAAAACGATTTCACAAATTTGATTATCAGTTAATGGCTCAACATTTTCCTCGGTATTGGAGTTTTCCTTCATTTCTATCATTTGGTCCTGCATAATTAGAAGTTGAATAATTACTAAACCTTTAAAAATAACACTAAACATATCTCCAAAAGAAAGCGAATCAAACAAGCTTATTGAATAACGAATCCCATTGACTTAGAATAAACAAATAGTAAATAGCAAGATCGATAGCACTTGTAAATGTATGAGTAAAATGATAACACACAACAAGAATGAAGCATTAATTAAATTTTTTAAGCCAACATGTTCTCAATCCCAAATATACTTTCAGCTGCAAGTAAATGTAAATAATTTGGAATAACTTACATATTTAGCTTTTGCTTCCATACTGCTCCATCCTTTGGCCTCACTCCAGAACATCTTTCGAAACAAAGCAATCAAACCAGGAGACTCTCCAAGCGTTTCCGTCTTTCGAATATAAAAGAAGAAAACCATTTGGAATAATTATAAACTTGATACTATTACATAATAGATAAAGTTAAAACAAAGTCTCCATCATTTCAAGTACCATTTCATTCAGATGTTGCGCATGAGACTTCGATCCACCACGATGCACAGAAGATACTTTACTACGATTCTGCTTGTTTTTTTCTGACCGTTTCTGTAATTGATTTTGTTAGAATATGTTATTCAACATTAAAGTACTTAACAGAATTGACAACTATTACTTGAAAACTATATCAATATGTAAAGAGGGTACACTAACCTAGGTTTTAATAAGTCATTAAAGACATTAAAATTGATTTACCTATAGGCCATTTTATGTGTGATGTCAACCATCTAGCAAATAAATGAATCTTCATTCAGTTGCATATATAATTGCATAGCTTTTACAGTAGCAAAAACCATCCATAACAGATTAAAATATAATAGAAAAAAATGCCCACAAAAGAAATAGAAAATGTAGTTAACAAAGAGTTTACAATAATGTACAGCACCTAAGTTAGCCATAAACTTCAAACTTGTTTTTTCAAGTTCTGAAAATTAATTAGATCATATTTAATTTTCATATATTGGGTCACATCAGTAGTTTTATAAGCTATTAATACTTAGTGTAGTGGTCTTTTCCAGTAAATCAAACAAAATTCGACCTCTATTTAACAAGTCAGTGTACTAAATTTGTCATCAACTTTCTATCTTTGCTAAGACCATTCAGGTTTAACTCTAGTGCAGAAATTGTAGAACAACAGTAAAAATAGTGCCAACAAATAGAAATCACAAAGAAGAATTCCACCCTCAAATAGTACTTGATATATTAAAATTGTACCTTAAATGCCTCACTTGAAAAATAATCACAAAGACTCTCCCATTCTGGTTGCTTATGACGAAGATCCTTTGGTGGATTTCGTTTTGCCTCTTCAATTGTAGGATATTGTTCAAACTTTTTCTTTAGTTGGTGGCGAAAATTCTTGAACCTTGTCGCCAATTTATCGAGTAAGTAGTTTCTAATCATTGGACTATGGACATCAATGACAAATTTGCTCTGCAATGTGAACAAGGTAAAAAATACCACAAACGTTACCAACTTTCAGTTTGTACAAAAAACAAAAGACTACACCAATCCATGAACTATTAAACATGAAATGAAATAAAATAGTACCGCAATATCATCTATCATCAATATCCTTTGAGATTCTGGCACATCTTTCCATTTCTTTGCCCCTAATGGAGCAATTTTCCTTAGAACGACACCAATATCAGAAGCTAGCGCCGCTGCATTAGCACCAATGGGCACATTCATTGTTTCACAAAACTCAATTGGCAATGGTGCTTGGAACTGGTGAATGAGCTTGTCAAGTTTTAAACCTCTTGACTTGGATCTCTTGTTTTTTTTGGCATTAGCGGCTACCCAAAAAAACAAATAATAATAATATCAATAATTTTAAATGACATGGTACAAATAAAAAAAATTAAAAAATGACTAGATAGAATACCATGAATGGTGTTAGAGCTAGAATTAGACAATGAATTAGTTGGTGTAGCTAATTCATTGCGTGCTTGTGCTGTTGCTACAAAACGTGATCGGCGAGAAGCTCCAGGAGCCATGGTCTAGTATCCTACAATTTAGCAAAACATAATTAAATCATCCATTATATTTTTTAAAAAATATACTACTGATATATAATAACATAAACAAACAACTTAAAATAAATCAGACATAATAACGCACATTAAAAAAAAAAAAAGAGATTACCAAATTGCATTGCATGCGTTATTAATTCACATCACTCTCATTATCTTTTGATGAAATATTTTCATTATCACTACAATAATTTTCAATTGTTTCATCATCTTCCCCAACATCAGAAGCCTCATCTTCAAACATTAGTCCCTCATTATGTATTCCATCGTTGTCAACTTCTTCAGGACTCACATCATGCCGATGGAATTGTCTACCATCTACACATTCTTCTTCAATGGCCAATTGAATATCAGATGATTCATTCTCTTGGTAAATATTATCTACACCTTCAAAGCCTTCTTCTCTATCATCTATTTCTAGAACATCCCACACATGTCGGTGTTGGATCTTGTTTACAACTTTCCAATTTGATCCTAGCTTATAGTCATCGACATAGAATACTTGCTGGACTTGAATTGCTAACACAAAAGGATCATCCTTGTACCACATTCTGCTTACGTTAATGCTTGTGAGATGATAATCCTTTTGTATTCTCTTTTTGTTAAAATTAGTATCAAACCAATCGCATTTAAATAAGATAACCCGATTTCCGGAAATATAATTTAGCTCTATAACACTAGATAAAACACCATAAAAGTCAACATCGACGCTGCTATGTTGACCTGATACCATAACTCCACTATTTTGAGTTTTTAGATTCTTATCACGAGTGTGAACGTGATATCGAACTCCGTTGACATTACATCCAGAGTACGAGTACACGATAGGATATGGACCACAAGCCAATGAATAAAATTGGTCAGTGGCTTCTATCGACCCTTCGCAACGCATGGTCATCATCTACAAAGAAATAATGAAAAAGTAATTTAATCCTAAAGCCGATTAAAGTATAAATATTAAATTACTAAATGAAGTTCATTACAAACTCGATTTTTAAACCACATAGGGAATTGCTCTTCTTGTCTTTTACATGTATTAGAAAGACTTTGTACCTCCAACTCTATAGCATGCTCACTATATAAAATTTTGTTATTAAAATTAGAAATTAAAAAATCATATAAACTACATGTGCGTGTGTGTGTGTGCGCAAAAGATGATAATATACTTACTCCAAGTAAGGTTGTAATTCCTCGCAATTGTTCAAGACATACCAATGAGCTTTTTCTATAAGTTCTCGAGGTAGTTGTATTTCTTCCCTTTTACCAAATGGCCTAGCATGTTGATTGAATACCGATAAACCATAATTTTCTTCATTTTGTCTATCATCATTTCGCTCATGCCGGTTAAACCTTGTTTCAATTCCATTAAGGTACATCGAGCAAAATGTAAGTGCTTCTTCCACAATATATGCCTCCGCAATAGAACCTTCAGGTCTAGCTTTATTTCTCACATATTTTTTTAATTTCCCTAAGTACCTTTCAAATGGATACATCCACCTAAATGCAACAGGGCCAGCAAGTTTTGCTTCTAATGGCAAATGTACTGCCAGATGAACCATAATGTCAAAGAAAGCAGGTGGAAATATCCTTTCCAATTTACAATGAATTAGGACAATTTCTTTAGCTAATTTATTCAAATCACTAACACACAAAGTTTTTGCACATATTTGTTTAAAGAAGTTTGACAACTCTATAAGTACTGTACAAACATCTTTTCGCAAATATGGTCGTATACCAATTGGAAGCAACTGCTGCAACAACACATGACAATCATGACTTTTTAGTCCTGAAATCTTACCTTCATTAACATTCACATTCCTTGAAATATTAGAAGCATATCCATCAGGACACTTAACAGATTTCAAAAATCGACAAAAATCTTTTCTTTCAGCTAAAGCAAGTGTATAACATGCATGGGGTTTTAAAACCCTTGGCCCATCAGATATTAAATGTAACTCAGTTCTAATATTCATTTTTTCTAAATCTTTTCTAGCCTTGATAGTGTCTTTTGTTTTCCCTTCGATATTCAACAATGTCCCAATGATGCTATCACATATATTCTTCTCTATGTGCATTACATCAAGATTATGACGTAACTTTAGTTTGGACCAATATTCTAACTCAAAAAAGATACTTTTTTTTGTCCAATTCAAGCCCTCCGAAGAATGTTTTCTTTTCCGACTAGAACACTTTAGACTTTTGCCAAATTGTACATGTTCAACACACTTAAGTTGTTTCAGAATCTCATCTCCTGACAACACCTTAGGTGCTGGTTCTTTTTCTGGTTTCCCATCAAATTCTAAACTATTTCGCCAACGATGACGTGACGGTAAGAACCGACGATGACCCATGTAACAGATTTTATTTATCAAAGGTTGTGATGATGTATCTTTATTACATACTGGACATGCCTTGTAGCCTTTGGTACTCCAACCTGATAAATTACCATAAGCTGGAAAGTCATTCACTGTCCACAAAACACATGCATGTAGACGAAAAGTTTCCTTTTTAGATACATCATAAGTGTCAATACCGTCGGTCCATAGTTCTTTCAATTCTTCTATTAAAGGTTGCAAATACACATCAATATCTCTCCCAGGTGCTTTTGGACCAGGAATAAGAAGCGACATCATCATAAATGGGGTTTTCATGCATTTCCAAGGTGGTAGATTATAAGGAACAAGAATTACTGGCCATGTACTATGGGCATTGCTCATATCACCAAATGGATTGAAACCATCCGTTGCAAGACCCAATCTAACATTGCGTGGATCATGAGCAAAATGAGGATATTGGTTATCAAAGTCCTTCCAACCTTCAGAATCGGCTGGATGCCTTAAAATACCCTCTGATTCAACACGTTTATCCTTATGCCACCTCATATCAGAAGCTGTATGTCTTGACATAAACAACCTCTGTAGTCTAGGTTTTAATGGAAAATAACGTAAGACCTTTTTCGGGATCTTTTTGCCTTTTCCATTATCAAATTTATATCTAGGCTCATCACAAGAAGGGCATTTATTTGCATCAACATTCTCTTTCCAAAATAGAACACAATCATTTTCACATGCATGAATTGATTCATACCCCAGCCCTAAGTCACGCAACATTTTCTTAGCCTCGTAGTATGATGGTGGAATGTTTGAACCTTCAGGAAGCAAATCCTTCAAGAATTGGAGCAACATATCAAATGATTTATCACTCCAGTGATTAAGTACTTTAATGTGCATTAACTTGACAATACAAGTTAATGCTGAGTACTTAGAACAGCCCGGATATGCTTCCTGCTTAGTAGCATCAAATAATTTTTCAAATTCATGGAAAATATTTCCAGTTTCCACACTATTTGCTTCCGCTGGACCTGTGTCGATATTCATATTTGTTTCCCCACACATGTCAGACAGCATCTCAAGACATCCATGATCATCATCATCATTACCCATTTGATTTGTATCCTCATTCAAACTAGCACTACCACTACCAATTTCAACTTGTTCTCCATGCAAAGTCCATTTTTTATAGCTTTTAGAGAATCCTTTTAGGATCAAATGGCTTGAAACAACTTTTAAATTAAATGATCGGGTATTCAAACAATCTCGACAAGGACACCGTATCTTACCATCTTGGTCTAAATTTTTTTCAGCAAAGTTAATGAAAGACTTAACACCATTACGAAACTCCTTGGACAATCTATTTGACAACCACATCCAATTCTTATCCATCATTAAAGTCCTGCTACAGCAAACAATCTATTAGTCTAGCAATTATGTACTTTGATTCTTATTCTTTTTCCTATTCCACATTGGCGATTTTATGAAAATTAAATCTAATATATATTTTAATCATTAAATTCAGTGTAATTTTTTGCAAGGATCATTGTATAATTATATGATAATGGTGATGAACTAGTATCTTAGGGAGTTGATTCTTTATATTTTATTGTTTTTCGACAAACTGTTATACAAAGTCTAGCTTATAACAATATATTTAGTGATCATTTTGCAATATTGAAAAAAAAAATCAACAGTAAACATACCTTGAACCTATTAATTATTCAAGTATAAAATATAAAATATTATTAAAATATAAAATATTTTAAATATTAATTATTAAAAAATTAATTCTTTTATTTATTACATATATATTTCTAATATTTATATTATAACGGTGATGAACCAATATAAAACCATTCCTAGCAGTACAGAAGAACAAAAAACATAGAAAAACCCATTCCTACAACAATACTGTCAATATTTATACTAGTATAAATATTAACAGTATAGTACAGTACTGTTAATATTTATATTCTTTATTGATTCTTTCTATTTTATTATCTTCTATAGCTAGCATTAAAAAACAATTCCTGACATTTTGCACTAATAAAAAAATAACAGTACATGTAACTTATTAACTATTAAAGTATAAATATTAAAAAGTCAAATCATACATGGCTCATGAAATTATTAATTATTAAAATATTAAGTCAATTTAATAATAAAAGCAGGATATAGTATAAAAGTAATATAGAAAAAATAATCGAACCTCAGTGGGGAATTGAGAATCCCTAGGAAAACTTGATGGATGAGGAAAAGGGCAAAAGATGAAAATCCCTAGACAAAAATTACAATATAATATATGTCAGTAAGTGAACTTGCTCTTTCAAGGGAGAATAAAATAAATCAATAATAAAAGAAGTACAGTTGCATTACCAATAAAATAAACCAATAATAAAATAATCTAAGAGAAACACTAAACAAAAAACTTGTCACTTTGTTTTTTTTTTGAAAAGCGTGAAACACAAAGACAGTGGGCAAGTGGCGGGTGTGGAAGTAATTTGTAATGAGAACCTTATAAGGTAGGGTTTACAGCTGTGATAAAAGGAAGAGTTACCTGGATGAGTTAAAGTAGCAAATGTGGCAATTTGTGAAAGGCTGTTATAATAGGTGTGTGCTACTAAACTAATTACTAAACTGATGAATATATAAAAAGAAAAAAGAAAAAATTAATAAACTGATGTGGCGGGAGATCAATCTCTTGCCGCCAAAATTTATTTTTTAATTAAAATTAAAATTAACTAAAAATAAATATTACAATCCGCAAAAATAATAATTTATTTTTATGTCATTCAAAAAATAAGTATGCTGCTAGAAGAGACTATTTTTATTTTTTTTATTTTTATTTATAATTTGAAAGTTATTATAAGGAAATCTGTTTACAGAAATAAAATAAAACTATCACCAGAATCATTAGAATATAACACATCCTCCATTACAGCCACAAATAATAAACTTATAAATCTAACAAAAGACACTTCTACAAAGATGCAGATAAAAGCACATTCATTAGTGACTGTAGAATTTGATACCTCTCATCAAGTTTCTCAACTCTGATCACATCTAGCGAGGCAATAGCCACTGCATTGGCTAAAGGATTTCAGCCAAAAGTGCTGACAATAAACAAAAATAAAAGCATGGTGAGCTCTTGTAAAATAAGTCTACACAACCACTAAACAAAAGCGGCAAACAAATCAGTAAATAAAATGATAAAAACACATTAATTTGTGTTAAAGAAGATTAAAAACTAAAATTCAAATCCAGTAACAAATTATTTCACTAGAAGGAAAATTCAAATCCATTAACAAATTAAAAGATTGAATTTAATTTTATACATGTACCTTTGATTAAGCAGAATTAAAAGAAGAAGAATCATTAGTTTTGTTCTTCTTTTTATTGTCCCTACAAGTAGTAGTAGTCAGAGTACTTTGATGTGTCACCATTCCCCGAAAATTTTATACATGTACCTTTGGTTGCAGCTGTTCACAGATTTAAGCATTAAGTCTTAGTTGTAAGTGCACAATTACAATATATAAGAACCATAAATTAAAATTGTAATCATCCAAAAATGTTGTAAGTGCACAAATGCTTTTTGGCATGTAAATCCCATAAAACAACTGGGTAATTCTAATCCCATAGAATTAGATATTGTTGGTTCAAAAAATTCCAAGCAGAATAAATCTGAATTGAAGTTATAATTGAATATGTGCACCGTCTGAGATTTAGCTAACTAGGTAGCTAAAAATGGAACTTAAAAAGGAGCCGTACTCCTATACTTTTGTAGTTTGGCTACATTTTTGTGATGGTTCAATGTTTTTAAAGAACAATAGATAATTGCTTTGCCCATAGAAATACCTTCACTGCTGCACCATCTAAGCCCGAGCTTGCTGTATATACCAGACCATTGTGAACTTGCAGTGCGTGGACAGGATTTGGCTTGCCTAGTAATTTTCTATGACCATTTTGAATGGTAGCGAATGTCCCTATTGCTGAATCAATTTCCTAAACACCAAAGTTTATGTTAATTAAAATTTAAATATTAAGGGGAAATTGTTAGTGACAAAGAGCTTGTATTGCATGCGAAGAAAATCTCATACCTGAATAGCACCATCTTGGCAGCCGCAGTACACTTTTCCCTGTACTAGGGCCAAACACTTTGGATACTTGTTGGAGTTCAACAAATTTTGTTTTTCCTTTCCATAAGTGAACCTAATAGGAAATTGAGGTAGTGAGATTCATATACATCTTCATGCAAGTCTGTTTCCATATATGGACATAATGAGAGCACACACATGTAACCAAAAACCTTAATGATGGCTAGAAAGACAAGTCATGAACAAATTAAAACACAAACCCCATTTACATAAACGATAGACCGCTAAACTTGGAGATAAGATCATGATAATTAAAATTGAAGAAATTCCAACTTCTGTAAACCTTCAAATTCAGATAGAGATGCGTTTGATGAGTGGTAGCATTAGTTTATGGCAGCAGAAAAGGTGGAATATTTTATTAGATGCCTTGATACCGGCTCCTTGTGGAATGAAGCATAACATGGTATTAGAAACCGTTAGATTTTGAATTTGATCTTTAATATCATGGACTTATACGCAATGTATCTCTTCATTGCCAATGGACCATACCTATTATCATGAGTGAAAACTACTTTAGTCTACAACCTGAATAAATATAGCACAAGTAAATGAATCATTTGAGCATACCCTTGCAGTTTTATCGAATGAACCACTATATAGCATTTCCCCTGATTGTAAAATGGCCAGGCCAGTTACTGCCTTTGTATGTTCTCTAATTTGTTGGATGAGATGAAGAACGCTACCTCTACCAGTCCAGACCTTTAGAATTTGAGAAACAAAAGAAAAACTCAAATTTCATAAATTTCACCCAGCAGCTTCATAAAAGTTAAAACTCTTTTTCTTAAAGTCAAAATTAGCCTGATCCAGCTGAAATCCTGTTTGAGGTGAAATGCCTCACTTTAGTTAGTTTTTTTTATTCAAGATTCCTTTTGATTTAGGAATGAAGAGACTCACCTTTATAGTTCCATCTGAATGCCCGGAAAATAGCTTGTCTCTAAAGCAGGCTATAGAAAGCACTTTTCCTATTTCGCTGGAATCTACATGAACCAATTCTTTATGATTCTAGAAGTCCTGCTACCAAACAAGCATAAGTATGATACTTTATTCTTTTAAGGAGTATAACATATAAGAAACACACTGACTTACAACGCTAGAGTCGTGTCCATTGGAAACAACTTTCATCATTTCAAATGCCAAGGGACAGTATTTCCTTAATTCTGTAAGTCCTTTCATTATATCCTTCATATGGATATTTATATCACGCAACCCTTCTGAAATAAACAATGTCAAGATTCATCTCATTCAGTACTAATTCTAAAAGTAGAACAGGAGTTAAAATAAACCACATAGTGTATAGACCACTAATATATTCACAGAAAACCTTGCAAATAGGTAAAATGATTCTACAGTGTGGAGATATTACGGTGAATAAGAGCATAGGGACTGCAAATACAATCTTTTGTAATTCATAGCATCTGAAAATTAGTTAGTTTAATGTTGAGTGGCATCGGTTACCTGATTCACGAATAATCTGTATAATAGCTGCTTTTCCTGTTTTAATTTACTTCGTAATATTTCCCACTGTTTGACCTTATGTTTCTATTATTGCCGTCGACAAGAAATTGGCATGATTTTGGTTTAGCTGATGCTAAAGCAAAAATAATAGAACAAAAACAATCATTAAAATTACAACTTACGAGGGTCTTGTGCAAAGCTGTTGCGAACGACTCTGCATATCTACTCTTTAAGCCTTTTTCTAAATCTTCAAATAGCAGACCAGACTGATGGCTTACTAGAACGAATGCCATTTTCCTTTCCCAATCATCTACTGCTTTCTCTTCTTCTTGGAGAAGAGAAATAAAAATTAATTGTGGCAAATGATAAATATACTTCATAAAGTTGAGAACAAGAACAAGAAATGGAAGAAAAAAGAGATTTTCAGAGATGGGTTTTGAGTTTAAGAGGAAATTTTGAAATGACAACTTTGAATTTGATAATTTGATAAGGGAATAAGAAGAAGATTGAGTTGTTTTTGTGAAGAACAAAAGGTTAATTTGTAATAAGAGGTGAGAAAACCCATTCCTTACCTGAAGGTTTTTGTTCCTTCGTTGGTGCTTCTATGGGTTCAGATCGACCAAAGAAGTGGAATTGGTGCTCAGCTCGACCGCCCACTTGAGGGGCTGAGCGCTCGGTTAACTCTAGACTTTGCCAGCTCCAGCTTGCAACCTTAGAGGGTAAGAGCAAGTCGAAAGGCTTTGGTTACCAAAACTTTAATCAGTAGGACGTAAAGACAAGCGGTGGGCAACCGGCTAACAAAATATCATTAGTAAGTGCTTTATGATTAATTGTTTATATATTTATTAACTTGTTTAGTTTTGTCTAACCTGATAAACTAAAGTCAATATGTGACATACATTTAGAAAAACAAAACAAGTGCCCTAAACATATGACAATACTAGTACTAATAGAAATTACTTTTCATAAGCTATCCGAATTTTGATAGCTAAATATTTTCAAAAAAAAATCAAATTAAAAGGCTTGTAATTCGACAATTTGTCAAAATAATAATAATTTGCACATAATTTATATAAATTAGTCTATAAAAAGGATTGTGGCATGAGAGACTTATTTGAAAAATAAGTCAATCCTTTTCATATGCAAATTGATGTGATAAAGTTACATATATAAATTCTAACAAAGTACAATTCTTTTTAGTCATTTTTAAATTGTTGACAAGTAACAATCAAGAAAAGTCTAGTCATGAGAGTTAAAATTTTATCTATATATGATTATTAGTAACAAAATATAAATTTTTTCGTCACCTATGATCATGTTTTGTGACTATTAATAATGTCGTCCTAGCACGTTTAATTTTCAAGGGGACTTTTGAGCAAAAAAAAAAAACAAGTTCTTTATGCAACTAAAGCAATAAGCAAATAAATAACTTGATCACAAAAATACAATGTTATCCAAAATAAAACTTTCACTACTATTTTCAATTTTGTCACCATAGTGACTAATCTAGGACAAAAAAATGAGGTCCTTAAATTATAAGAAATCAGAATAGTTTTAGAGACTAATATTACGTGTCATTGATGATTTGTCTAAATTTATACTTATTTTTTTTGTTACAAAACAGTTTCATCACCTATAATTATATTTCGTGACCATTTATTTTGTCATGGATGATGAAATATTGTCCCAAAATGTTCAAATCTTCAAGGAGACTTTGTGCCAAAGAAAAAAATTTGCTATAATAATATTTATCACAAAAACGTTGAATCAGATACCAAATAATGCATCTCAAGAACGAAATAACTTTGTCGCAAAAATATAATATTATTCAAGACAAAACTTTCGGCTACCACTTTTAGTTTTGTCACTGTAATTACTCATCCATGACCAAAAAATGAGGTCTTAAAATTATAAGAAATTAAAATAATTTTAGAGACGAATATACGTGTCACAGATAGTTTGGTTTAATTTATATTTATCTTTTGGTTACCAAATAGTGTTGTCACTGATAATTATATTTTGTAACCATTTATTTTGTCATAGATGATAAAATATTGTCCCAAAATGTTTCAAATTTGGAGAGGAATTTTTCCACTAAAATAAAATGTTTTTCTGCGACTAAAATAATAATTGTTACAAAAAGTTTGAATTAGAGACCAAATATTGCGTCTCAAAAGAAAAATATTGGTCACAAAATATAATACAAGTCAGGACAAAATCATTAGATACGATTTCATAAATTCATCACAATAAATACCATTTTGTGACAAAATTTCAAAGCGTTGTAAAAAATATCGTCTTTTAAAGTCAAATTTCTTGTAGTGAAAGAAAGGGATTTCAACATGTGAGATTATGGAAATCTTCAAACAGGTAAGTATAAACATCCATTTACTTGATGCTATTAAGCAAGTTCCCTCATATGCCAAGTTTTTGAAAGATTTATGCACTAAAAAGAGAAACTTGTATGTCACCAAAAAGGCATTTTTAACTGAACAAACTAACAATTTACTTCAATGTAAGATGCCACCAAAATTTAAGGATCCAAGTTCCCATACTATCTCATGTGTTATAGGGAACCAATTGTTTGATAAAGCATTATTGGATTTAGGAGCTAGTGTTAATCTCTTGCCTTATTCTGTTTACATGAAGCTTAGACTAGGTGAATTAAAGTTAACTTCTATTATTTTACAACTTGTTGATAGGTCAATGAAAATACCTCGTGGTATTGTAGAGGATGTGTTGATTCAGATTAACAAATTTTATTATCCTGTTGATTTTATTATTATTGATACTCAGCCTGTACAGGATCCTAAGAAATACACTCCAGTTATTCTAGGTCGTCCTTTCTTAGTTACAGCTGATGCTTTTATTAATTGCAGGAATGGAAACATGCAGTTAGCCTTTGGTAATATGACCATGGAATTAAATATTTTTATTGTTACCAAGCAGTCACAGGAAGAAGATGAATTTGTTGAAGTACATATGATAGAAGAATTAGTAGAAAATTCATTCGTTTCTAACCCCAGTGATGATCCATTAGAGGCATGTTTAGCTCATTCTAGTTTATTTTCTAATAATGACAGTGCAATTGCAGAAGTCAATGCCTTACTTGATGCAACTCCAATTATGGACACAAATAAATGAAAGACAAAACCAGAACCACTACCTCATTCTGAAAAGAAGATTAGCCATCTGAAGAGACACCACCAAAATTGGAACTCAAAGCACTACCCGACACTCTGGAATATTTATTCTTAGGAGAATCTAACACCCTACCTATCATTATTTCTTCAATAAAAAGGTAAGTTGTTGAGTATTCTAAAAGAGCACAAAGAGGCAATAGGGTGGACCATTGCTGATATAAAAGGTATTCATCCAATAAATTGCATGCATCGGATTCATCTTGAAGAAAATGCTAATTTTTTTAACAAAAATTAATCTTGACTACATCGGATTCATCTTGAAGAAAATGCTAATTTTTTTAACAAAAATTAATCTTGACTACAGGAACAAAGCAACAACGAAACCAGCAAGCAATACAAGAAAAAAGAAGCTCATTCAAACGATAAGAAAGAATATCCTTGTGTTGAAGTTTTCAAGGATAAAACTTTTAACTGAGAAAAAAGAAATGAAAATCAAGTAAATGGAAGTCATTACAAAAAAGGAGGGTGTGGGGGATTGGAATATCACCACCCATATCCATATTTTGTGAAGTCAAATTTTAAGGTAAATGGTCTAAGCAACAAGCCAACAACAAATTAATTGGTACGAACTCGATTGATTTTACAAATTTTGAGTTTACCTGATCTGAATTTTAGGTAAAGACCAGGACATTGCGATTATCCATGGATGATGAGTGTGATTTGTGAATACACAAACCAAGCCTCCACCGAATTAAAAAGTTTCTAGTTCGGAATAGCTTGAAAATATTATCAACTAATGCGATTATGCAGCCTCCATGCCCATGTTAAAATGTTCCGAGTTTATCAGAACTTAGGAAGTTGTCAATCAAATTTGAATTTTACTCAGCATTAACTGATATATCTTCGCGCCTGGTTATGTGTTGAGATCTAAGGTTACGATTACAATTGCGATTTTTCATTAATCTGAGCTTGTCTTTAAAGATTTTGTGTCGTGTGTATTTTAGTAATAATAAATTAGTATGATTTAATATCCTTATTTTTTTTTCATTTATTAACTTCTAATTAATTAGCACATAAGTATTCATTATGGAAATATTCAAATCACGAGAGAATGGTAATCCAATAGGTTGATTAAGAGAAGGAATAAATTAACTCAGATAAATTTAAAAAACCTGCAGCCGTAAGATACGAAAATTAATTAAAAATAAGTGTGAAACTGTCAGCTTCAAGGTATCTCACAAAACTAACACCAGTGTGCACTGGACGTATATGGCCATTTCATCCAATCGTATGTAACACACTCATTCAACTCTTTGACATTAATGAATAATGATTAGTTAAGGCTTAGTGATTGTGCTTTTTTACATTGTTTATGTTTAGAGAAACATGATGGACCAAAATTCAGTAGGATAAATTTTCTTCCCGATCTGTTAAAAGATTTAGAACCAAATCGAAATTGAGATCGGTACACGAGGAGTCTAGATTTGTATAGTTATGATATAGCCTCTGCTACAACTTATAATTATAGCATAGTTTAGAAAATATGTTACACAAGACCTATTCCTTGTATTTAATTAATTACAAATATTTACAGAGGAAAACGAAGAGTGGCTGCATTCATCCAGATCAAAACAGAGCATAAGATTTTGTGGGCAACATGAAAATAACAAACTGGTTATGAGTCACAATTTGTTCTTTGTTTTTGTTTGTATGCCTTTTTCTTTTTTAATTAAACGCTATTTAATATTATTAATACTTACAAAGTTTGAAAAAAAAAAAAAAGAGGGGTAAGATTCCATTCACACAGATAAATCGTATAAATCATGCACTAAGAATATGATCGCCCACCATCATTAAATTTTGGGCCAAGGAAAAAAAAATGGATGCATCTGGAAATCCTCTGGAGCAGGGCAATGACTTTGAGTTGCATGACTTCATTGACGATCGAAACTTTGATAAATTCATTGATCACTTTTGATTGTAGATTCATTAGTGGATGTTGTGATAACAGTTCCACAGTGGTCATTTGTTTGATTTCAACGCTGCTGAAAGTATAGAGGTGGTTGATCATAATAATTTTTTTCTGAACTCATCAACATTGTCAAGTTTGAAAATTGGTGGGGACGTGAAGGAAGGTGATCATTATGATGACGATAAAGATGGAAATGATGCATTTGGTGCGGCTAGAACAGCAACAATCATCGATGCAAGTAGTAAGAAACCAAAGGGTGATAGATCAAAAACTCTGATCTTGGAGCAAAAGAGGAGAGGCAAGATGAAGGAGAAGCTCTATCAATTGCGTGCATTATTGGTTCCTAACATTACTAAGATACTATATATGCGAGTGATCACACCACACAGTTGCAACCTGAAAAGCTAGTATCCTCATTTGACAACTTGTTGATCATGTTTTAGTTCATGGGATTAATGCGTAGATGGACAAGGCCTCTATTATTGGAGATGCTGTGTCGTATGTTCAAGAGCTGCAAAATGAAGGCTAAGAGCCTAAAAGTTGAGATTGCTGGTCTTGAAGCATCGTCAACCAGTTCAGAAAATTGGAAAGAATCAATTGAAAGCACAAAGAACACTCAAATTCAATGTAGCAGCAGCGGCAGAAAGAAGATAATAATGCAGGTTCATACAGATGATAGCAAATGCAATTTTAAAATGCCAATATTACACATTAGTTAAGATGTGTCTTAATTTATTTTTCAGATGGATGTGTTCCCAGTGGAGGAAAGGGGATTTTATCTGAAACTGGTGAGCAACAAAGGGAAAGGTGTGGCTGTGCATGTCATTTTACAAGCCACTGGAGTCGCTGACGAGCTTCAATGTTCAAAACTCCAATTTGGTTACAGAATCTGAGAGATTGGTATTAACATTTACTTTGAATGTAATTAAGCTATCTTATAAGTTATATCCTTTTCTCTGTTTCTATAAATTTCATGTCTTTCATTAGGAATTGGGTAAATGATCATTATGTTAGCTGTGTTTGGAGAAACAGGTAAAAGACAAATTAGCATGCACTTGCCAAATTTGAAGCTATGGGTGTGACTAGTGCTCTTCCGAACCATGGATTTGAAGTCCTGATTACACCTTTGTCTGCCTAGCATGCGCTTCCAATTTTTCACCTTGTATCACTTTACGAGGCTCTGGAGTCATAAACGAGCTTCGATGTTATTACGTTTAAAACTCTAATTTGGGTATAGAATTGAGACTTGAAAGAATAGTTTAATAGACTGAACATAGGTGTAACTTAATAGAATTGAATATCTGAAGCATTTATATAATTAACTCTTAAAAAATTATTGCACTTTTGTTTTTTTATGATAAAAATTTTAACGGAAAAATAATGAACACACACACACAAACGCATATATAAAACTGTCGTACATTCATGCATACATACAAATTAATTAAAGAGATCAGCCACAAAGAATTACATTTTGGCTTTTTAGTTGGGCAATAGCCATGAAAATCTTGATTGCAACCCTCTCCATTTTTCTTTTATCAGCACTTTCATCAAGTCCATTTTTCTTTTATCAGCAATTTCATCAAGTATGGGAAAGACATTGATTCTAATCAACCAAAACGACAGGAGCATATCAGATTGTATTGAATGCCCTGAAACACAAAAATGCATAGCCCCAGGAAATGAGACTTCAATTCAGTTGTCCAATAACGCAACGGAGCAGACGGTGTGCACGGGAAGATATGACCGGCCATCATACAGTGGATATGGACCACCGGCTTATCTTGTGTATGATTCAATCGTAGATTTTTGACAGGTCAAGAATCAGATCATCGTTATGGTTAATGATACAAGTTTTATCGTTCAAGTGAAGAAGAGAAGAATAACTGGGAGAAAATTCCTCCCCACTATTGGTATTAAGTAATTAAGCAGTTTTTATTTTGAGTTTTATTCCTAATAAGAATGAGCATGAGAAAAATGTTGCATGGAATCTGTATAAAAAATTTGGATAATATCAATAAACTTTGATTTGGTTAATTTCTTGCTATTTAGTTTAATTTTAAGAATCCTGAAACAGGGGAAAACCAAAAAAAAAAAACAATTAAAGCTTGGTCCAGTTTTTTTATATGTAAAAAATAAATCAATAAAACCACACGAAATTGTTTTACAAGTAATGAAACTCCACACTTTTCAATTTTTGTGAATCTAAAATCCAAATCGCACTGGAATGGGCCTAAAATGATATCTATAGGCCCATTTTTTTTGTTTTGAAATTAGGTTTTTCTATTTTGAATATTCTTTTCAATGAAAATGAGTCCTAGTGTATACTTCGGCATTGGCGTCGTTAGCTACAATTTTTTTTTTTTTGAATACTTGGTTAGGAATATATCTCAGAATATACTGCTGCTGTACTAAGTTTGTTAAATACCCAGAGTTGATGATGTTGCAGTCCAGTCAGCGAAATCGTTACGATTTTGTTATTTAGCTACTTGTTGTTAACACGCTTTGTTAGTCATTAGCGCAAGCTTAAACACATGCATGCAGCGTGTGTAGAATTTTCCAGAGATTAATATAAAAGGCCATGTAATCGAATCAGTAATAATAATGAAAACAATTTTCTCTCTTTGCTCTCTGTTTTTCTGGCTAATTTTCTTTACCTTTCTCAGTAACCAAACAAAATAAATTAGTTAAATAAACTTTAATTTGGTCTCAGAGCCGTGAGCAAATAGTCTTATGGCTTCATCAAGTTTAAATGCAAGCATCACAACTCCAATCACAACTTCAATTTCAACCTTTACCTTCACACTCCATCAAACTTAATCGTTCTAATTACACATTCTGGAAATCACATTCTAATTACACAATTGGAAATCACATATTCTCTCCTCTGTTCAAGTTAATGAGTTGGAAGGATTACTCGATGGATCACGATCTTGTCCAGATCAGTTTTTCTCTAGTGAATCAGCAAACTCTGATTTTATTGGTTCAGAAAATCCTGCATATGCTGTGTGGAAAAGGCAAGATCAAATGCTGTTCAGCTGGCTCTTATCCTCCATCAGTGTTGAAATCCTCAATCTTGTATTAACTTCTAAATCAGCTCATGAACTTTGGACAAATTTAGAACAACAATTTGGCTCTGAAACAACAGCTAAGAAAGTTCATTTAAAGATGATGTTAACAATCTCAAAAAGGGATCTATGTCTGTCACTGAGTATTTTGGTAAATTAAGAACTCTAACTGATGAATTGGCTATTGCTGGAAAGTCCAGTCAGTTCTTTAGATTTCATTACTCATCTAATATCGAGATTAGGTCAACCCTATTATCTAGTTGTGGTGTATATTGAGGCCAATATTCTCAAAATGAGTATCAACGAGGCTTTGTATTAAAGGATAATGGTCTTTTTATTAAAGGATTAAGTCTACTTGGACCGAAGTATGAAAATAAAATTTAAGGTACATGATGAACAAATATCTAATCTCTGATATATGTTACAATTGAGATTTCTTACTATTCAAGCTCCAACTTATTGTTCATAGGTCACACGTTGCATTTTTCCATATGGTACTGCATTTAGGTTTTCGGGCCAAATCAATTTCGTAACTCTGTATATGGTGTCATCCCATCACGTGCGAGCGGGAAATGTTGGAATTGGCGCCCATGATGGGTTGACCTTATCCAATGTGAGAAATAAGCTTAATGTTGTATAACTTATCTAGGATTTTTATAAGACAAACTTATAGTGTTATTTGGATCCTAATGACATAAGGTGTGACTTATTTAAATAACTCTAGGAAGTTTATTTGAATTAAACGATACTCATTGTACTATACAAGCACTACATAGGTGGGTACGAACAAGCACAATAAGAATAAGAGTAACATCATAAAGTGTGTAAGAGATAAAGAAAATAAGTAGAACGTATTAGAAAATATAGAGAGTGAAAATGTCAAAACCCAACTCAGACCTGGTAAGATATTGTCTACTTTGGGCCTTAATAAGGTCTGCACGGTTTTGTTTCTAGGAGGCCTATACACCCCAAACGCGTATTGTCAATTAAGGTGTGGATCACCCCTTATAAACCCAGCATCTCTCTCGTGCTTTGCCAATGTGGGATTCGCCTAGGGTGTTACATACACCCTCCTTAGGGACTCAGCGTCCTCGTTGAGGTTGCCCTAGCATCGCTCAAGAGGACACGCGGAGCCGCTCTAATACCATCTTTATGACCAAACCCAAACCTGGCAAGATATTGTTTGCTTTTTATTTCTAGGGCGCCCATACACCCCAAAACGCATCTTGCCAATTAAGGTGTGGATCACCCCTTATAAACCCAGCATCTCTCCCGTGTTTTGCCGATGTGGGATTCGCCTAGGGTGTTACATAGTGTCATGACCCAACCTAAACCTGCCAAGATATTGTCTGCTTTGGGCCTTAACAAGGCCCGTACGGTTTTGTTTCTGGGGGGCCCATACACAAAAAACGTGTCTTGTCAATTAAGGTGTGGATCACCTCTTATAAACCAAGCATCTCTTCCATGCATTATTGATGTGGGATTCGCCTGTAACACCCTCCTCTTAGAGACTCAGTGTCCTTGCTGGAGATTTGCCCCACCATCGCTCAAGAGGACATGCGGAGCCGCTCTGATACCGTCTGTCATGATCCAACTTAAACCTGGCAAGATATTGTCCACTTTGGGTCTTAACAAGGCCCGCACGATTTTGTTTCTTGAGGGTCTATACACCCTAAAACTCGTCTTGCCAATTAAGGTGTGGATCATCTCTTATAAACCCAGCCTCTCTCATGTGCTTTACCGATGTGAGATTCGCCTGGAGTGTTACAAAAAACATGAGAGAAAAGGTAGTGGACTCTTGCAATGTGATATGAGGGGATTTTCTTTAATTATGATTATCTTCCGACCATAAGCATACAGTGGCATAAGGATTTTCTATGAGATTATCCTCTGTCTCTACAGTGACAAAATCTCATTGTGATCTGCTTCCGCATCGAGGGATCTAAAGGTACATTTTTGGATCTCTTACTAATTGTATGTTAAGATATACAAAAAAATCAACAATTGACAACTTGTTAATTACGTTAATTTATGGGATTAATGCACAGACGGAGAAGACCTCGATTGTTGAAGATGTTGTATCATATGTACAAGAGCTGCAAACGAAGGCTAAGAAGCTAAAAGTTGACATTACTGGTCTTAGAAAAAAATTAGAAAGAATCAATTGAAAGCATAAGAAAACACTCAAATTCAAATCATCATCAGCAGCAGCAGAAAGAAGATAATAATTCAGGTTCCTATAGATGATAATGAATTAAATTTAAAATGCCATTAATATACATTTGTTAAGTTGTCTCTTAATTTATTTTCAAATGGATGTGTTTCATTTGGAGGAAAGGGGATTTTGCTTAAAACTGGTGAGCAACAAAAGGAAAGGTGTGGCTGTGT